>BQMB01001275.1:0-350000 GCA_027943415.1 Closterium sp. NIES-67 | reverse complement strand
CCGGTTTACAAACGCAATGGCGAGCAGTGAAGCAACTATGCATGCGGTGAAATCCTCATGGCATTAATAGCTGAGGATAACGAGCAGAATGGAGCCAAAACGTGGAAAAACGTTGTGGAAACCAGGAGGAACGGCCTATAGGCGAGAACGAACGGCAGAGAAATGAGGAAATGTTGCCTGGAAACTAGAACGTTTGGAGGATGGACGAAGTTGGATGAGGAGCGTTGGGACTAGCTGATGGAAACTGGGGAGGTGAATGGAACTCCCGATGGAGCAGTGCGCCGGCTGCTCCTTGAAGCTAAAATTTGGGGAAAAGACGGGACCGTTGGCTGCCTCGAGCGCAAAAAGCTATTGAAAATCGGAAATTGATTGGCTGAAAATTTCTACACTCGAGAACAGATTGGCTGAGCCGTGGGACCACAGAATTGGCCACATCGCGAGCTGCTAGTTTTAGGCGCCGCGGGACGAACCGCCAAGAACGTGTGGGTTTGGTTGGGTTGGTTGACTTGCGTAGAACTGAGGATCACAGGAAGGCACTCCATGCGGGCTGATTTTTCTGCTGCTCCCTGGCTTTCTCTGCCTCACAAAAACCTAGCCAGGATATGAAAGAAGGGCTTTCTGCAAAACGCGGCGAGGCTCTAATCCAACAGGCGGTTTCGACCCAAATTTTTGCCAAGACCGCATCGCGTGCGGCGGTAACGCCTGAAATGTCAGCAAATCGCGCGAGTCGTTATGCAATTTTGTAAGGAATTTCCCATTCCTTAGCGCGCCACACTGCTAACGCGTACCCCAACCCCACACAGCACGGACATATGCCCTAGCTTCGGCCCGTACACGCTACGGCGAACCATTTCGCGTCACTCTGAAGTGTTCCGCGTCCTCGAATGCCTTCTTCGAACCTGTTCGATCGCATAGCTAGGATTGCTCCATTGTTCCTATATCTTGCTTCATCATTCCATTGTAAGAAGGGGGAGAGATACAAGAAGGGAGGTTGTCCTCTCTACAGTAGGGTCCAAAATTGATAGAACACCTAACCTACCAAGCCTACACAACTACATGTATATATAAGTTATATATATACACTGACACATCCCCTAGGCTTGGTAGGCGCTAGCACACCACACACGCAACACCCACAAACCCTTGCACCCCCATGTCCTGCAGCAGTTGTGGCATCTACCAGCGGGTCGACCCCTCGGCAATCGAGGTGGCGACGTTAGCGGCGGGTCGCAGCGGCGGCGGCGTCGGCGACTGCGGCGGCGGCAGGGCTTGCAGTACCTGCGGCGGCGGCAGCGGCGTCGAGGCACTCGGCGGCGGTGGTGGCGGCGGCGCCCGAGGCACCCGGCGGCGTGGCACACACTGTGACGACGGGGGGAAGGACCGCACGAGACCGCCAGCAAATGCGGCGGGGAGGAGGTGGAAATGTAGAGGAAAGGGGTGAGTCTTCAGCGAGGCGCCGTGGTTGGCGCGGTGCTGGCTGGTGTGCGGGCGAACTGACCGGCGCTGAAACCGTGCGCTGGCGCGTCGAAACCGTTACGGCAGCACGACGAAGACGCCATGGCGTGGCGTCGATGCCACGGCAGCGCGTCAAGGCCGCCACAGCAGCGCATCGAGGCCGCCACGGCAGCGCATCGAGGCCGCCATGGCAGTCCGACGTGGCCGTTACAGCGGCGCGAAAGTGACGGGAGGGGAGAGAGTACGCGACGGAAGCGTGATGACAAGGTGCAGCAGGATCTCCTGCTCTGAAACCATGTTACCTAGAAGCTAGTTATGCATGAGAAATGTCGAGAGGTTTTAGCTAGGGAGAAAAGTATGACAGAAAAAGAGAGGCGACTAGGAAGAGAGAGAGATACAAGAACGGGGGTTGTCCTCTCTACAGTAGGATCCAAAATTGATAGAACACATAACCTACCAAGCCTACACAACTATATATAAATAATATATATAAGTTGACACCTATATCTTGCTTCGTTATTCCATTGTACGACATTCTGTTATTCTGAACCTTGACATTCGATTCCGTACTACTCTGGTGAAACACCCATAGCAAATTTCTTGCGATACGCACCGCCACTCGCTCTAACAAGCACAAGGCAAAATGTTACTGGACGATTTTTAACCCGGACACTCCGCACCTCAGCTCGCTGATTTCAAGCAACTGCTTTCATATTTTCACTGAAGGCTTTCAGACGCGGACAGGAGGAGGTGATCCGTTAGGGTTGAAATACAACGCCATTTGAAACGTAAATGCTATAACTTAGCAAAAAATCGGCTTAGCAACATTCCTTGCATGGTATGTTATAGCAAGGCAAAAAGGGGGGTCATTTCATAGTATATTCAAAACTCGGATCCATTGAATTGATATCAAGGTGAGCAAATAAAATCCTTGGCTTCCCTTATGGAAATAAAAAGGTAATAGGGTTCCCACGCAAATATTAATTTGAAATGTTTTCAGTTCTTTTTGTCAAATGACCCACTGGGGGGGTTACCCTTGAGTAGATCCTCGGGAAAGGGCCACAAGTGCAGAGCCTGGGGGGCTATGGGCGCAGTGACCCGCTATTACCGTATTCTCTCGGATATAGTACCCTAGGGAGCTAATAAAAATTTATGAAAATTTTGGGATGGGTGGAATTAAAGGCAAAAAAAAATAAGACCATGGTTCTATAGAACGTGCATATGCATTTTTCAATTCCAAATAGTTGTGCATGTTACACCACTTTGTTTTGAGTCACATATCAACATCTTGTGTCCTCATCTCGTACCCTACAATGTAGCCCTTCTGCTTGCCACATCGTCAGCTAAACAAGTAGAGTCAAGGACGAGGCTGGCAAAGCAGCCAATCAACGAGTGCTACAGGCCTAGTACTTAATGCCTCCAATTAGTGGGCGGCAACGGATGTTTGTTTTGGCGGGAGGGTGGGAGAGTCGAGAATGAACAATTTGGATTTCGAGGTTTCAACATTTCCCCCTCCCCCCCCCCCCGTTCGGACACATTCGGGTTGACCACCAGCTCGTTTCCCCCACTTGCCCTTACATTTACGCACGCAACTATGCATGGCAAATTCTGTTGTTCCCTGTCGAAATAAGGATTCTATGTGGCGGGGGGTGTTCAATTGTTTTCAAGCCCAAAAGTAGGGTGGTAACTAGATCCAGTCTAATTAAACACCCATACCCGCTCAAGCCACCCATGTGAGCTTAATTCCAGCGGGTGCTGTATCCGGGAGAATACGGTAACAAGCCCTTTTAACTCAGTGGTTAGTGGCTGAGTTTCTGACATGCTATTAGAGCGTTGGTGACTCGGGTTGAATTCCCAGTGCTAGCGCTACAGAGGCGCTCGTGTCTTCCATCTATCCCAGCGAGGGGGGGCGTCGAGTGACCCGCTGGGGGTTACCCTTGAGAACATCCTCGGGGAAGGGCCACAGGTGCAGAGCCTGGGGGGCTATGGGCGCACTGAACTGACCCGCTATTAACAAGCCCTTTTAACTCAGTGGTTAGTGACCGAGTTTCTGACACTTTTTTTGGCTCCCTCCCTGCAGCATTTGTTGGCCTAATAGAGCATGACATTCAAACTTTGAGGAGAAGCCTAGCGTTATATTTCAGTCACATTGTTGTTTTGTAAATTGCCCTTTTTTTTATGCTTCATCGATATTTTTTGCAGCAAGCACAACATCATGGAAGAATTAACTTATGGTATACGCAGACTATCAAAATGGGTACAGAATGGTGAGAAGTATCCCATTTTGGTCATGATCACTTGAACTGTCTTCCCTCCAGTCCTCCACACTGGACCTCCTCCTCACTCACCTCACCCACCCAACTCAGGGATTGCTGTTCCCTGACACACAAGTGTCAGAAGCTAGGAAAGCGAAGTGTCAGGAAAGCAATGAGGCCAGCAGATGGGACTGCAATGCATGCATGACACACTTATGCAGGCATGGCGGCTTGTTTCTTTTTCTGATTCATCCATCCTATCAGGCGGTTCTTCCGCAACCAATCTCGAGCTTGATGACCATCCATATCCACCGTGCATCCCCGTGATGTAAGGTCGGCGCGACTGGGATATGCAACTAAGACCGTTGGCAACCGAGAAGACGAATTCAAGCCAGCAACAGTGACGATGCGTTTCGGATGAAGTAATTAGGCGTCGCGTCGCGTCGTACCATTCGCTTTGCTCGTGAAGAGAGACTCTCGCTCTTTTGTCCAACGTCCCTTGGGTGAAGCCATCAAGAGCTATGGAGATGCTTCAGAGATTCCTGGTAAGTCTCCGGGATTGTGGTCATTAGCGAATCTAGTCCGTTCCTAGTTCGTTTCATCGCTTGGCCCGATGGCTAGTCCGCTAGTCCATTCCAGCGTGGCTTCTCATTTCTACGTCTCCGTCGCATTACGGCGGACTGAACGGTCTCAGAGCGACCTCCAAACGACATTTATGGGCTTCTGTTGGACTGTTCAGACGTTCCATTGCTGTCCGTTGTCGCTCGCCTGTGATTCCAGTCGTCGTTGTCGTTCGCCTGTGATTTACACGTTAATCATTGCATGATTCCAGTCGTCGTTGTCGTCGTTCGTGGGTATCTCGACTCAGGGTCTGATGTATCTGAACGTTTCAGCCATCTGCATTATGACCTGGAAAAACTGGCTGCATTCATTTCCGTTCCATCACATCTTATGCTCCCATTTCAGCTTTTTTCTGAACTCCTCGGAGTCACCCGTTTCGAACTAGCATTCCTGGTGTTAACCCTTCACTTGCACACGCTCAGTACTGTACCACCTCGCACCGCTACCTTCCCAGTTTTGTAGGTTTCCACCAGCTACCCTCCCAAAGTTTTCCCTTTTGCGCCAATTCTCCAACATCCGCCACGTGGCAGGGTCGTGAGCGGCACCTGGACCACCTTCTGATGCATGGACGCTTCGCGGAAGCTGCAGCGCTATGTCCCTCGGCCCTTGGGAACTCTGAGTCCGCATGGCAATGGTAAGAGGCGGTAAGGCGATGTGATTGCATGGCAATGGCAGGAGGTGGTAAGGTGATGGTGGGAGGTCGCACGTAGGTGGTAGGGGAGAGATTGCATCTAAATGTGAACGGCGAGTGTAATGGCATATGGCTAGTTCCGCTTTACTACTGTACTATGAGGTCTTCTCACCCATGCCAGAATTCCCCCCTGATACCTTGTCCGTCCGTCCCTTTGTCCAGGTGGATCGGCAACTTCGCTCGCCTGCAACAGCTGCATTCGCTGCTGCCCTATGTCCCTATTTCGAACCCAAAGCTCAGCCCTGCCACGTACGAGGTAAGCAGGAACGTTTCCTCCTCTCCGCGTTTCACGTTGATTCTTAAAATGGACTCCTTAAGCATTATTCTCAACCTATCTAGTGTTGCGCTGCACAACAAGTGTACCCCCACACTTAATCCTTCGATGCTTTCTGGAATCAACCCAAAAAAATCCCCCCCCCCCTCCTCTCCCCCGTCCCTTCCCCCCATTTGCTCTCCCTCCCCTCAGGGCGTGTTAGTGGAACTGCTTCTCTCCCCCCACTCCTCCTACCACCGCCAGCTTCCCCCCACCATAACTCGCTCGATAAGTGGTTCATATACACCCTTACCCCCCCCCGTTACCCCCTTCCCCCGGCCCCTCTCAGGGCGTGTTAGTGGAGCTGCTCCTCTCCCCCCACTCCTCCTACCACCGCCAGATTCCCCCCACCATAGCTCGCTGGCCCCCTTCCCTCTACAACCTGGGAGCGGTGATCGCTGGCGCGGAGGGGAAGCTGCTGCAGCACGGCAGTGCGATACAGCTGCAGGTAAGTGCATACCGGTGCCGGTGGTGGCTGATGTGTGTGGTTGTTCTTCTTGTGTGCATGTTCTGGTCTGCTCCCCCCCTACCATAGCTCGCTGGCCCCCTTCCCTGTGCAACCTGGGAGCAGTGATTGCTGGCTTCCGTTCCTCCTGCCCTCTCTCTCGTCTCCCCCCGCTTCTCCCCATCCCCTTCCCCTTTCCCTCCGTCAGCTCCTTCCCGACCTGTATGTGCGCGACAGGGACTTAGGGGAAGCTCGAGACATCTACTTGCATATGCTCCCTCTATCCTTTGACCTCCCTTTCCTCTCTGCCCCCCGTCACCCCTCCCCAACTTGCCCCTTCCCCTGCCCCCGTCCCCCATCTTCCCTCGGCAGCTGCTAGCGGGCCTGTATGTGCGCATCAGGGTTTTTATTGAAGCTTTGGACGTCTAACTGCGCCTGCTTTTTCGACTTTTAACCTCTCATCCCTCCCCAACTCACCCCTCCCTCACCTTCTTCCCTCGTCAGCTGCTAGCGGACCTGTATGAGGTTTTTGAGAATGGTAAAAAACCTAACACAGTCTGTGTGCAACAGGGACTTTGACAGCTTTGCTCTGGACGTCTACCTGTTTCTGCTCCCACAGACCTTTGTCCCTCCCTCCTCCCTCGCATTCACGTTTTCTCCCCCCCTGGCAGCTGCTAGCGGGCCTGTATGTGCGGAACCGGGACTTCGTGGAAGCTCTGGACGTCTACCTGCGCCTGCTGGTGGCTCAGCACAGGCAGCACCACGCTCACTTGAACGGGGATCCCCATGGGCACCCGACAGACCTTGCTCACGTGCATGCGGACGTGGACGGATATCCCCAAGGTTCCAGGGCGAACCATGCTGACGTGGATCAGAATCTTCGCGTGGATTCAGTGTCAGATGGCAAGATTGCAGGCAGAAAGGCGGGAGACGTGGGGTCACCAGACAGAGGCAACACCAGTGAGAGGGATCTCGGGTCATCCCCTAAAGAGTCTATCAGATGGCCGGGCCCCGATGTGTTTGAGTTTATTCGGGAGCACCGTCTCGTTCGCCACCTCCTCTCCCCCTCCCACCTACACCTCCACCGCCTGCCCTCCCTCTTCCTCATCCACCCCCGCCGCACTGCCGCCCTCCTCGCCGACAACATCGCGCTTGCGCCGCCCGAAACCGTCGTCCGCCAGCTGCTGTGCGTCGATGGCCCTTCGGCTCTTGGCTTGCCTGAACCACCTGAACCCTCTGCCGATGTGCTGTCACTGCGTGATTCGCCAGCATATGAGGATTCGCCAGCGGGTAGTGAGATCCTGACAGGGAGGGAGAGGCGCATGGCGCTGCACTGCTACCTGCACGAGGTGTTTCAGCGAATGCCGGAGGCGTCAACGGCTTTCCATCCCATGCAGGTGAGTCGATTGCCTCATCGAATGCCTCATGATCTAAGGTGGCTTAGGAGTCTGCCCTGCTACCTGCACGAAGTGTTTCAGCAAATGCCCGAGGCGTCAACGGCTTTCCATCCCATGCAGGTGAGTCGATTGTGCCATAGTGTAAGATCGCTTAGGAGTCTTCACTGCTACCTGCATGAGGTGTATGAGCGAATGCCCGAGGCGTCAACGGCATTCCATCCCATGCAGGTCAGGTGGCCGTTTTCCCCCTTTTCCGTTTCTATTCATCCATTTTAGGCTTCGTTTTTAGATAACTCGAATCATCTCTCCATCGCTGTCGGCTCCCACCCTCTTTCCGACCACCCGCAGGTTGAGCTGTATGCTGACTTTGACCGCCGCCTGCTGCTGTCCTTCCTTGCACTATCGCTGCCATCTCTCCCTGAGTGCCTCTCACTCCCTTGACTTCTCCCCATCGTTTCCCGCTCTCTTCCCATGCTTCTCTGTCTCTCCACCCACTTGCAGGGTGAGCTGTACGCCGACTTCGACCGCCGCCTGCTGCTGCCCTTCCTGCTGCTGCCCTTCCTGCTGCTGCTCTTCCTGCTGCTGCCCTTCCTGCTGCTGCCCTCCCTGCTGCTGCCCTCCCTGCTGCTGCCCTTCCTGCTGCTGCCCTTCCTGCTGCTGCCCTTCCTGCTGCTGCCCTTCCTGCTGCTGCCCTTCCTGCTGCTGCCCTTCCTGCTGCTGCCCTTCCTGCTGCTGCCCTCCCTGCTGCTGCCCTTCCTGCTGCTGCCCTTCCTGCTGCTGCCCTTCCTGCTGCTGCTGCTGCCCTTCCTGCTGCTGCCCTTCCTGCTGCTGCCCTTCCTGCTGCTGCCCTTCCTGCTGCTGCCCTTCCTGCTGCTGCCCTTCCTGCTGCTGCCCTTCCTGCTGCTGCCCTTCCTGCTGCTGCCCTTCCTGCTGCTGCCCTTCCTGCTGCTGCCCTTCCTGCTGCTGCCCTTCCTGCTGCTGCCCTTCCTGCTGCTGCCCTTCCTGCTGCTGCCCTTCCTGCTGCTGCCCTTCCTGCTGCTGCCCTTCCTGCTGCTGCCCTTCCTGTTGCTGCCCTCCCCATCACTTCTCACTCTCTTCCTGTGCTTCTCTGTCTCCCCACCCACTTACAGGTTGAGCTGTATGCTGACTTTGACCGCCACCTGCTGCTGCCCTTCCTGCGATCATCCGACCATTATCCTCTGCAAGATGTGAGTGCCACAGATACCATCCTTTCACGCTCAGGGGGCAGCGCACGGAGTGCAGAGTGCAGAGGACAGAGCGCGGTGAATTTTGTGTCAACTCAAAAGTCGTCCCGCCTGCTACTGACCTTCCTGCGATCATCCGACCATTATCATCTGCAAGTTGTGAGTGACACAAAAGTACTAGCCTCACGCGAATAATAATTTGTTAGGATGTGCGGGCCAGGTTAGCCTGTGTGCGCAATGAGCGCTGGTGGAGTAGCACGTGCTTCTGCTCACTCTTTTGAAGGAGCCTCGAAGCTGATATCCTGCCTACTTGGTTGCTCCCTTTCCCCCAACCGCTCCCTGGCATTTCCTGAACTGAACCCGTGGGTGCAAAGAGGGCTGATGGAGGAGCAGCTGCTTCTGCTCACTCTTGACATGAGCCTCAAACTGACCTCCTGGCAACTTGGCTAACTCCCTTTCCCCCAACCCTTCCAGGCCCTGAACCTGCGCGTGCAAAGAGGGTTTGTGGAGGAGCAGGTGCTTCTGCTTTAACCACTCTCTTCATGGCTACTCCCCTCACTCGAAATTCCAGTCCCTTTTTCCCAACCGCTCCCCGTCAGGCGCTGAACCTGTGCGTGCAAAGGGGGTTGGTGGAGGAGCAAGTGTTTCTGCTGACTCGCATGGGCGACTACAAAGAAGCACTTGCGTTACTGCTGGACGGGCTCAAGGAAGTTAACAGGGTGAGTTCCGCTTCCTCAAAGCACAAGGACATCACCTCCCGTCGCTCTTGTCAACCCTGTGACACTATTGAAATGTGTTGCCATGCCACCATCTCTTCCCCGCTTTCTCACCTTCTCCCCTTTCTGTCCTATCCTCTGTGCTTCCACCTGGCAATACTGTTTAGCTCGGGAGGTGAGAGATCCATACGTCTGGAATTTTATGTTTTTTGGTCAACTCAAAAGCGCTTTCTCACCTTCTCCCCTTTCCCTCCTCTCCTCTGCTTCCTCCAGGCAATTATGTTAGCTCGGGAGGTGAAAGAACCATACGTCTGGAAGTTTCTCCTGAAGCGATCCGCCACTAACCCCTGCTTGGTATGCCTTCGTCCCAGAACCTGTCTGGCATTGCAAAACCCCCCTGTCAATCGAGGCCACCTTCAGTCTTTTAAAGAATCTCACCGTCAGTCGATTTTGCTTCCTTGTGCTACGCCATTTTTTTTCACGAATTGCTTACAAGCACACTTAGTAGCTCCTTCCAGTCTGACTCCCCACCTGTGCTTTACAATCTGCTGCCATTCTGTTCCCCTCTAGACCACTCCACCAGTCTGTGCCTCCACTCCATCTCCATGCTTCATCCACATTTGCTTCACTAATTGACATCGACACCTCCCTGTCATCCCCTTCTCTCAGGTCACAGCACTCATGGAGCGAGCTTCAGACATTTTCACACCGAAGCAACTGCTTGCTGGAGTCGCACCAAATACTTACCTAAAAGAGTAAGCGGGACCTCACTTTTCTCATCGGTCGCCGAATGAATCTTATGGCACAGGTTATTCATTACCCAACACGGCTAGTACTAACAAAGACTCCATAGCCTGTTTGACTGCCACGACATGTCCTTAACCTGCAGCAGCTTCTGCCAGCCATGGAGAGTCATTTGTTTTGTGTGCTTCGCACGTGGCAGGTTGCGGCAGCACCTGCTGGCAGTGCTGGCAGCCTCAGCAACAGAAATATCTCTCCGCCAAGGCTGCATTGCCCTCATGGAGTCCGAGTGTGTCGACCTCCTCTGCCTCTTCATCCTCCAATCACAGTCTGCCACCCGCGTCTCCTCCTCCTCCTCTACTCTCCCCCACCCTCCCCTTCTCCCTCTACCATCCTCCACTGCAACAGCAGCCGTCACGTTGACCTCTTCCTCCCAAGCCTCCCCTGGATCCTTTCTTCCTGCTGCTGCTGTGACTTCTCTACTTGGTTTCTATTCCCGCAAGCCTTTTCGAAGAAGGGCATTCATGGGAAAGGCTACTGGTACGGGTGACAAGGTTGGTGAGATGGGCCAGGTTGGGAGGGGGAGGCAGGGCGAGGGGCAGCAAGGGATTGAGGAGAGGGAGGAGAAGGAGAGGAGGAAGAAGGAGAGGGAGGAGGCGAAAGCTGTGGCTCTGGCGTTTAGACAGTTGGAAATGGGGGAAGCTGGTGTTGATTTTGGAGGAATGGAGGGAAGAGGAGGAGTGGGGGGGAGAGGAGTGAGAAGAGGAGGAGCAGGGGGGGGGAGATTGAACCAGTGGGAAGGAGCTGCTGGTTCTGACGGTTTTCTTCCCTCCATATCTCAAGCAGACGACAGGGAAGAGGATGAGGATGATGAGGAGGGGGGGAGTGAGGGGGAGGGGGAGGATGGGGAGGAGGAGGAGGATGAGGCTATGTGGAGCGAGCAATGGGCCTCGACCCCGCTGTTCCCTGCATCTGGAGGGCTGAGAATAGCAACAATTCCTATCGAGACTGGTGAAGGTTACAGGGCGGATGGCAGAACGAGTGGTAGTAACCAGGTTGATATGGGGAAAGGGGTATTGGAAGAGAGGGGGAGAGGGGGGTTGCTGAGAGCCTGGAGTGAGGTGTTTGAGGGAGAGAGGGGAGGGGGTGTGGAGAGGAAGGAGGGGCTGAGAAGAGCAGGAAGTGAAGTACCCAGAGGGAGGGAGGAAGGAATGGTTGAACAAGACACGAGGAGAGGGGGGGTAGGTAGGTTGGAGGGAAGGGAAGGGGGCTCGCAAGGGAACCACCAGTGGAAGAGGAAGGTGGACGGAGAGCAGGAGTTGCTGGGTGGGGGTCCCCGGTGCAGCTTGTGTCTAGATGCACTGCATCTGAGCCAGCAGGGGATAGCGTGCTTTTTCTGCTCGCATGCATATCATGTGCCGTGCTTGGAGGTGGCTCTGAAGCTTGGAGAACGAGGGAGTGGTGGGGAAATGGGAGGGGCGAAGGCAGAGGGGAAAGGAGCAGGACTGACAGAGGAGAATATGGACAGCACTGCGAAAGCAAAAATCGAAGGCTCAAATACAGCTTCAGCAGCAGAGTTGAAGAGTAGCCAAGGGAGCAACTTCTTGGATCGAAGGTTGGATAAGCCGAAGGTTTGGCCTGAAAGGGAGGGAACCGCGATGAAAAGCGAGGACTGTGAAGAGCAATTGCATTGTGTTGTGTGCCAACAAGCCAAGAATGCGGCACCGTTGTGATGCTTAGGACGAAGTAGGGAAGTACCGGCAGGGAAACTGGTAGTTGGGTTGGGTAGTATGGTTTGTACATTTATTATGTCAGCACTTGTGAAATGTTCCTCCATTCCGGTACATTATATTGATTTGCAATTGGTCCGCGGACGTCACTTCTGAAGATTGGCTCCCAGTGGAGCACACTCAGCAACTAGCCTTCGCAAGTGGCCAAGCGAAGCCCTATGGGGTAACTAATCTCCAACCTCCCTTCGCCAAGCCGCTCAGCTGTGTTCTGTCTGCCTGCTGGCGTGGCGGTTTTTGCTCAATTTCAGTTGGGCCACCTGAAACCATTTCCGTGGCTTGGCTCTGCATGTTTGGTTGGCTCTCCCTTGCCTGACACCGCTTAGAACCGATGAATGCTCTCCTCCGCCAAATCTCAGAGTTTCGCTGCACCAAACCAACCTCACCAGCCACCATTCTTCCTTGGTTTCACAAGGTATGACCTAGATTCCATTTTGATTCAAGCTCCTCGCTGGCTTAGTGTTACTGAAGCACGTATTGCTGCTGCTCTAGAAAAGGCCTTACTGATTCCGACATTCTGCTCGCTATGCTGTTCGGTGAAATGTGTGCATGCCTCTAGAGAGGCGTCGATCTTGTCATCGTGTCGAAATTCAGGTTCAAGCTCAGGAGGAAGCTTTGGCTTCTGTGGTGTAGGCTCCGGCGTTTGTTGAGCGTAGCCATGCTTCCAGACATGCCGATGGACCTTTTTCGGTCCGAGGAGATGCAGTTAGTGCAGCTTATCATTCCCGCCGAAGCTGCACATAACACCATCGCTCATCTTGGGGAGATCGGTCTACTGCAGTTTAGGGATGTAGGTATCTGCCATTTTACATTCTGCCACGTCCATATGTTGGGGTAATGTTTCCGAGTTTCCCTCTCGAATGGGCTTCGATAACATCGACCGTAACCTTTCCGAAATTCACACTGTGCAGTTAAATCCGGACAAGAGCCCATTTCAGCGAACCTATGCAAATCAGGTAGAGTAGTCTACAGGTTCCCTGATTTCAGTAGCTGCTGCGATGGTTTTCGTGAATTTCAGCAGGACCACGGATTACGCTGCATGTCGTCAACAGGATCAGTCTTGCAGCATGAAGTCGCTGTCTTATTCGTCCCTTAATGCGTCGATGACGGTGTTCAGGTTAAGCGATGCGGGGAAATGGCTCGAAAGCTTCGCTATTTCAAGGATCAATCCGTGAAGGCCGGAATTCTTCCCAGTAGTCCAGCGCCTTTGGACAAGGATTTTGACCTTGACGACTTGGAGGTATAATTGCTCTGGATTGCTTGCATATTGGCGTATGACTCCCGCTAGATGATCAGTCGATGAACTAACAAATCACGGTGGCTGATAAAGGGGTTTGAGATGGCCAGACGCTTAATTTACTGGAAAAAAGTCGTTTCATTCAAAAAGAGCTCTAATATTTCCTGGTGACCTTCTATGCAGATCAAATTGGCCGAGCTGGAGGCGGAATTGCTGGAGATAAATGCTAACGCTGAGAAGCTTCTCCGAAGCCGAAATGAGCTGAATGAATTACAGCTCGTCCTTGAAAAGGTTGTTGGTTTAAGTCGATTCTGGAATTGGTTGCGCTAGTCCTATCCGGACTTCGATATTAGTTTCTGGATGGGCTCGTCGTATATCCTCATGTCATGCTAAACTCTTTGTCCTTTTTTTAACAGATGGACGCTGCTGTTCACCAGAGAGAGTTTGAAGAAGCAAGCTCAGGCCGGGAAATAACATCTGACACAGCTTTGCTATTGGAGCAGGTGGTACATGATACTGGTCACACGAACTCACTTGAGCAGTCTCTTCCTCAGGTAGCCAATTTCAGTCTCGCAGCAGCTCTGAATTGCTTGTATGCTTGACTCTGGTTATCTTCGCAGGAAATGGTCTCAGACCCAGGCAAGCAGATGCGCCTTGGCTTCGTTACAGGGCTTGTCCCTAAGGTCAAAGCTGCAACATTCGAGAGGATTCTGTTTCGAGCAACTCGTGGAAACATGTACCTTAAGCAGGAGGAGCTTGACGAGCCAGTAGTGGATCCGGCAACAGCAGAAGAGGTATGAAAATTATCCGTATGCTGATGATAGACGATACGTCGTGCAGGCGAAGTTTTAAGGCATGCTTTGTCTTTGCAGGTGGAGAAGGTGGTCTTCGTTGTGTTCTTTGCTGGTGAGCGAGCTCGGACCAAGATCATGAAGATCTGTGAGGCGTTCGGTGCAAATCGTTACCCTTTCCCAGAGGACCCACAGAAGCAGAGGCAAATGCATTCAGAGGTGACGTTCCATATCAATTTAGGACACCTCTCCATTCGTCAGTCTTTCCTTGTCCATCCACGTCTTGTCCCAGTCTGAACAACCCGTCTGGATGGCAGGTGATTGCACGGTTATCAGAGTTGCAGACCACCATTGATGCAGGCAACAGACACAGAGATAGCTTGCTGAACAACATAAGCTACCAGATTGAGAACTGGGCAAGCCTGGTAAGCAACCCTTAATGCATGCTCTTCTTGCTGAGCATCAACCATCCTATTTCTCTGCCTTTTGAACTGACCCCAAGCTTTGGCACCATATGAGCAGGTTCGGAGGGAAAAGGCCATTTACCACATACTGAACCAGCTGTCCATTGATGTCACTCGCAAGTGCCTTCTGGCAGAGGCATGGTGCCCTGTTTATGCAAAGTCCGAGGTACGTCTGCTGAGCATCAACAGGTGGCAGAATACTGAAATAAGCTGAGAGAACAAAAATTAACCACATGGCATTACATAAACTGCATAAGTCATAACTGGTGTGCCTGGCATTCTGCAGATTCAAGATGCTCTTCATCGTGCAGTGACCATGAGCAAGGCCGACGTGGGTACCATCTTCCAGACGATTCGGTCTGGCGAGTCCCCTCCCACGTATTTTAAGACCAACAAGTTCACTGTTGCTTTCCAAGGGATCATCGATGCTTACGGGTGAGTTTTCTTGCATTGCACAGCCTGTGCCCACTGTTTTTGGAAGCCACTGCTAGGAGCACTGACTTTTCTTATTGTTTCATCAACTTTGTGGCAGCATGGCACGGTACCGGGAGGCCAACCCTGGAGTTTTTACCATCATCACCTTTCCTTTCCTCTTCGCCGTCATGTTTGGTGACTGGGGTCATGGCATCCTGATGCTCCTTGCATCCCTTTGGCTTGTCAAGAACGAGAGGAAGTTGGGCTCACAGGTAATTTTGAAGCTTCTGTTTACACGTTTTTCTGGCCTTTTGAAACAGTAAAATGGATACTTAAGACCATCTCGCAGTTGACGAATATCAAACCTGTTACCTGATTCGGTTCCTATGCTGCAGAAACTTGGCGATATCATGGAGATGGTTTATGGAGGCCGCTATCTCATCCTGCTCATGTCTATCTTCTCCATCTACACTGGCTTCATCTACAACGAGTTCTTTGCTGTCGCCTTCGACTTTGCCATATTTGGTGGCTCGGCATACACTTGCCGCTCCCCAGACTGCGGGTACAGTCACCCTTCTTTGGACCTCATATGTCGATGATAGCTCTCAATTCTCACCAGCAGACACGCACTATTCATCCGTTGCCACCGTCGGCACGCTGCCATTTATCGCCCTCTTTCTCAATTTGCCTCACCCACTCTCACTCCCTTTCCCCTTTCTTTGTCTCCCCCACTTTATCCCCCACCCCCACCCCACCCCCCTTCGCGTTCTCCTCCTCCCCCCCTCTCCCCCCCATCTCTCCCTTCCCTTCTTTCGTCTTTCCCAGTGATGCTGCCTCTGCTGGTTTGGTTAAGACAGGCAACACATATCTCTTTGGGGTAGACCCCCGGTGGAAGGGCTCACGCACAGAGCTGCCCTTTCTGAACTCGCTAAAGATGAAGATGAGCATTGTGCTGGGAGTCACTCACATGTTCCTGGGCCTTGGTCTCAGCCTCTGCAACGCCCTCTTCTTTGACCTGCCTCTCAACATTTGGTGTGTGCTTTACGCACCTGTCCATTTCATGTGTGATTCAGATGTCATTTCTTCTGTTCAAATCACTGTTATTTCCCCTTCCACCCCTTTAACCCCCAAGGCTCGTGTTTTAGTCCGATGTCTCCTCACTTGTATCCATCCGCATGCATGTGTATGTTGTTACCCCTTCTAGGTACGAGTTCATCCCACAGGTCCTCTTTCTGGCTTCGCTGTTCGGCTACCTCTCTCTGCTCATCATCGTCAAGTGGGTCACAGCGTCTCAAGCTGACCTGTACCACGTCATGATCTACATGTTCCTCAACCCCGCTGAGCCACTCGGAGAGAACCAGTTGTTCTGGGGCCAAGGAACTCTCCAGGTCAGTTCACCCATTTTCTCATGGCATAGCAGACCTGCTTCTTTGCATTCAAAGTATTCGCCACTGACCTCCTGCCCTTGCATCCATGCTTGCAGATCGTTCTGTTGCTTATTGCACTGGTTTCAGTTCCATGGATGCTTTTCCCGAAGCCGCTGATTCTACGAGCTGAGCACATGAAGGTGAGTCAGCTGCTGAAGCTGCTGCACCTGAGTCTCATCTGCAGCACACATGCATGGACTCTACCACGTTTTTCTTCATTGCCCCAGTCACTTGGTGTAACCAAGCAACTTGACCCCCAAATTTGCATCCTTTGTCTGCCCCCCCGCCCCCCCGCTCCGTCTTCCCCCTTCACATGGTACTTGCCTTACGTGCCTTAAACTCCTGCGTGCAGAAGCGTCAAGGGCGAGCCTACGCAGCACTGAACTCAGACAATGAACTGTATGAGATGGAGGCGCTGCATCCAGGGGAGGAGGGGCACGTGCAGCAGCATCACCATGAGGATGAGTTTGAGTTCGGAGAGGTGATGGTGCATCAGATGATTCATACCATTGAGTTTGTACTGGGCGCTGTCTCCAACACGGCATCGTACCTGCGTCTCTGGGCCCTCAGGTATGCTGCCAATCCCTCTCTGCCCCTGTTTGTGCAGCCTGCTGTGCATTGTTTCTCAGCCTGCATAAGTTCTAGTCAATCCACTCACTCATTTGAGTTCCTTAAACCTCTGAATCATGCACTGCATGTGTTGACTTGCCTAAACCTTGGCTCTGGCCTTTTCCCGCCTCTGCTGTTGTCAAACAACCATGGATCCATGGAAACAGCTTGGCACATGCGGAGCTTTCAGCTGTCTTCTTTGAGCGAGTCCTGCTTCCAGCATTTGAGTGAGTTGCACCTGTCTCTTTCCATCTTCCTAGCAACATCTTGGTTTGCTCCCCTTGTCTGGTGGCTGTTAGCTTGGCGGTAATACCGGTAAGACAGGAATTTAGACTCTGCCTCACTCGATCCCGTTTGCCCTGCAGGTCTGGAAACATCATCTTCATTATCATTGGCTTCTTTGTCTTCGCATCAGCAACTGTCGGTGTGCTTCTACTCATGGAGACTCTCAGTGCTTTCCTGCACGCTCTTCGTCTGCACTGGGTTGAGTTCATGAACAAGTTCTACACTGGAGATGGCTACAAGTTTCAACCATTCTCCTTCGATACAATCACAGATGACGAAGAGTAGAACACAACATGATGTTTGCAGCATGCTTCTAGTTAGTATTCATTCATGAGCTGCCACGACTCTAACCCTCCTTAACGACTAGTTACCAGCTGATAATAGTTTTTACGTAAAAGGGTGTTTTGTAGTAATCATTGTCAACTTATACATATTATCTATGTAGAAGTTATAGGCTAGACTGAGGTATGCTTCTAGTGAGTACAACCAACTAGTATTTGTTCTAGGTTTCCACCTCTAGTAATCATTTCGTTTCTACGTTAACATGGTATCACGCTTAGGTTAGGATCCCCCCGCCTACCGCTTCCGCCCGTCGCGCCTCCTAGGCCCCGTCGCGCCCCCTAGGCCCCGTCGCGCCCCCCCTGGGCCCCGTCGCGCTCGTTAGGCCCCGTCGCGCCCCCCTGGGCCCCGTCGTGCCCGCTGGGCCCCGTCGCGCCTCCTAGGCCCCGTCGCGCTCCCCCTGGGCCCCGTCGCGCCCACTGGGTCCCGTCGCGACCCCTAGGCCCTAACGCGCCCCCGCTGGGCCCCGTTGCGCCTCCTAGGCCCCGTCGCGCCCCCCATGGGCCCCGTCGAGCCCGCTGAGCCCCGTCGTGCCTCCTAGGCATCGTCGCGCCTCCTAAGCCCCGTCGCGTCCCCCCTCTCTGGGCCCCGTCGCGCCCGTTCGGCCCCGTCGCGCCCCTCCTAGGCCCCGTCGCGCCCGCTGGGCCCCTTCGCGCTTCCTAGGCCCCGTCGCGCCTGCTAGGCCCCGTCGCGCCCCCCCTGGGCCCCGTCGCGCCCGTTAGGCCCCGTCGCGGCCCCCCTGGGCCCCGTCGTGCCCGCTGGTCCCCGTCGCGCCTCCGCGGCCCCGTCGCGCCCCCCCTGGGCCCCGTCGTGCCCGCTGGGCCCCGTCGCGCCCCTTAGGCCCCGTCGCGCCCGCTGGCCCCTGTCGCGCCTGCTGTTAGCGCTCGCCCGCCTGGCCTCCTCCTAGTGCCGCTCGGCCTCCTCCTAGTGCCGCCCGGCCTCCTCCTAGTGCCGCCCGGCCTCCTCCTAGTGCCGCCCGGCCCCTTCCTAGCGCCGCCCGGCCTCTCCTCAGCGCTGCCCGGCCCCTCCTCGTGCCCGACCGGCCCCAGCAGCACCAGCCTGGCCCCTCCCAGCACCAGCCCGGCCCTAGAGCACCTGCCCGCCTCCCCTGCTCGGCCTGCCGTGTCCTCTCGGGCCCTGTGTCTTCTGCTTGCCTGCGCTGGGACGCCTAGCTGCTGCCCTACTGGAGAGTGCTGCCGCCGTGTCCCCGCGCCGCTGTGCTCCTGTGCCGCTGAGGAGCTGTGCTGCTGTGCCGCTGTGTCGCTGAGGAGCTGTGCCGCTGACCCTGCACGATGGCTGACTTTGTGCTCCGCCTGGACGCTGAGGGCCACGCGGTTGACTTCGCCGCCTGGCTCTCCGATCTTCGCCGCCAGCTTACAGGTCAGCGCCAGGATGGCCACTCTCTGGTTGTCCATGCTGATGGCTTGCTCCCCCGTCCCCCTGCACCTACTCCCCTCCCTGCTGACCCCTCCTCTGATGACCGTGAGGCTTTCTCTACTGCTGCGCTAGCCTGTGCGGTCTGGGACTCACGCGATGCAGTAGCTCAGGTTGCTATTAGTCACGCCCTCCCTGTGTCTGAGCGCTCGCGTTTTGCTACTGTTGAAACGGCCAAAACTTATTTAGACGCCGTTATTGCTCGCTATTCCACCCCTGCCTCCGCTTCTGCTGGCCGCTTGCTCTTTCCGATGCTGTTCCCAGACCTGGCTGCCTTCCCTACTGTCGCAGATTTTGCCACTCATTTGCGTGCCCTAGAGACTCGCTATCGCACTGCCAGCACTGCTGCCCAGCTCACTGCGCTCCCCCCTCCTTTCTGCATGACGCTCTATTTTATCGCTATGCGCCTGCCAGACCGCCTCGCTAGTGCTCGCGACCACTTTCTTAGCCAGCACCCGGGTGACCTCACCCTGACCGCCTTTGTCGACACCCTCACTGAGATCGAGACTCGCCAGCGCACTATCGCTCAGTCGAGCGGTGCGCCGGCAGTCTCTATCTTTCACGGTTGTGCCCCATCCCCGTGCACGTTCACTGACGTTTCGGCTGCGGTCGCCACGGCGACCCCTCTTACCGAGACGGCTGCTGCTGTCCACCCGCAGCAGCGCTCGCGTCGCGGTGGCCGTGGCCGCCAGGGAGGTAGGGGTGGTGACGCAGGTGGTAGTGGTCGTGGTGGTGGTGACGGTAGTCCGCCTGAGGGGACTACCACCGGTGGGCAGGAGCAGCAGTCCCAGCAGCAGCAGGACCAGCCCCAGCCGCAGCCGCCGTCCCAGCAGCACCCGCCGCAGCCGTGGGCTCGTCTCCCGCCTGGTTGGCCCGGCACCTCCGGAGGCGGTGGCCGTGGTGGCGGCCCGCGCAGCTTGGCGTCTACCAGCGGCTCCAGTGCTGTGACCTGCCAGTACCAGCTTCAGACCGGGCCTCTCCGCGGCACTCTGTGCCGCCGCCCGCACCCGACCGCCCACTGTTTCCGCCGCCTCGACGATCTTTTTCGTCGTCGCTTTGGCCCGGCCCCGGACCTCCCTGACTGGCACAGCCTGCTCCGCCAGGGCGTGCCGATCTTTGAGTTAGACATGGATCAGATAGGTGCTGCTTTGCATGCTTTGTATGCTGACGCTTCTAGTGTTGATGGATCTTACTACCATGTGTACTCTAGTTTAGGTGTTTCACCCTTGTGTAGCTTAGCTTCCCCTGCTGCGACAGGCGTAGGACTGCCTAGGTTGCCTAGTCTAGTCGCTGCACCGGCTCCGTCCGCGGCCTCCGCCACTGCGTCGCTGTCCTTCACTCTCGACTCTGGTGCTTCTGCCTGCTTCTTCCGCGACCGTTCCACGCTCACGCCGCTTGCTGCACCTGCTGTTGTCTCTCTCGCTGACCCCTCTGCGGGTCCGGTCGTCGCGCGCAGTTCTACGTCCCTTCCCTGTCCGGCAGTTCCCTCGGGCTCCCTTACTGGCCTCCACGTTCCCTCGTTCTCCAGGAACCTGGTTGGTGTCGGCTGTCTCCAGGACCTCGGCGTCACCACCACGTTCCCCGGGCACGAGCGGTTCGCTGTCTGTTCTGAGGCTGTCTCAGGTTCCCCCCTTGCGACGTTCCCCCGGGACCCGGTGTCCGGTCTGTTTACCCTACACACCGCTTCCCCCCCGGTTGGTGCGTCCTCCCAGGTCGCTGCAGCTTGCTCGTGTCGGTCCCTCACTCACCCCTCCCTTCTCTGGCACCACCGCTTAGGTCACCCTGCTCTCCCGCGTCTGCGTCACATGTCCCAGCACGGTCTTGTCTTAGGTCTCCCCGCGTCGCTCCCTGCCCTTCCTCCCTCGACTGCGCCACCGTGCACGCCTTGCGTCGAGGGTCGGCTCCGCCGTGCTCCTCACTCCTCCTCGCTGCGCCCAGCTACTGCCCCCCTTCAGACCCTGCACTTGGACGTTTGGGGCCCTGCCCCCGTCCCCGGACCGCGCGGTGAGCGCTACTTCCTTGTGCTCGTTGACGACTACACGCGCTACACCACGGTGTTTCCCCTGGAGCGGAAGGCCGACGTGCCCGACGTTCTTCTCCCGTGGGTTGTAGCTGCGCGTCTCCACCGCGGTCTCCCCGTGTTGTGTCTCCACTCCGACCGTGGCGGCGAGTTCGCCTCTGGTCGGCTTGGACAGTTCTGTCGTGCGGAGGGCATCACCCAGTCGTACACCTTGCCGGACTCGCCACAGCAGAATGGGGTTGCTGAGCGCCGCATCGGCTTGGTCATGGAGGTCGCCCGTACCTCCATGATCCATGCCGATGCCCCCCATTTTCTGTGGCCGTTCGCTGTTCGCTACGCGGCTCACCAGCTTAACCTGTGGCCACGCTCCCAGCGGCCGCAGGTTTCGCCGACCCTCCTTTGGACCGGGTCCCCCGGTGACGCGTCTGCGTTCCACGTCTGGGGCTGCCTTGCTCACGTTCGTGCCTCTGGCACGGACAAGCTCACTGCCCGCACTGTCCCCTGTGTCTTCCTCGGTTTCCCCCTGGACTCGTCTGACTGGCTTTTCTACCACCCGCCGTCTCACCGCTTCCTCCACTCTCGTGACGTCACCTTTGACGAGTCCGTCTCCTTCTACCGCCGCTTCCCTCACCGAGGTCTCCCAGTTGCCCCCCCCCTTTTCCTTGCTCCCTCTCCCCCGGTAGCCCCTGCCCCTCTCCCGCCTCGTCCTGCCCCGTCTGGTGTCTCCCACGTCACTCCCCTCCCGTCGGTTGTCCCCGTTGAGGAGTCTGCTGACTCTGGTGGTACCCCCGGTCCGTCCTTGCCGCGTCCCCTTCCCCAGTGCCTCCGCCCCCACTGTCGCAGTCGCCGACCCCGCTGCCGCCGCCGTCGCCGTCGCCGCCGCAGCCGTCGCCGCTGTCGCCGCCACTGCCGCCGCTGCTCTCGGCCCCTGGGGGTGCTGGTGTGGAGGAGGGTGTTCGTCCTGCGGCTTCTGGGGGTGCCGCTGGTGTTGGAGGGGGTTCTCGCTCTGGGGGTGTTGGTTCTGGGGGTGCTGCTGTTGAGTGTTCTGCCGACGGTCGTTCTGCCTCTGCTGGTCCGAGAGTTCCGGCCCAGCCGTCGTCGCCGCCACAGCAGCCGTCGCCGCCGGTTTCCGCTCTCCGCCTGCTCGGCCTTCCCTCCCCGGACCGCGCGCCGGTGTCTCCCCCACCGCCTCCTGACCTCCCTGTCTACGGTCCTGTGTTCCCGCCGCCAGACTCGTCTCCGGCCCGTCTTCCTCCTCGTTCCCCTCCTGTGTCTCCTCCGCTGTCCCCTGACCCTACCCCTCCGTCTCACGTTTGGGCTCGCCGTCCCTCCCGTGCCCGTCCCGTCTCTCCTGTCCTGCCCACCCACCCTATGTTGCTCCGTTCTCACTCGTCTCGTCCTCCCCTCCTCCCGTCCCCTCCTCCCTCGTCCCTTGCTGTTGCACCTCCTCCGTTCTCTGACTACCTCCGTGCTGCTCGTCCCCTTGTCCCTCGGGTCCTTGCCTCTCTTGTTACCGACCCTGCTGTTCCTGTCTCGCGCCTTGACGCGCTTGTCGCTGCTGTCGCTGACTTCGCTTCTACCCGCCGCCTTGACTACGCTACCGCTTTGGTCTCTGACCCTGCCCGTCCTCTGTCCGTCGGGGGTGCTCCTGCCCTTGGCAGTGACGTCCTAGAGGACAGGCAGTACGAGCTGGCTTTCCTTTCCGAGGCTGCTCCCCATCTCTGCTCCATGCTGTTAGTCCCTGAGGGTGACCCAGACGCCTTCGACATCCCGACCCCTCGCACCTACGCTGAGGCCACCTCGGGACCTTGGGCCTCTCAGTGGATAGCTGCCATGGAGCAGGAGATGGCATCTTGGAGATCCACCGGCACTTACGTCGACGCAGTTCCCCCGCCTGGGGTGAACGTAGTCGATGGTCGGTGGCTCTTCAAGGTGAAGCGCCCCCCTGGAGAGCCGCCTGTCTTCAAGGCGCGCTACGTGGCCAGAGGTTTCAGTCAGCGCGAGGGGGTTGACTTCTTCCAGACCTTCGCCCCGACCCCGAAGATGACCACTCTTCGGGCGCTGCTACACGTAGCAGCACAGCGTGACTACGAGCTTCACTCTCTCGACTTCTCTACTGCCTTTCTTCAGGGCAGCCTACACGAGCAGGTCTACCTGCGCCGACCACAGGGCTTCACTGGTACCTTCCCTCCTGGGACCCAGTGGCTTCTCAGGCGCCCGGTCTACGGCCTGCGTCAGGCTCCCCGCGAGTGGCACGACACGCTACGTGCCACGTTAGCAGACCTGCAGTTCTTTCCGTCCTCTGCTGACCCTTCACTGTTTGTGCGTTCCGGCCAGACTCCGTTCTACATCCTTGTCTACGTAGACGACCTGGTCTTCGCTACTCCTGACAGGGACGCACTGGCCTCTGTGAAGGCTGAGCTGCTGAAGAGACACACCTGCACTGACCTTGGAGAGCTGCGTCGCTATCTTGGCCTGCAGATCTCTAGGGACAGAGCAGCACGCACCATCACTCTGACCCAGTCACACTTGGTGCGTCAGGTCCTTCAGAGGTTCGGTCTTCAGTTCTCCTCCGCACAGCCCACACCTCTACCCGTAGACCATGGGCTCTCTGCTCCCGTTCCTGAGGAGCCAGTAGAGCCCAGTGGCCCCTACGCAGAGCTGGTGGGTTGCCTCATGTACCTGATGACTTGCACTCGCCCAGATCTCGCATACCCTCTCAGCATCCTGGCTCGCTTTGTGGCTACAGGCAGACACCGACCTCAGCACTGGTCTGCCGCTAAGAGGGTTTTGCGTTATCTTGCTAGTACATCAGGCATGGGGTTAGTGCTAGGAGGACGCAGGCCAGTGGTCCTTACTGGGCACACAGACGCTTCTTGGGCAGACGACGCTGAGACGCTCAGGTCGTCGCAGGGCTACTGTTTCAGCCTTGGTTCGGGTGCTATCTCTTGGAGATCCACTCGCTCGTCGTCTGTGGCTCAGTCTAGCTGTGAGGCTGAGATCTACGCTGGTGCCATGGCGGCACAGGAGCTCCGCTGGCTGACCTTCTTGCTCACAGACTTAGGTGAGCGGCCTAGCTCTGCCCCGGTCCTGTACGCTGACAACAGGGCCATGATACTCCTGTGTCAGGAGCCTCGGCTTGAGGGCAGAGCGAAGCATATCCAGCTGCGGTACTTCCTCCTGCGCGAGCTACAGCAGCGCCGCCAGGCCCGCGTAGTTCACTTGGCCTCAGGTGCCAACACAGCTGATATCTTTACTAAGGCGCTTGCACCTAAAGATCATCAGCGGCACTGTGTACAGCTTGGTCTTGTTCCTATAGCTGCTCCCCTGTTAGGATACTGATTGTGTACTCTCTATTATATATGCTTGTCAGACTGGCCTTGTGGCCTTACCTCCAGTGGCTGGACTAGTAGTGCCACCCTGGCTTGCTTCAGTTTTGGTTGTATTCTTGCTGACTGGTCTCCAGACCCCTGCCTCAGTGGTTGGACTAGTAGTGCCGCTCTGAGCTGTTTGCTTCTTGTTTAGTTTCACCCCTTGTCTAGCCTAGGGGGTGTGTCAACTTATACATATTATCTATGTAGAAGTTATAGGCTAGACTGAGGTATGCTTCTAGTGAGTACAACCAACTAGTATTTGTTCTAGGTTTCCACCTCTAGTAATCATTTCGTTTCTACGTTAACAATCATTGCATCAGCTGCACTTACAGTTAAGTTCAGCCATGTTGTCACACTTCTGTTTATCACTGAACTGTTGTAAGGGGACACCTAGAGCACTAATTCATGTGTTGTATGATTAGCTTGATTCTGTGCAAGATTCTCGCCTCAAGACCACACAAGGCGAAATATTATGCATGCAACAAATAATTATGGTATGCACAATGTGAGTAAACGTGAAATAAAAAACGACAGTCTAGAGATTCCCCGCAATCTCAAGAATCTTGGCAACCACTGCAGCTCTGTCTTCCTGGGTTAGAGGAGCCCCCTCTTGCATGATCCTCTTCCGTAGATCACGAGCTGCCGGGTCAAGCGAAGAACCAACCACCTGTAACCAATGAGGAAGGACAGGTGGGGTAAGGAAAGGTCAATGGCTTGCTCAGCAGTTGGAAAGGGGGAGAAGGAAAGAAAACCACAGCAGGATCATACAACCTGTAGAAGCAGCTGGATTCTCTTTGTAAGATGTGATGTGACAGTCACTATAAAGGGAGTACCATACCTCAATATAGTTGTTGATATTGTAGTCACGGTCGGGTGGAGTGAGGGGGGCATCGGGGTTGTACGACCAGTGTGTGCCGTTCACAATGTGCTTGTAATAGTATGTGCCAATCTGGGCACAAATATAAGCACAAAAGCGGGCATGAGAAGCAGCATAGCAGAGCCTTGATGCATAGACCAGTTACTGCCTGCACACGTCATGCACTTCTAAACACACCCATAGCTGAAGTGCTGCTACCGGCTCAGCTGAAATTTACCAGCAGGTGATACTGAAACTGAAACATACCGGCAGCTCTCTTATGAGCGACCATGTGTTGGATGCTGGCTCCCGTGTCAATGGCAGGCGCTGGGGGACAAGGACGAAAGGGGAGAGGAGGGGGGGATGGAGGGGGTGATGGAGGGGAGGAATGGTGCGGTTGAGGGAGGGGGGTGTAGGAAGGGGGGGGACAGTGCTGGTGTTGTGTAGACTGGTGTTGTGCAAAATAAGTGATAATAGTGTCGAAGGCAAAGAGGTTACAAACCGAGCGGTGCACACACACGCAGAGAGTGCCATACCATGCCAACCCAGGATACACGTACGTGGCATCATGTGCACAGAGCATCCCCCAGCCACTCACATGGTGCCACGTGGCAGCGAGCACTACCCACTCACATGGTGCCAGCCCACGTCCAGTCCTGCCACCTCCACCGTCTCATTCACACCTCGGTTCCTCCAGTTGATCTCCACTGGCTCTAGGGGATTGCCTGCTAGCTGCAGGAGTGGGGAGGTGTGCAGAACAAGGGGAACGATACAAACGCCACCTCCCAAGTCTCATTCACGCGTCAGTCTCCTCCAGTTAATTAAACCGTTACGAGGGGATTGATTGTGAGATGTGAGGAAGGATGTGTGTGTGATCGAGATGTGAGGGAAGGGAAGAGAAACACTCGAAAAGAATCGAATCGGATCTAGCACCACCCGCCCCCGCCGCCACCTTCACCATCCCATTCATGATTTTGCTTCAAAATTGTGACCTTTGTTTCAAATAGTTATCAGATGTGATGTTCACCCCCTCTGTGATCTTGGGTGGCATATTAACGAATTCACGAGGTGCTTATAACGAGGCATGTGCTGCTTATACCGAGGCTGCGTTTCTTACCAGATCGCATGCTGCCGCTCGAATGGCAAAGAGCTTGGGCCCACATGGACGCACTTTCTGTGCACAGATGAATGCATCATGCACAGACACATGCACAGGCACATGCACATGGATGGAGACAAGCACATGCCGGCACACAAGTACAGAAAAAGGCTGAACTTAAGACCCTTAGAATGAAAAAGATGTGCAACAAATCACCTCTTAGAGCTCTCTCAACTCCAGTAACCCCTTTGGCCCCTGCCATAAATGATATCTCTCCTCTCTATTTCACACTCTGCCCCTTTGCTCCAAACCCAATCCAATCCCAACTCCCCCTCACTCCCATAGCCCACCTCCATCTTGCATTCCCCTTCTCCGCTCCCTCACTCCCTCGCCCCACCTCCCACTTCCTGTCCCGCTCGCCACACCTGCAGGATTTCATTTGCCTCTTCTAGTTGAAGGTCCCGCATGCACCACCTGTAGGCGAGCTCAAGGTGCCCCTATCTCTCACTTCCCCTGCTTAATCCCCTCCTTTTTCCACCTCGTTTTCAGTCCTCTCTTCCCCCCCCCCTCTCCTCCCCTCCCTCCATACCTGCAGGATTTCATTCGCTTCTTCCAGTTGCAGGTCCCGCATCCACCACATGTAGGCGAGCTGAAGAGTGGTGGGGTTGCAAAAGGGGTAGACAATGAGGAGAGGCGAGATGGAGAGGGTAACAAGCTGCCTGCCTTGCTTGAAGGTCACGCATCCAACACCCATGCTACATCCAACACCCATGCTACATGCAACACCCATGCTACATCTAACACCCATGCTATCCAACACCCATGCTACATCCAACACCCATGTATAGCCTGGACTCACCGCTACAGCTGGGGCCCTTCCAACCAAGGCCAGTGGTGCAGTGCACGGACGCCGCGACATACTCCATCACTGCCTTGTGCAGCGTGGCGGCTACAGAGGCTCATGCTACAACTGTTATCAGAGGACTCACCACTACAGCCGGGGCCCTCCCCAGGCCAGCAGTGCAGTGCACGCATGCCGTCCCACACTCCATCACTGCCTTGTGCAGTGCTGTTACTACTGAAGAGACTCACGCTACAGCCATTATCAGGAGACTCACCGCTACAGCCGGGGCCCTTCCAAGGCCGGCAGTGCAGTGCACGTACGCCGTGCCACACTCCATCACTGCCTTGTGCAGCGCTGCCACGGCCCTCGGCAGCTGCATGCGCAGGTCAAAGGGGTCGAAGTCCCTGAGGGCAGTGGGGGGAAGGGAGGTGGGGATATGGCAGATTGGAGCATGATTGCTGACTTGTGCAGTGCTGCTACAGCCCTCGGCACCTGCATGCGCAGATCAAAGGGGTCGAAGTCCCTGGAAGGGGGAAGCGGCGGGGGGCGGGGAAAGAGGGGGGAAGGAGAGAGGGAAGGGGGGGTGAGAGATAGGGGGAGGAGCCGAAGGCATTGCACTGCTTCCTGACTTGCATCCGCATGTGCAACCGAAAATGACTCAAACAAGTCTTAGACCCACCTGAGTCTTAGACCCACCTGAGTCTTAGACCCACGTGAGTCTTAGACCCACCTGAGTCTTAAGCCCACCTGATCTCCGTCCAAAGGTGCTGGATGTCTCCCCTCTCTGCCGCCCGCTCAATAATCGGGTTGATATCCAAGTCGAAGTACCTGCAAAATGCCAGGAGGAAACCAGAAACCCCAGGAGGAAATGCCAGGTAGAAAGAAGGGTCCCAAGGAACGAAGCGCGGTACAGAGCGGTCCAGTGGTGTCAGGGGTGATGACAAAGTGTATAGCATGGTACTGAGGGATACTATGTGGTGGGTGGGAGATGCCAACCAAGGAGGGTGATAGTTAAAGTGTATGAGATTCATGATGAGCACTCTGGCGGTACACTATGAACGAGCATCCCTTTTATGGCGCCTCAAAAGCACTGTGAACGAGCATCCCTGACGCACTGCCTCGAACTCGATCATAGAGGCAGTAGAGCACTGGCCTGGCCTGGCCTGGCATGGCCTGGCATGGCCTCCATCACTGGCCTCCATCACTGGCCTGGCATGGCCTCCATCCTGGCAGTAGAGCACTGGCCTGGCATGGCCTCCATCACTGGCCTGGCCTCCATCATTCGCCTGGCCTGGCCTCCATCACTGGCCTGGCCTGGCCTCCATCACTGGCCTGGCCTGGCCTCCATCACTGGCCTGGCCTGGCCTCCATCACTGGCCTGGCCTGGCCTCCATCACTGGCCTGGCCTGGCCTCCATCATCGGCCTGGCCTGGCCTCCATCACTGGCCTGGCCTCCATCACTGGCCTGGCCTCCATCACTGGCCTGGCCTGGCCTCCATCACTGGCCTGGCCTCCATCACTGGCCATAGAACATTCACTCAAGGTCGGAGTCTCCCTGCAGGCACGTCACCGCCCCCACCCACGCCCTCCACGCCCCAAACGCACCACGTGGCCTTACATTACATGTCGCATGCTCGTGCTACCACGGCGGGCTGTGCCTGCACTCACTCGAGGTCCGAGTCCCTCTGCAGGCACTTCACCGCCCCCACGCCCTCCACGTCCCAAACGCACCACATGGCCTTATATGTCTGTCTCGTGCTGCCATGGGGTGTGGTGATTGCACTCACTCTAGGTCGGAGTCTCGCTGCAGACACTGCACCGCCCCCACGCCCTCCACGTCCCGAAGGTGGTCCAGATCCAGAGGGGACTGTAAATAGCAGGGATAAGGGAGTGGTTAGAGGGCAGCGAGGCGCCTTATAACGCGTACAAGTTCAGATCCGACCGGTGGCATGGACAGCAGACGGAGGGGATGGAGGGGCAGCAGCGGCACTCGCCTGTAAGCAGGAGCCGACGAGCAGGTTGGGTGGCAGTTCTGAGAATAGCTCATGCCTAACCTCGAAACTAGAGCCCAATAAGGCGGAGAGGCGGCACTCACCTGTAAGCAGGAGCCGACGAGCAGGTTGGGCAGCACGCGAGCATAGTTCATTCCCAGCTCGTGGCGGTAGATGAGCGCTGGGAGGGCGGAAGGATGCGGAAAGGGGCGGAGGAGAAAGCCAGTATTCTTTGAGCCATCTCAAAGCACGCGAGCATAGTTCGTGCCCAGCTCGTGGCGGTAGATGAGCGCT
Organism: Closterium sp. NIES-67; assembly: GCA_027943415.1. Taxonomy (NCBI): domain Eukaryota; kingdom Viridiplantae; phylum Streptophyta; class Zygnematophyceae; order Desmidiales; family Closteriaceae; genus Closterium; species Closterium sp. NIES-67. Next base: position 320,896 of record BQMB01001275.1, on the reverse strand, counting down.
GGGAGGTAGTAAGGCAGCGGACAGGGGTGGAGGAAAACGAGGGGTGGAGGGGGAAAGGCAGTGCCATTTGAGCCAACTAAAAGCACGCGAGCATGGTTCAAGCGTAACTCGTGGCGGTAGGCCACCGCTGGGAGGGCTGGAGAAGAGGGGGGGGGAGGGGACGGGAGGGAGGGCGGGGAAGGGGAGTTTAGGCCAACTCAAAGCACGCGAGCGTAGTTCATGCCCAACTGGGGGGGGTAGATGAGCGCTGGGAGAGAGGAGATGCGCGGAAGAAAGGAAGGGGGTAACGGGGTAACGGGGTAGAGAAACAAGGGGGGGGGGGGTGGAGGGGGAGAGGAGCGAGAACTATTTCTTATCAGAGCTGTCAGGGAGGGAGGAGGAGGAGAAAGGCAACTATCCACCTGTGCTCCCCATATCATGACCAGCTGCAGGGTGGAGGAAAACTCAACCATGCTCCCTACCGACGGTATACGGGGAATGCTCCCCATAGCCCTTCTCCTCAATCCATGCTCCTCCCCACGCAATCACCCCAACGTGGCTCGCAACATGCACGGCCAGCACGCACCTGTGTTCCCCATGGCCAGCTGCATGGTAGCCGAGTATTCCTCGCCCTTCTCCCGCGCGTCACTGTCCGAGTGCTCTCCCGCGTGCTCCTCCGCGTGCTGGCTCGCCTCGATCATTGCCCCCACGGCAGCAGCCACGGCACCCCCCTCCACAGCAGCCTTCACAGCCGCAGCAGCTCCTTCCGCCAGCCACTGCAGCGGCTGCTGCTGCTGCTGCTGCTGCTGTTGCTGCTGCTGGTTCTCCTGTTTCTTTCCCTCATCCGCCTGCTGCGCGACATTCTGCTGCTGCTGAGCCTTCACCTCCATCTCGTCTCCCTCGCTGTATCCTGACGAGTCCTCATACAACCTCGCCTGAACCTGCACCCTCTCCTCCCTCTCCTCTTCCTCCTCTTCCCCCTCCTCCACTTCCTCCTCCCCATACTCCTCCTCGTCCTCCTCGAATTCCTCCTCGTCCTCCTCGTCCCACTCGCTGCCCCCCGTTACAGTCATGGACCCGTGTCTGACCCAGCTGGCCGTGCGCTGGCCTGACGCGTGGCTCATCAGGCGATCTTTCAGGTGATTCGTCAGGTGAGTTTTGCGGAACGGTGAAAGATGCAGCCGCTGGTGGGGAGAGAAGCGGCGAGTAGTCGCTCCATAACTGGGGGAAGCGGTGTAGAGGGACGCGATTGTATTTACGACGAACAGATGTCCACATTTACGTGAGAAAGAGTTTCATTGGTTACAATTAATGGATGGAACGAGGAAAGGTGGAGAACGGCATAGAGACGACGCGTTTCGGGGTTTGTTTATGCCAAGCTATACCTGGTTACAGCTCGCGAAACGAAACCTGTGAGACGTTTCGAAAGGCAATTGCTGCGTCATCGTACCTCGCGAGGCTGACGGTAATTGGGACCGCAGAAGCACCTCCCCGCAGACACAACGCCATGACTGAGAATGCTCCTGCTGAAGAAGAATGGTATTGACGAAGAGCCTACTTCAATCGAACGACGTTATGTGTACTCCCTCTAGCCGAATGCGAGCTAGTTAGAAGATGTTCGGCCTCCGAGGCAGTATTGACTTGGAGAAATTGCTGCGTAAGAGCCGGAATTCGCCGAAACAATACTCAGCAGACTTTATGTGGACCAGCCTCTCCAGCTCGAGAGTCGGAGGTGTGTAAAGGAATCGAGTGGTAAGGGCGTGTCCAGCGCGTACGTTTACAGTACACGGACAACGGTTCAGTAGGATCTATCGCGATCAGGAGCGGTTTTCGCACTTCATCACGTTGGACCTTCGAAAACCATATTGAACCGTATGAAGGGAGTTGTATACGTACGCACTGGACACGCCCTAAACCAGATTCCTGATTGTTCAGATACACGAGACGAGAGATGCACAAGTGTGTTTTCAGATGCTGCTGACATGTCTTCTGCTGACGTCTGATTCCAGGATCAGATAGTTGTTGGTTGGGTGTTTCAGTCGGAGATATTCCATATCTGTTCATCCAACGGCAGTGAGTTGGCGATGCCATGGTCTGTCACCGATTGCTGCCACGTGTAGCCGTCATTGTGCATGGCGGCAATAAGAGAGATGTGAAGCAGTATTTCTCCCATATAACTGAAGGTGAAATTCTATAGTACTCTTCGTTGAAAAAAAAAACACAGATACAATACATAAGGTAAAAGCAGACATTCCTAAACAAAGCGGAAACACGGAAAATGCAGTAACGAGGGAGTGGCTTAGGATACCTCGGGAGTGAGGGCCAGACCCAGGCAAACCCACAGTCAAAGGAGGCGCGGGTCTTCACAACCAAACTGCGGATTTTGTTTGCTTGACGGTGCAGCAGGTGCGCAGTTGCCAACTGTCGCAAAGAGCGAGCTACGACTTCCGCATCAATTTACACACAGCCGTGGCATTAGCTTCGCGGGCTGTACATTGGCGGGCGAATTTGAAGTCGTTAGGTTTGTTAGCTGACTGGGTGCTAGGTGGGCAGAAGCCGTCTGATTTGTCCATGACCGGAGGCAATTTCCCCCGGCTCTGCTGAATCTCCTCTTGTTGAACATCCAAGTTGCTCAGTCGTTGGACAATCAAGCAGGTGACACACAAAATCAGACCTGCCGTTTGAAATGTCGTTTGATACTGTATGCCATTTTTGATCGCCCAGAAATAACTGTACATTACTGTAGTGTACAGAGCGTTTACGGTCACTTTGTTTGATTGGCCACCCCTTCCCGCAATCTGCAAGCTTGTTCAGTCCCAGCACTCTTTGAGTTTCGGCAGTTTCAGCACAGATCGCAGTGCCTTCATGGAAAAACGTAACTACACTAATGTCCAAATTTCCCACAGGAAATCGTCTGTCTGTGGAACTATCCGAGTCCTAAGCGTGAATTTGGAACTGACTGAAAATCGGGTGAAAATGAGCCTCGCAACGTGTACGTCCGTGGTCGGTCGGACTCCTTCTACTGTATTCGGGAATCAGAACCTCACCTTCAACTAACCACAACCTACCTCACCTCGCCTCGCGTCGCTCACTCAACAATGTCGTCCACTCTCACTTACTCGCTTGTCTTCTCTTGAACAGCTTCCTTCCCACACTTCGTCGGATTCTTTCATGGCTCTGTCTGACAGACAGAGCAACCTGCATCTTCAAGGATACTGTACTGTATCGTTCCAGTCTGTTTTTGGCCGTTGGGATAACTTCCAGCGGACATGGTGGTGATTCACGATTTTTGCGAGAGTTGTTTCGGTTCATTTCCAGCCAGCCTAGCTCTGGAGCAGTGCTGCCGTCGTTAGCGAGCAGTCTAATACAGTCCACCAGGCTCCACCAGACCAAAGGCTCGGCGCGGCTGAGTTCCTAGTCTAGCGTCGTGCGTGTGAGGCTGAGCCGAGAGTGGGAAACGGCGGCCAACGCTGTTTTACTTCACAACTTCCCAGTCCCAGAGCGTCGTTTCTCGTGCTCCTTCGCGTGCCTTCGCGCTACGCCTGAGCAGCACATTCACGCCGCCCGTGTGCGACGCCTGAGCTGAGCATCGCTCGCTGCGACGACAAAGTAGCTTCAAGGAGTCCTTGCGCTGGAAGTCGCATTCTAAGACTCATCCATCGGTCGTCGAAGGAGTAGAGCCTCTGGTTGCGAGAACTAGACCGATCTAGGGTGGGCGCATGGAGGGAGTCATGGACAAGATGGTCTCCGCGGACCCGCACAAGAGCTCGTCCGGACAGGCAAGTTCCGCGCATGCCAAGTTCCGCGCACAGTCGAACCGCATGACTACTACCTCTCCAAATTTCATTCCGAAATCCTCGAGCTTCATATTCGCAAAGCTACACGGAGTCGAGCTAGCCACGGTGACTCTCCGCCGCCTGAGCAAACAGAATACGCAATTTGAAACGCCGTACCACGCCTCTTTCTCCGATCCCCCCTCGTCCACTCGCGCCGTTCCTCTCGGGGTGTATTTGAGTCGACTCAAAAGACGCAATTTGAAACTCCTTACAATGCCTCTTTCTCACCATTCCCCCCTCCTCCACTCGCGCAGTTCCTCTCCGCCGTACACCGCGAGCAGATCTATCGGGGTCGCGTAGAATCGCCGACGTATGATTTTTGAGTCGACTCAAAAATAGAATCGCCGACGTATTGTCGCGGAAGCCATGGCGGTCGCCCGTCCCCTCTGTCGCGCGCCTCATTCCCCTCGTTCCCCGCAACCCCCCCCACCCCCCCCCCCCCCCCCCCCCCCGGTGTTTCCTGATTCCCCCCTTTTTCCCCTCCTTCTCCCCTCCCCCCCTCCCCCCGCGCGCGCATCCCCCGCAGATCAACCAAGGCCGCGTGGAGATCCCGCCTCACATAGTCGCGGAAGCCATGGCGGCTCTCCGCGGCAACAAGGGCGTGCCGGCGCTGGACGGGCGCTGGTCCGCGCCCATATGCTGCGGCATCTCCCCAATTTCGAGTCGACTCAGAAGTCATCTCCCCACAGTTCCGACGATGAGATGCGCGCCCCCTTCCCATCCCCCGATCCCACCAGATTAATCAGTGCGTGAGGAGTATTTTTGAGGCGCCTCAAAAATAGACATCCCCCAATCCCACCAGATTATTCAGGGCCACGTCGAAATCCTCCTCCACATCGTAGCCGAGGCCATGGCGGCTCTCCGCGGCAACAAGGGCGAGCCGGCGCTGGACGTGCGCTGGTCCGCGTCCATATCCGACGGCGAGATGCGCTACGTGGAGGACTCTATGCCCCCAACCCCCTCACCCCCCCGTCCACCCTATCCCCCCCTCCCCTTCCTCCCCACAACCCACCAGATCAATCAAGGCCGCGTGGAGATCCCGCCTCATATAGTCGCGGAAGCCATGGCGGCTCTCCGGGGGAACAAGGGCGAGCCGGCGCTCGACGTGCGCTGGTCCGCGCCCATATCGGACGGCGAGATGCGCTACGTGGAGGATTACGTCAAGGCGCGATACCCGGCGATATTCACGGAGTGCATCGTGGGGCTCGGCTTCCCCATGCCGTGCGTGCTAGAGGAGCCCGACGGCGGGTTTCGCGGCTCGAATGGCGGCGGGGGCGGCTTCGGTGGGGGGGGGTTTTCCCCCATGGCGGAGCTGCTGGCGATGGATGACGAGGAGGGGGACGCGGAGGGGGAGGCGGGGGGATTTGGCGCGGTGAGCGCGCCGGGGGGGCCTGTAGCAGCGGGGCCGAGTTTCGGACGGAGCAGCAGCATGAGCGGGGGGGGCGGGGGGAGCGGAGGGGGTGGCAGGGGGGGGGGTAGCAGTGGCGGAGCGGATGCGAGTCCCCAGATGCGCGGGCACGCGAGTCCAACGGCTGCGGGCCACGTGGTGCCCATGATGCGCGACTCGCTGCAGCAGCAGAAGCAGCAGCAGGAGCAGCAGCGCAAGATGATGCAGCGCAACGGCCCCCCGCCCTCCTTCTCCTCCTCCTCGCCCTCGGAAACCAAGTCCCGCCTCTTCTCGCGCTTCGTCCCCTCGGGAACGGTCACCGCCACGCAGCCTGGGCGCGCGCTGCTGAATCCAAGCAGGCTCCGGGTAAGCAAATGCAAGGGACGGGGGCAGGGAGAGTGAAAGAGTGGGGGAGAGGGGTGGGTGCGAGGGTTGAGCGGGTAAGGTTGGGAGCAGCAGCGCAAGATGATGCAGCGCAACCGGCCCCCGCCCTCCTTCTCCTCCTCCTCGCCCTCGGAAACCAAGTCCCGCCTCTTCACGCGCTTTGTGCCCTCGAGGACGGTCACCGCCACGCAGCCGGGACGCGCGCTGCTGAGCCCAAGCAGGCTCCGGGTGAGTGGACGGGACAGGGGGGGAGGGAGGTGAGTGGGTGGGATGGCTGAACCCGAGCCGGGACGCGCGCTGCTGAATCCGAGCAGGCTCCGGGTGAGTGCGCGAGTGGGAGAGAGAGTTGAGATGGGTTGTGAGGAGAAGGTAGAGGGGATCTTCTGTCCCTGTTTCATCCCCTGTTTCATCCCCTGTTTCGTCCCCTGTTTCATCCCCTGTTTCGTCCCCTGTTTCATCCTCTGTTTCATCCCCTGTTTCATCCCCTGGTTCATCCCCTGTTTCATCCCCTGTTTCATCCCCTGGTTCATCCCCTGTTTCATCCCCTGTTTCGTCCCCTGTTTCATCCCCTGTTTCATCCCCTGTTTCGTCCCCTGTTTCATCCCCTGTTTCATCCCCTGTTTCATCCCCTGGTTCATCCCCTGTTTCATCCCCTGTTTCATTCCCCCTTCCCCCCAGGACATCATGGTGGAGAGCCAAGGTGTGCTACACCTCTCGATGAGCGCGAGTGTCGCAGAGCTCCATGCCAGGAGGCGCATCCTGCAGCGGTGCGGCGGGGAGAGCGAGGAGTACCACATCATCATCTTCAAGCCCTCGGGTCAGACTCACCCCTTCCCCCTCTCCGTTTCTTTCCCTCTGTTTCCCTCCCCCTTCCCCCCAGGACATCATGGTGGAGAGCCGGGACGTTCTTGACTTGAGCATGAGTGTGAGTGTCACAGAGCTGCACGCCAGGCGTCGAATCCTGCAGCGGTGCGGTGTGGAGAGCGAGGAGTACCACATCGTCTTCACGCCCTCGGTGCAGGAGGCCATGGTGCTCGTGGCCGAGGCCTACCCCTTCCACCGCCACAACGTGTTCCTCACGGCGCTCGACCAGTCGGACGACAGCATCAGCATGTTTGCGACTCACAGGGTACGCGTTCAGGGGGCGTTTGAGTGCACCAGACTCTTGAACCTTGAGCTGGGTGACTTTTGAGTCGACTCAAAAGTCACCGCGTTCAGGGGGCGTATGTATGAGTGCACCAGACTCTTGAACCTTGAGCTGGCTGGGGCCATGGGGCTTGTGGCCGGGGCGTGCCCCTTCCACCGCCACAACGTGTTCCTGACTGCCTTGGATCAGTCAGATGACAGCATCAGCATCAGCATCAGCATCAGCATCAGCATCAGCATCAGCATCAGCATGTTTGCATCGCATCAGTACGTGGTGCTCGTGGTGGCGCTTTCCCTTTGAGATGTCTCCGAGGTTGCATGGTGCTCGTGGCCGGTACGTGTTGCGCTCAGCTCAGCGTGCCGAGGCGGTCAAAGGATATGCCCCCCTCCCCTTCCCCACCTCCCCTCCTCCCCTCCTCCCCTCCTCCCCTCCTCCCCTCCTCCCCTCCTCCCCTCCTCCCCTCCTCCCCTCCTCCCCTCCTCCCCTCCTCCCCTCCTCCCCTCCTCTCCTCCCCTCCTCCCCTCCTCCCCTCCTCCCCTCCTCCCCTCCTCCCCTCCTCCCCTCCTCCCCTCCTCCCCTCCTCCCCTCCTCCCCTCCTCCCCTCCTCCCCTCCTCCCCTCCTCCCCTCCTCCCCTCCTCCCCTCCTCCCCTCCTCCCCTCCTCCCCTCCTCCCCTCCTCCCCTCCTCCCCTCCTCCCCTCCTCCCCTCCTCCCCTCACCCCCTTACTCCCTGGACTCCAAGGCCATCCAGGCGCCTCAATTGTGTGCAGGCAGTGGCCAGAGGTGCCTCAAACATGTTCCCCATCTCTCACTCACCCTCCTCCCCTGCACTCACTCTGCTCCTCACAACCCCTCTGCTCCCCATCCCTCCTCCAGGACTCCGGTGATCCAGGCGCCCCTATCGTGGCTGGACCTGCAGAAGCCTCAAAGCATCTTCCACTCTCCTCCTCTCCCTGCTCTCCCGCTCCTCTCCTCTCCTCTCCCCTCCTCTCCTCTCCTCTTCTCTCCTCTCCCCTCCTCTCCCCTCCTCTCCTCTCCTCTCCTCTCCCCTCCTCTCCTCTCCCCTCCTCTCCTCTCCTCTTCTCTCCTCTCCCCTCCTCTCCCCTCCTCTCCTCTCCTCTCCTCTCCCCTCCTCTCCTCTCCTCTCCTCTCCTCTCCCTCTCCTCTCCTCTCCTCTCCTCTCCCTCTCCTCTCTTCTCCTCTCCCTCTCCTCTCCTCTCCTCTCCTCTCCTCTCCCTCTCCTCTCCTCTCCTCTCCCTCTCCTCTCCTCTCCTCTCCTCTCCTCTCCCTCTCCTCTCCTCTCCTCTCCTCTCCTCTCCTCTCCCTCTCCTCTCTCTCCCTTCAGGACTCCAAGGTGATTCAGGCGCCCCTATCGTGGCTGGACCTGCAGAAGCCTGGCAGCCAGCTCAGCACCAACTTCAGGCGCAAGAGCAAAGCCAACCCCAAGGTGAGCCATTTTTTGGGTGATTTACCCTGATAATGTGTAGGGCCTCTTGAACTGGCTGGGCCTCCAGAAGCCTGACAACCAGCTCTGCACCAACTTGAGGTGCAGGAGCAAAGCCAACCCCAAGGTACCGCAACTCCTCTCCGGGTAATTTACCCTAATAGATCCTGGGCAGTCGCAGATTGGCAGCAACTGCAGAGGTCTGACAGGTTGTTCAGCAGCACCCAACAATCCTCCTCCAGGTGGGCGGTCCCTCAAAAAGTAGAATACGCCAGTGCCCGCCTATCCTCGTTGCTTTCCATTTCCACCTGCCCCCCCCTCTCCCCCTCTCCCCCTCTCCCCCTCTCCCCCTCTCCCCTCTCCCCCTCTCCCCCTCTCCCCCTCTCCCCTCTTCCCCTCTCCCCCTCTCCCCCTCTCCCCCTCTCCCCCTCTCCCCCTCTCCCCCTCTCCCCCTCTCCCGCTCGCCCTCCAGGGTCTGTTTGCCTATCCCATGTGTGCCAACGGGCAAACTTTCTCCCTTCATTGGGTGTCGGAGGCTCAGCGCACGTGCTGGCACGTGCTTCTGGATGTTACGGCTATTGAGCTTGACTCGGGGGTCTTCAATCTTGCTTCACACAAGCCTGATTACGTGCTGTGCTGCTCTCCGCATATAGTTGGTTATCCGTATAGGCTAGCGTGCTTGCTTGTCAAGAGGGCTTCCCAAAACACTGACTTGTAGCATTTCATTATGATGTGAGCTGGCTGGGATTTGACAATACAAGTGTAGATGCTACTTGGCGAGATGATTAGCAATGGAAGAGCGACATTACTGGCGTGGCATCAACATATTCAGCCTATAGGAAAATATGGGTACCATCATTTGTTACATATGGTTGACATGGTGGATAGTAATAGAAATGCCAAATCCTTTAAGAATTGACGCTATAAGTATGTGTATCGCTCGATACCGGGTCCATGTGCATCACCACCTAAGCGTCCAGTTATTGTAGCGAGTATTTCTCGAGTCGCACTTGTCACGTTCGAGTTTTACAGGCACCTTCGCTTGCGCTATGCCTCTCGCGGACCGTCACGCCGCCATCATCCAGTGGAAGTGTCGGACCGCCTTCCGGGCTTTGCGCGGGTTGTCGGGGGAGCAGCAGCACAGTAAAATGGGGGCTGACCGCGTTTCCACGTTTGAAGATCAGACAACAATGACAGCCAATAAGATTGTTTGGCCAGCCCCATGACGGGCTTGCGACCACACCAAACTGAGTTGCGATAATCAATCGGACGGTCGTTGTTTATTGTCCACAACAATCATCAGGTTCGACATTTGGTGCACGCGCAACGTCGTCCGGGCAGCCCGACCACTTTGGCGGGTCACCCTGCTTTTGCGTCACACTTTCTCGCGTGAAGATCACTCCTGAACAGTGAAACGACGGACCGAATCGCCCGCTTATCGAGCCCGGCGGCTCCACTTCGTTTGTGGTGTGCGTCCCGTCGGATCGCTCCATCTGACGGTAGGCTTCGATCAGCGACGAGATGCGATCGTAACCAGGCACAGGTCGCTGTTGTCGGCCCCTCGCTCCTGTGACACGTCAGCCACATCACACTTCGTGCTGCCCGTCGCTCGTGACCTGACCTCCCAGTTTGCCACTCTGTGATCAGCACGGCAGACAAAAAAAACTCTCTCTTCCCTGAAATTCTTGACCAGCCACGCTTAACCAGCTTCAAGCCTTCCCAACCGTAAGAAAATCCTCTTCCATCCCCATCTTTCCCATCCCAGTCCCATCACCACCACATTTTCCATCTTTCACCGAACACACTCAACCCCACTGTAGGTGTTCCTCCGCCCTTCCGTGCTACTGTTTCCTCCCGTGCTTCTTGTTCACCATCGCCCCTTTCTTGGCCTCTCTCGTGTCCAGCGCTGGTCGCAGCATTCCTCCGCCATCACCGCCTTTCACGTCTAAGGGCGCCCCGTCTTCCCAGGCGCCCACCCTGGGGCTTCGCCCTGGCTTTTCCGCCACCTTAGCCTCCCCCCCATTCGCTTTCTCCGCCTCCCACGCTCCACCTCCTATTTCACTCGCTCCCTTGGGCCCAATTGCCCTTTCTTCCAAGGGTTACTGTGCGAAGCCTCGTCCTTGACAGTCTCGTCCATCCACGCTAACTGACGACTTGCACGAGAGGAATTCTGTTTATTTTCGCCTTCTTCTCCAATCCTCGTTTCCTAGCGCTTCTTGGGATCCTCGCGTCATAGCGTCCTCCCTTTTCTTCTACCCTCGCTTCTGTAGCGTTATTGCGCCCGAGCCGTTGCCAATAGCTAGCCTTCATTACTCCAACCCTCTGCATAGCAGGTCCGATCACCCGACGCGCCAAATAGACTAACATTCGAATGCTCCTAACTCCACTCTAACGCCTCCGTTTCGGTCTAGTTTTTTAGCCAACGCGTAGAGGTATTCCTGCCTGACTAAATAGTTTATCGCGCAAGCTAACACTAGACTGTTCCAATGGGCACTCAAGCCGACCACAGCCCCGTCCACTCCTTCCCTCCATCCGCCAGCATTCCTCCCGCCATGGCTTGGTGCCAATTCGCACCGGTTTTCCAATCGTCAGATCCGATCCTCTCGCTGTCATCCCCGCCGCCGATGTTGCCAGTCGCCGGCGAAGCTGACGGCGAGCCGCTGCCGGCGGCCGGCAAGTCCATGATGGAATGGAAGGATTCTGTCGTCAGGGCGGCAGCAGCGATGGGGACGACGCCGGCGAGCGAGTCGTTCGATTCGTGCTCCACCGATACAAGCGCATCCGATATAAGCGCGTCGGACTCCGCGCCGCTTTCCTCTGACTGGAGCTCTAACTCGTTACTAAGCCTAACCTCGACCCGCTCCGAAGAGACGGAGGATTTAAGTAGTACCGACGGATCTGGGGCCGCCTCACCTGGGCGTCCGGCTATGGCGGATGCGGCAGCGGCGGCGGCGGCGGCGGCGGATTTGCAGAGAGTGCTGCTGCTGGCGGAAAACGCGGGGAAATTGGAAGAACTAGCGGAGAACGCGGCGAGGATGGGCCTTCTCCCAGAATCGAAAGTGCTTACCCTAAATCTCGAGCGGGCAGCGGCTGCCGCGGCGGAAGTCGCGGCGACTGAGTCCGCCGGCGGCGCCGCTGGCGCAGTAGCAACTAACAGGGAGGCTGACGTCATCGATACTGCCGCCTCTACCACCCCTACTGACCGTACCAAACCGATCAACCCTGCCGGCCTGGTATTCCCCGCCTCTCCTGCCGCATCAGCCGCCGCCCCGCCCGCTGCATTCGTCGCCATGCAGCGGCGGTCCGCCACGAGCCGCGTCGTGCACAACGCGGCTCGGCGGGATGACGTGGAGGAGCTTCGGACGCTATTGGCGGATAATCCGGAGCTGATCAACGCGCGGTCTAGCCTGGTGAGTTGAGGATTCAAGGTCGTGCGATTCCATGCGCACGGCCACACCCCCACCTCCTGTTTCATACATTTCTTTCTCCCTCCTCCCCCCACCTTCTCCATCCCTCCCCCCGCCTGCCCCCGCCCTGCCCCCCCCCCCCCCCCCCCCCCCCCCCCCCCTTCCTTTCCGTTTCATCACCCTCCACCCACCCGCCCGTCCCAACCCTTCCCCTTCCCCCAATCCCCGCCACCAGACGTGCCAGACGCCTCTGCACGAGGCGGCGGCGGAAGACGCGGCGGAAGCCGTCCGCCTGCTGCTGTCGCTCGGCCGGCCGCCGTCAGCCGCGGGGAGTGGCGCCGGGGAGGGGGAAAGGTCGGCGGAAGAGTCGGGCGCGGTTGCCGCCGACGTCGACGCGCGCAATATGGTGAGCCCTTGGAGGGTCAACCCCCTCGTTTAGCCGGGCCCTCTTGCCTCGCAAATTCCACGAGTCGCCCGTGAAAATGCGTCGGTCGGTTCTCCCCTCTCACGCCCCCTCTCCTCTCTCCCTACGTTTCACATGCCGTGTTTCTCTCCCCTCCTCCCCTCCTCCTACCTCCACCTCCCTTTTCCCTTCCCCCCATTGACCAGTTCGGCGAGACGCCTCTTCACATCGCCGCCAAGTGCGGCAGCGCCAATTGCGTCAAGGTGCTCCTCGAAGGCGGTGCCGCCGCGAATGCTGCTGCGTCGGTGAGTAGCACGCGCCAGGGAAGGGGGTTATCTGGGTGGCCAGCCGGGGGAAGAGGGGGTGGGGAGGTTGTTGATGGGGGGAAAAGGGGTGCTGGGGGAGGGTGGGGGGGTGAAAAGGTGTGTGTGTGGGGGGGGGGGGGGGTATGGGATACTTTTACAACCGATGCGCTCTGATACATGCCTGACCGAGTCTCTTCTCTTGGACCATTCTCCCGGTTTTTTTCAATTCCGTTTGTCCTCCCAGTATCCCACCTCCCCCTTACGCCCCTCCTTTACTCCACCCGCCTGCCGTTTGTCTCACTCACCCCCTGAACTCCAATCTCGCTCACTATCATCCCCTTCGCCGTTAATTTCTCTTTCTCAGAATCGCGCCACGCCGCTGCATCTCGCCGTCTGGGCGGCGATCAACACCGCTGACGTGGCAGCCGGCAGCGGGGCGGCGGACGTGGCGGCCGGCAGAGGGCAGCCAAAGATTCTGGATGTGGTGGAGCTGTTGTTGCAGCACGGTGCTGACGTGGCAGCGCAGGACAAGGACGGCAACTCCCCTTTGAGTCACATCCAATTAGGATCCACCTCCGTTACAAGCACCGGCTCCAATAGCAGCAGTACCAGTATGCGCGCCTCCCTTCGACTAATCCTAGACCGCCACGTGGCACGCACCGCCCCACCCCCTTCCCCTTCCCTCTCCTCCCCCTCTTCCGCATTCGCCGTCATGCAAACGCTCGAAAAAGAGCTATCCGCGTTAATAGGTCTCCCGCTATTGAAGCAGCAGCTGCGCGTATGGGCCAAGGGGCTAGTCTTAGACCAGAGGCGGCGGGAATTGGGCATCCGCGTGCTTCCGCGCAAACCCCCCCATATGGCGTTCCTAGGCTCCCCGGGAACCGGGAAAACGACCGTCGCGCGCGCGCTTGCGCGGCTCTTGAACCTAGTAGGCGTTTTACCGACGGATAAGGTGGTAGAGGTGCAGAGGACGGATTTAGTCGGCGAGTTTGTGGGCCACACGGGTCCGAAAACGCGGAGGAAAATAATGGAGGCGGCCGGGGGGGTGCTGTTTGTTGACGAGGCGTACCGGTTGGTGCCGCAGCAGCGGGCAGATGAAAAAGATTACGGCGCGGAGGCGTTGGAGGAGATCATGTCGGTGATGGACTCGGGCAGCGTTGTGGTGATTTTTGCTGGTGAGTCCGCCTTTTTTTATGTGGGGGGTTGGGTGGGTTGTTGTGGGGATTAGTGAGGGGTTGGTTGGTGTGTCTCGGAAGGGGGTGGGGTGTTTTACCGTGTTTTTACATCTCTGTCGTTTTACAATAGCCCTCATCCTCATCCTGCTTCCCTCCTTCCTGTTCCGCTCCCCCTGACCCCCCCCTTCGCCCCCATCCCCCTCCTCTCATTTCCCCCAGGTTATGCCGAGCCAATGAAACGGGTCTTTGCCGTGAACGAGGGGTTTCAGCGGCGCGTGTCGCGAGTCTTTGTGTTTGACGACCTCTCGCCACTCGACATTGCGCAAGTCATTCTGCTTAAAATGAAGCAGGCCGCTGGGGTAGCTGCTACTAGCGGGGATGAGAGTGATGGTGATTGTGCTAGCGGCACCAGCAGCAGCAGTGGCAGTAGCGGAAGTGATTATAACAGCAGCAGTAGTAGCAGCAGCAGTAGTGACTACAGTGGTGCCATTCAGCAGTCGCCCCTTACAGGATTCAGGTGCGAAAAAGGCTGCTTTGTTGGATAACTCGTTGCTCGTTTCCCATAAATTCCTGTGCACACACATGTTACCTCCTACACTACACATGCTTCACTCTCATCCTCCCCACCCTTTCCTTCTGCTCCCCCTTCTCTTCCCCCTCCTGTTCTCCTAACCTCTCCTAACCTAAAACATGCTTGACTCACCCTGCCCAGCTTTTTCCTTCTGTTCCCCCTCCCTACTGCTGCAGGTTGCATCCCAGCATCACCTCTTCCTCCCTAGCAGTGGCTATAACCCAATTGACAACAGAGGAGCAGAGGAGGCAGAGGAACGGTGGGATGGCGCTGCCTGTTCTAATGGACGCTCGAGATCGACTGGACGAACGGCTGGATCTCGATTGCTGCGATTCTGAGGAGCTTGTGACTATAACGATGGAAGACATTGAGGCAGCACTGCTCATCATCCCCCAATAAGGGCCGAGATTGTGACACAATGGGACGGTGCATTAGCCCAAAGCCAATGTGACAAGGTGATGCTGACATGGAGTGACTAAAGCCAACTGCATTTAGTGGGACTGAAGTCCGTGTTGCACCATTGAAGCACCTTTGCTGGGGCGGATGAGTCGGATGAAGCAACAAAGTTGAGTTGGGTGGTGGTCTGGAACGGCAATAAGCAGCAAGGTGGCTGCAGGTACTGTAGCATGGTTGGCAAGCTGCTACTGGCACCAGTGAGCAGCGCCAGGGTAGGGGGCAGGGAAACCACAGAGCAGGCGGAGTAACTAGAGCAAGGAGCACAGCTTCCCAGGGTAGTGCTGAATGACCAACCTGTAACTGCTTTGCAGCCAGTGTTTAGCTTAGGCTCATAGGAAATGTAATGTAGCTTATCTAGTAGAAGTTATGAAAGTGGCTGCTGCATTGCCTTAGGAAGTAGTTGTAAGCGAAAATGGCTGCTTACAAAAGGTATTGAGGGCCCCAACCCCAAGTCAAAGCTGCATGTAAGGGTATATCCCAACTTCCCAAGCATACGTTTTTGCTCTATAACCATAACCTATGTACACACTGTTGAAGCCCAGATCATTACATGTTGAAGCAAATAAGGGCCCTTGATTGAATCAAGGTCCAGCAATTGAATCAGGGCAAGCAGTTGAATTGGCCCACGCATGGCTCAGAATTGGCCTATTTGGGACCAGGGCTTTAAGGCTGCCTGCGGTACTTGTCATGCAGCTCTTGCAGGTATGCCACGGCTCTGAGGAACACAAAGAGAAGAGAATGTGGCGCATGCACCAGTCAGTGGGGGTAGAGAGGGAAAGAGAAGGCCAGGAGTCAGGTATGCTAGCAGCCACATGATGGGGATGGGTGGGTTGTGACATGTATGGGGTTGGGTGAGTTGAGGAACATGTATGGGGATGGGTGGGTTGAGGGACATGTATGGGGATGGGTGGGTTGAGGGACATGTATGGGGATGGCTGGATTGAGGGGCATGTATTTGGAAAGGTGGGTTGAGGGACATGTATGGGGATGGGTGGGTTGAGGGACATGTTTGGGGATGGCTGGATTGAGGGACATGTATTTGGATGGGTGGGTTGAGGGTCATGCATGGTTTGGCTTGCCTCCAGGTGTTCACCTGTTGTGATGCCGTTTGATGAACTTCAAAGCATCTCTCTATCTCACTTCCACTCCTCTCTCCCACCCATCCACCAGTCCCCTCCTCGTCTCAACACGCTTTTGAGCCAACTCAAAATCATCTACCAGTCGCTCCTCATGCTTTCCTCCCCACTCTTTTGAGTGTCCACTCAAAACCATCAACCTGTCACTCCTCGTCTCCGCGTGCTGCCCTCCACACCACCACCATACACTAACTATACGCACAACCCTCCCAATTTTTCCAACTACCCTTCTCACCTGCGTATGTTCGTCTGGCCGTTCAGCACGTCGTGATTCAGATGTAAGACCAATAATCCACGCTATTAACCTCCCGTCACATCATCAGTACTCTCTCCTCCCCAAGCCCTCCCCCAGCCCTTCCTCATCTGCGTGTGTTAACTTCGACATTCGGCACGTCGTGATTCAGATTTCAGGCCGAAATTTCCTCCTCGCATAACTTATCAGTCCTCTCCATTCCCTAAATATTCCCCCCTCTCTCCCTCACCTGCGTACGTTCGCTTCGACATTCGGCACGTCGTAGTTCTGTCCGACGTAAATCCCCACCACCGTCCCCGCTAAGAAGCTCGTCACCGACTTGTTATAAAACACCACGTTGGCCAAGAAGGTGCCGACGAAGGTTCGCACGAGAGCCATGCGCGCGAGATGCGGTAGGGGTTGCTACCGCATCCCGCGGATTAAGTTAAGGTCGGAATAATCTCTTGCTCTTTCTTCAGCTACGGTCACAGGCCCCCTTGCGAGGATCGGTGGTACCCGTACCTGAGCGAAAAACTTGGCGTCAGAGTGCCAAGTTTCCCACGTGTATTGCGTTGTAGTTGCTTTTGAGGCTGCTTGTTCTGCAAAACAGCAATATGAGGCGTGTAAGGTCCCTCCCTGGTCATCCTGCTGAGAAGCGAAGGGACCATTCTCCAAGTTCCCCGGCATGCGAAAGACGAAATCTGGAAACCAATTTGTGAAGCTGGAAACTACACCATCCCAGTTGGCATTCGCGAAACTTTTAACCTCGGGGTCAGAAGGGTTGTGTTCTGTAGAGCCCCGCCTGAACTAAGATTCATTTCCTTCCCCACCTGCCCATTTCTCCTGCCTAAACTACCATAGTTGCTGCTTCTCTCCCTTCCCTAAACTTCTATTCAGCGGCACTGATCCGAGTTGAACGTTGCTGCGCCTCGCTGCGCTCGTACGTTCGACTAGCTCGTCTTCCTTTCTCGCTGCTTTCCCGTTGTCTTTTTCGAGGCTACTTTGTGTCGTCGGCCATCTACGTTTCCAAGCGGGGGCGATGGGCGGGGAGGAAGGCGAGGGGTTAAAAAGTCCCTCTCCGAACCCCATTGCAGGGGAGGAAGCGGTTAAGGAGGGCCAGAGGGAGACTATGGATGGTTCTAAGGAGGTTAAGGAAGGTGCTAAGGAGGGTAAATCTGCGCCTATGAAATTCTCTCTAGGCAAGATGAAAGGCGCGTCGAAGGTTCAGCGAAAGCCGCAGGATAAGAAGGACGAGGATAGCGAGCAACGGGAGTTGATCACAGCCGTCGATTTCACGGGCTTGGTCGCGAAGGACGATTCTAAATCGAAGCGCGGGCCGAAGATTATTTCTCCGTTAGAAGACACGTGGAAGCCGGAAAAGCGGATGAAGAGCGTCAATCCGGAAATGGAGGAGATTATGGGAGGTCCGGAAAATAAGTTCGATATGGGTACTTCGGGATCGTTGCCTGGAGGAGGGGAAGGAAAGGAGGGTGTAGATGGAACGGACGAATCGTCTGGAGGCGTTCGGTACGGCTTGACCGTCAGATCTGCTCCGGAAAGGGTTGAAGATCGAGATCAACGGCCGATAATGGATCCTGAGACGCAGAAGCTGCAGGAGGATCTGGACCGTCTCCCAGACGAGGCGAATTTGGACGCGTACGAGTCGATGCCTGTTGAGGATTTCGGGGTTGCGCTTCTAACGGGGATGGGTTGGCAGAAAGGCAAGCCGATTGGTCGGAATGCCAAGGGATTAGCTGAGCCTGTGGAATTCGTTCCAAGACAGGGACGCCTGGGCCTAGGAGCTACTCCGAAGCTGTTGGAAAACAACAAGAAGCTGATCAAACCTGGGGAGACCCGAGGGCCCAAGCCGGACCTGGTAGCTCCGACCGGACCAGACGGGAAGGTTCGGCATGTGAAACCGATTTCGGAGAAGTTAGTGGAGAGGGTTAGGCCCGGACCTGTGAAGGGGAAGGTGATGAGGATTGTAGAGGGACGGCATGAGGGGTTGTCTGGGACGGTGTTGGAAGTTGTGGAAATGGGCGAAGGAAAGGGGGTTCAGGTGAGGATGGTGCTTGTGGGTAGTGAGGAGGTGATTGTAGTGAAGGGGAAGGAGGTGGCGGATCTGGGGTCTTGGGAGGAAGAACAGGCGATGATGAGGATAAGGGGGGAGGAGGGAAGGGATGGGGAGGAGAGGATGGTGAGAGAGAATGGTAGTGCAAGGAGGAGGAAAGTAGTGGAAAGGGCGGAGGGGGAGGATGGGGAGAGGAACAGGGAGGGAAGGAAAAGGGATGAGAGGGATGAGAAAAAGGACGAGAAAGTTTATGCATCGGTGGACAGGGACAGAGACAGTGAGAGGGAGAGGGGAAAGGGAAGAGAAAGAGACAGAGAACGGAAGAGAGATGAGGACAGGGAGAGGGACAGGGAGAATGAAAGAGACAGGGCCAGGGTCAAGGATAGGGGCACGGGCAGGGACAGGGACAGGGATGAGAACAGGGACAGCAACAGAATCAGGGACAGGGACAGAGACAGGGACAGGGACAGTGACAGGGACAGGGACAGGGGAAGGGACAGGAGGAGTAATCGAGAAAGGGACAGCAGGGAAGAAGGAAAGGTTAAAGGCAAGCGTGAGCAGGCTCCTTCGAAGCAAGGAGCTGCACGGGAACCATCTCGCTCACCCCCTCCCCTTCCTCCTTCGAGTCGCCGACCATGGCTGATGCCGCATATTCGGGTGCGTATCGTGGATAAGCGCATTCATGGG
The DNA here is from genome assembly GCA_027943415.1 of Closterium sp. NIES-67. Classification (NCBI taxonomy): domain Eukaryota; kingdom Viridiplantae; phylum Streptophyta; class Zygnematophyceae; order Desmidiales; family Closteriaceae; genus Closterium; species Closterium sp. NIES-67. The sequence continues at coordinate 302,277 of BQMB01001275.1, read as the reverse complement.
GGAAGGTTGTACTTGAAGAAGGGCACAATTGTCGATGTTGTTACGCCTACCACATGTGACGTGCTACTGGATCCCGGATCATCAGAAGCTGGTGACAGGAGTGGGAATGGGGTCAGCAGCAGAGGAAATTTGGTCCAGGGGTTGAAGGAGCAGGAAGTGGAAACGGCTCTGCCGAAAAAGGGTGGCCGGGTTATGATCCTTTCTGGGCCGAATCGGGGGCAGGTTGGGAAACTTTTGGAGAGGAGAGGTGAGGAGGGTGTGGCTGTGGTTCAGTTGGCAGAGTCATTTGCTTTGGAACGGCTGGCAATGGATGATGTGGCAGAGTACGTTGGGGAGCTGGGAAGTTATGAGGGCTAAGCTAAGAGGACGTTCGATATCCAGAATGAGGTCGCAACCCAACTACTAATTTTCATGGCACGTTGATGGTTTGTTGTGCACATACTGTATCATTTTATGGCCCCACATTGCATGCTCCATCATTTTCCCTTCGTTAGGATGTGGAAGGGGTCTGTATGATTTTCCTGAATCTAGTCATATAATGCAAGTAATACAATGATAAGTCTACATGAATGTGATGGAAGTGCAGAGCGGAGGTTCTCATAGAAACCCTCCCGCAAGAATCTGAATATCACTGTACGGGGAGGCTTGCTTGACTTTCAGGTAGTTCATTGTTGCAAGAACTGCACAAGGAAGTTGATGGCTTTGAGACAAGTGAGACGGGCCTGGGCTGATGCAGGCTGCATGTAAGTGTACCAAGAAAATGGCAAGTGAGCGTACCACATGTTTGGTAGAAAATGCGAGCTGCCTGCTGCCTGTTGCAGTCTGCAAGGAGTTCATGGAGCGATGCAAATTTGATTTCTGGGTTGCTGAAGACTTGCTGGCGGAAGAATCTGCAAGCACCAGGTTTGTGAGTAATGGTCCGGCCAGCAAGGGTTTCTGTTGGGCGTGAATTCACTTACCCAGCCAGTGATGCTGTCCTTCTGTCAATGGAAGTTGCAGGGAAAACTGTCTGGGTTGCATCTGTTTCTTGCAGGGGCTCTGACACACCTGGAATTCACGAGTCAGTTCCATTCTGTTGTTAATAGTGCAGCTGTACAAGCAGCCTGTAGAACTCACCGAACTGACTCAAAGCGCCTCGCAGTCCGCTGCTGCTATGCTTGGAGGAATACTTCTCAGCACTCCGTCCAGGAAATTGAGCAGGTAAATCATCTGCCAGGTTCTGGGGCATCTGTGGCGAGTTTTCCATCAAGAAGTCCGCTATGTTTTCACAAGGGTTTCTGCAAGTTCACAGTTGAAGGTGTTCAGAATTGAAGGACAACGAATCTGCAATCAGGGTTTCAAAAGCAGAGGCCGGACTCACCCCCTAAAGCAGCCTCGTTGGTTTTCCTCCTCCATTGGAAGAGGTACACCACCAGAAGAGTTCTTTGCTCGTTCAAGATCCAATAACCCTGCAGGATGTTTGGTGAACGATCAGTAGTGAAACGACAGGAGCTTGCAAAACAAGGTAATGTCACAATGACTAACCTTGAGCAGGCGGAGTCACGTCATCATGTCTTAAGCCATTGCCTGCCGCCACAGGGGTCTCATTTCTTTCTCTCATAGCTTCAGCAGACCCAAAATCTTCAAGCATGGCCTGATTCGGCTCAATCTCAGGGTCCTGGGAGGTCAAACGGTTATTGAATTGCTGGGGAGAAGTTGTCATGGCAGTTAAAATCTGGGAATGATGGATACATTACCTTGTCACTCCCAATTTCTGTACGAGCTTTCTTTGGGGCATGCATCTCTGCAAACGTCACAGACCATTTTCATAAGAAAGACGGGGGTACAGTCTAGATTTGAGAAATAAGTGACATGGGAGTTGAAACGGATTTGTCCCCAGCACTTACCATCTGCTTCAGGATTGCTTCTGAATGTGTCCTTCCGTACATATCTGTTCCACGTCCGCAACATGCTTTTGGACCACCTGGATGTTACGAATCCGTCCTTGGTGATACTTCCAGTCAAGGGAAAGTCAATGAGAGAGTCAACGGACTTCTCTACTAGGGCCTTCCGATCCTGGAATGGGCAGCATTGTTAGAAACAGTTCACAGACTGGAAAAGGTCCACAATCCTGTCATACCTTCTTCACTCTTCCAGTAATTTTTGAAGTGTCTTGCAGCCATCGGTTGAATTCCATTGGTGGTACCTCTGTCCTATCCTCATCCATGACAATTTTCTTTGGCCTCGCCTTCCTTTTAATCTGCCTTGCTCGCTTTGGCGGCTCATTTTGTTCAGGCTGCCACATCGAAGGGAGCGCTATAAGACTGCAATGCTCACTGTGCAGAAAAATTCAGGGCGAAAATCATACATACCGACTCAGGCGCAGCAGTCTGGTCCCGAACATTTTGAGGTTGACCTGCTTCTTGCTGATCTTCAATAATGGTCTCAAGTTGAGGCCCTTTTGGCGTGCTCGGCTTCGGTGAATTCATGCCTGAGATTGAATCAAAATGTCAGTTATAAAGCAGGACTTTGAACCGCCTTTAAATAGCAGACAGAAAGCAAGGCGTACCCTTCAAGATGTCTTGCCACATAGTATCAGAAGCACCTTCGTCCTGGAATGTCATTGGTGGCTGATCATCAACCCCAAACCTGCAGAAGTATCTCAAATCAAGGCATCTGCCAAGGAGTAGCTGATTTTACAAGATGACAACTCACCTTGTGAAGCCCTTGTTGTCATGTTGTAACTCCGGAAGTGTTATGTCAGCAGGTGTGGCTGGAGCATCAGATGAGTTGGCTTAGGCCACAAACCAACAACTCAAAGAAAGCAAATGCATGCAGGGAGACTCACCCAAAGTGTGTTCATTTCGTCCATCACGTGCAACTTCTGGTTGAGGTAGCACGAAAAACTCCTGAAAAGGCATTCGAGCTTAGGATATATGGATGCTGAACCCTTGCTTACAAGCCAAGTGTGAAACCATCTTACATTGTTCTGGTCACCAGGCCCAGGACCAGAATCAAGAGTGACGTCCACATTGAAACTACCAAATTGGTAGTCGACCGTAACACTCTCAAATCTGTAACACTTGTGGTTAGCTGCGAACATGAGAACACATACAGCTCGTCTCTATAGGATAGAAACCAACCTCGCTTGGCCTTTCTCTCTAGGGAGCGTCTTGTCATCTCGTTTCACAACCAGGGCCGCGTTGATCTTTGCCTGCACAAGCAGCGTTGAGACGTGAGTCGTACTTTTTCTCACACACGACGGGAAACGGAAACAGGCCTTTCTTACCATGAAAGCTTTGGCATCTTCCAAAAGAAACGTGACCTTTTTGGAATACACAATGACTGCGCCGCCTGTAGATGAAACCATAGGCGATCAGGCGTTTTACTTGATGCGGTTACTAAAGTTCCGTGGGACAGTACTTACCCATCAAAATCCCCGAGAGACGGAGGGCAAGGGGGAGTTCAGGTTCAAGAATCCTCGCGCATATGTCACGGATGTCGATAAGTGCAGCCTTCTTCCGGTTGATGCTTCCTTGCATCATAGCGGCGATCCTGTTGACGTTGAACAGGAAGATTAATTAGCTGGACGAAGGCATAACACGCGAAATGTTTAGGCACTAGGTTGCTGAGTCGAAGTTCGTACCATATTTGGCCCAAAGGACTTTTCCTCGAGAGCAAGGAGTTGGAATAGAACATGGTTTACAGCCGCTGAACAGACAATCTGGTACAATGGCGCCTTCAGGTGGCTGGCCGGAGAGCAAGCACGAACGAAGAAGCAGAAGAATGCAGAAGCTAGAAACAGCTTCGTGATATATGTCGACGTAGCTGGTCCGAGAGGCTAACATAGCAGGAAACCTAGAGCCTGTCATGTTCAGCTGGTGATCGCAAAATCTGAAGCCATCGATTCTTCACCGAGCAGAACTGAGAAAATCAAACCATCCACACAACTCCAGGGGAGCGCGCAGTCTTCAAGGTCCAATTCGAAGGTCGAACAACATGAGGGGGCTTGAAGACTCCCCTGGACTTAGAAGATTTCTTGTTATGATATTCTCCGGATAGGAGTCTAGTAATGCAATAGTGAGGTCTTGATTAAAATTTGTAGAATACAAATGGAGCACATGGCTAAAAACAAGCACATCTAACCTAGCAAGGAAGCCTCTAGGAAGGCCACAAAACACACGCAAGGTGGTTTGGGGCGCCTTGAGACTCGGATTTCTCGGACGCGCCTCGGACGCGACGCCGCGTGTAGGCTTGGGGGTCTCGAACGTAGTTCGGACCTCAGATGTCGGGCCGAGCCTGCACTTCCGAAAGCCAGGGCTGTACTTGGTGTTAGCGAGGCTCGCTGAGGGAAAAAGGATTTTCCTTACACCTTCCCCCTGTTAGAATACGTGAAAAATTACTAGAAGGGAAAACATGATACATATAGCAATTGGGTTGTACTCACTAGGAGCACACACCGATACTAGCCTATAACTTCTACATGCATAACATGTATGAGTTGACACACCCCCTAGGCTAGAGGAGGGGTGGTGCTAAGGAACAAGCACACAGCTCAGGGCGGCACTACTAGTCCAGCCACTGAGACAGGGGTCCAGAGATCAGACAACAGGAGTACAGACAGGACAAGAGCAAGCCAGGGCGGCACTACTAGTCCAGCCACTGGAGAAAAGGCCACAAGGCCAGTCTGACAGATATATATAGTAAAGAGTACACAATCAAGGTCCTAGCAGGTGAGTAGCTACAGGAACAAGACCAAGCTGTACACAGTGCCGCTGATGATCTTTAGGCGCAAGCGCCTTATTAAAGATATCAGCTGTGTTGGAACCGGAGGCCAAGTGAACTACGTCGGCCTGGCACCGCTGCTGTAGTTCGTGCAGGAGGAAGTACTGCAGCTGGATATGCTTCGCCCTGCCCTCAAGTCGAGGCTCCCGACACAGGAGGATCATGGCCCTGTTGTCAGCGTACAGGACCGGGGCAGAGCTAGGCCGCTCACCTAAGTCAGTGAGCAAGAAGGTCAGCCAGCGGAGCTCCTGTGCTGCCATGGCACCAGCGAGATATCGCAAAACCCTCTTAGCTGCCGACCAGTGCTGAGGTCGCTGTCTGCCAGTGGCCACAAAGCGAGCCAGGATGCTGAGAGGGTATGCGAGATCTGGGCGAGTGCAAGTCATCAGGTACATGAGGCAACCCACGAGCTCTGCGTAGGGGCCGCTGGGCTCTACTGGCTCCTCAGGAACGGGGGCCGAGAGCCCATGGTCTACAGGTAGAGGTGTGGGCTATGCTGAGGAGAACTGAAGGCCAAACCTCTAAAGGACCTGACGCACCAAGTGTGACTGAGTCAGAGTGATGGTGCGTGCTGCTCTGTCCCTGGAGATCTGCAGGCCAAGATAGCGATGCAGCTCTCCTAGATCAGTGCAGGTGTGTCTCTTCAGCAGCTCGGCCTTCACCGAGGCCAGTGCGTCCCTGTCAGCAGTAGCAAAGACCATGTCGTCTACGTAAACGAGGATGTAGAACGGAGTCTGGCCGGAACAAACGAAAAGCGAAGGGTCAGCAGAGGACGAAAAGAACAGCAGGTCTGCTAGCGTGGCACGCAGCGTGTCGTGCCACTCGCGGGGAGCCTGGCGCAGGCCGTAGACCAGGCGCCTGAGAAGCCACTGGGTCCCAGGAGGGAAGGTACTAGTGAAGCCCTGCGCTCGACGCAGGTAGACCTGCTCGTGTAGGCTGCCCTGAAGAAAGGCAGTAGAAAAGTCAAGTGAGTGAAGCTCGTAGTCGCGCTGTGCTGCTACGTGTAGCCGCGCTTGAAGAGTAGTCATTTTCGGGGTCGGGACGAATGTCTGGAAGAAGTCCACCCCCTCACGCTGGCTGAAGCCTCTAGCCACGTAGCGCGCCTTGAAGACAGGCGGCTCTCCTGGGGGGCGCTTCACCTTGAAGAGCCACCGACCATCGACTACGTTCACCCCAGGCGGGGGAACTGTGTCGACGTAAGTGCCGGTGGACCTCCAAGATGCCATCTTCTACTCCATGGCAGCTATCCACTGAGAGGCCCAAGGTCCCGAGGTGGCCTCAGCGTAAGTGCGAGGGGTCGGGATGTTGAAGGCGTCTGGGTTACCCTCTGGGACTAGGAGCATGGAGCAGAGATGGGGAGCGGCCTCTGAAAGGAAAGCAAGCTCGTACTGCCTGTCCTCTAGAACGTCACTGCCAAGGGCAGGTGCATCCCCGACGGACGGAGGATGGGCAGGGTCAGAGACCAGAGCGGTAGCGTAGTCAAGGCGGCGGGTAGAGGCGAAGTCAGCGACAGCAGTGACAAGCGCGTCAAGGCAGGAGACAGGAACAGACGGGTCTGTAACAAGAGAAGCAAGAACCCGAGGGACAAGGGGACGAGCGGCACGGAAGTAGTCAGACAGCGGAGGAGGGGCAACAACAAGCGATGAGGGAGGAGGCGACGGGAGGAGGGGAGGACGAGACGAGTGGGAACGGAGCAACATAGGGTGAGAGCGCAGGACAGGAGAGACGGGGCGAGCACGGGAGGGACAGCGAGACCAAACGTGGGAAGGAGGGGTAGGGTCAGGAGGCAGCGGAGGGGACACAAGAAGGGAACGAGGAGGAAGACGAGTCCGACGGCGGGAACACAGGGCCATAGACAGGAAGGTGAGGAGGTGGCGGGGGAGACACCGGCGAGCGGTCAGGGGAGGGAAGGCCGAGCAGGCGAAGAGCGGAGACCGGCTGCGACGACGGCTGGTGCCCGACCCCCGGACCGGCAGAGGCACGACGACCTCCGGGAGAACACTCAACGGCAGCACCCCATGAACCAACACCCCCAGAGCGAGAACTCCCTCCAGCACCAGCGGCACCCCCAGGCCTGCCGGGAAAGACGACGCCAGGAGACGCAGGACGAGCACCCTCCTCGACGCCAGCACCCCCAGAGGCCAAGAGCGTCAGCGGCGGCGACGGTGGCGGCAGCGGCTGCGACGGCGGCGGTGGCGGTGGCGGCGGCGGTGGCAACGGCTGCGACTGCGACAGCGGCGGCGGCGACTGCGAAAGCGGAGGTGGTGACACCGAGGAAGGGGGACGCGACAAGGGCGGGCCGGGGGGACAACCAGAGTCAGAAGACTCCTCAACGGGGACAACCGACGGGAGGGGAGTGACGTGAGAGACGCCAGACGGGGCTGGACGAGGCGGGAGGGGAGCAGGGGCTACCAGGGGAGAGGGAGCAAAGAACAGGGGTGGGGAAACCGGGAGATCTCGGTAAGGGAAGCGACGGTAGAAGGAGACCGACTCGTCAAAGGTGACGTCACGAGAGTGGAGGAAGCGGTGAGACTGCGGGTGGTAGAAGAGCCAGTCAGACGAGTCCAGGGGGAAACCAAGGAAGACACATGGGACAGTGCGGGCAGTGAGCTTGTCCGTGCCAGAGGCACGAACGTAAGTAAGGCATCCCCAGACGTGGAAGGCCGACGTGTCACCGGGGGACCCGGTCCAAAGGAGGGTCGGCGAAACCTGCGGCCGCTGGGAGCGGGGCCACAAGTTAAGCTGGTGAGCAGCGTAGCGAATAGCGAACGGCCACAGAAAATGGGGGGCATCGGCATGGATCATGGAGGTACGAGCCACCTCCATGACCAAGCCGATGCGGCGCTCAGCAACCCCATTTTGCTGTGGCGAGTCCGGCAAGGTGTACGACTGGGTGATGCCCTCCGCACGACAGAACTGTCCAAGCCGACCAGAGGCGAACTCGCCGCCACGGTCGGAGTGGGGACACAGCACGGGGAGACCGCGGTGGAGACGCACAGCCACAACCCACGGTAGAAGAACGTCGGGCACGTCGGCCTTCCGCTCCACGGGAAACACTGTGGTGTAGCGCGTGTAGTCGTCGACAAGCACCAGAAAGTAGCGCTCACCGCGCGGTCCGGGGACGGGGGCCGGGCCCCAAATGGCCAGGTGCAGGGTCTGAAGGGGGCAAGTAGCAGGGCGAAGCAAGGAGGAGTGAGGAGCACGGCGGAGCCGGCCCTCGACGCAAGGCATGCACGGTGGCGCAGTCGAGGGGGGAAGGGCAGGGAACGATGCAGGGAGGCCTAAGACAAGACCGTGCTGAGACATGTGACGCAGATGCGGGAGAGCAGGGTGACCCAAGCGGTGGTGCCACAGTAGGGACGGGTGAGTGAGGGACCGACACGAGCAAGCCGCGGCGACGTGGGAGGACGCACCAACCGGGGTTGAAGCGGTGTCGAGGGTAAACAGACCGGACACCGGGTCCTGGGGGAACGTCGCAAGGGGGGAACCTGAGATTGCCTTGGTACAGACAGGGAACCGCTCGTGCCCAGGGAACGTAGTGGTGACGCCGAGGTCCTGAAGACGGCCAACACCAACCAGGTTCCTGGAGAACGAGGGAACGTGGAGGCCGGTAAGAGAGCCCGAGGGAACGGCTGGACAGGGAAGGGAAGTGGAACTGCGAGCGACGACTGGACCCACAGAGGGGTCAGTGAGAGAGACAACAGTAGGCGCAGCAAGCGGCGTGAGCGTGGAGCGGTCGCGGAAGAAACAGGCAGAAGCACCGGAGTCGAGAGTGAAGGACAGCGAGGCAGTAGCGGAGGCCGGGAACAAAGCCGGTGCAGAGACTAGGCTAGGCAAACTAGGCAGTCCTACGCCCGACGCAGCAGGGGGGGCTACAGAAGGTTGCAACACCTAAACTAGAGTACACAGGGTAGTAAGATCCAGCAACACTAGAAGCGGCAGAGTACAAGGCATGCAAAGCAGCACCTATCTGATCCATATCTAACTCAAAGATCGGCACGCCCTGACGGAGTAGGCTGTGCCAGTCGGGAGGTCCGGGGCCGGGCCAAAGCGATGACGAAAGAGATCGTCGAGGCGGCGGAAACAACGGGCGGTCGGGTGCGAGCGGCGGCACAGAGTGCCGCGGAGAGGCCCGGTCTGAAGTTGGTACTGGCAGGTCACACCAACGGAGCTGCCGGTAGATGCCAAGTTGCGCGGGCCGCCACCATGGCCACCATCTCCGGAGGTACCGGGCCAACCAGGCGAGAGACGAGCCCACGGCTGCGGCGGCTGCTACTGTGACGGCGGCTGCTGCTGGGGCTGCTCCTGCTGCGGAGGCGACGGCGTCTGCTCCTGCCCACCGGTGGTAGTCCCCTCAGGCGGACTACCGTCACCACCACCAGTACCACTACCACCAGCTCCACCACCACGACCGCCCTGGCGGCCACGGCCAGTGTGGCGCAGGCGCTGCTGCGGCTGTACCGCAGCGGCCGTCTCGGCAAGAGGGGTCGCAGTGGCGACCGCAGCCGAAACGTCAGTAAACGTGCACTACGACGGGGCAGAGCCATGAAAGATAGAGACTGCCGGCGCACCGCTCGACTGAGCGATAGTGCGCTGGCGAGTCTCGATCTCGGTGAGGGTGTCGACAAAGGCGGTCAGTGTGAGGTCACCCGGGTGCTAGCTAAGGAAGCGGTCGCGAGCACTAGCGAGGTGGTCCGACAGGCGCATGGCGATAAAATAGAGCGTCATGCAGAAAGGGGGGGGGGAGCGCAGTGAGCTAGGCAGCAGTGCTGGCAGTGCGATAGCGAGACTCTAGAGCACGCAAGTGAGTGGCAAAGTCTGAAACAGTAGGGAAGGCAGCAAGGTCTGGGAACAGCATTGGAAAGAGCAAGCGGCCGGCAGAAGCGGATGCAGGCGTGGAATAGCGAGCAACAATAGCGTCTAAATAAGCTTTGGCCGTAGCAAGCGTAGCGAAGCGCGAGCGCTCAGACACGGGGAGGGCGTGACTGAGGGCAACCTGAGCTATAGCATCGCAAGAGTCCCAGACCGCACATGCAAGAGCAGGAGAAGAGAAAGCCTCACTCTCAGCAGAGGTGGGGTCAGCAGGGAGGGGAGCAGGGGCAGGGGGGCGGGGGAGCAAGCCATCAGCATGGACCACCAAAGAGTGCCCATCCTGGCGCTGACCTGTAAGCTGACGGCGGAGATCGGAGAGCCAGGCGACGAAGTCAACCGCGTGGCCCTCAGCGTCCAAGCGGAGCACGAAGTCAGCCATCGTGCAGGGTCAGCGACACAGCTCCTCAGTGACACAGCGGCACAGCTCCACAGCTCGGTAGCAGCACAGCGGCACGGGGACACGGCGGCAGCACTCTCCAGTAGGGCGACTGCAGGGGCGCCCCAGTGCGGGCTAGCAGAGGACACGGGGCCCGAGGTGGCACGGCAGGTCGAGCAGGCACAAGGAGGGGCCGGGCGGGCAGGAAGAGGGGCCGGGCGGGCAGGAGGAGGGGCCGGGCGGGCGCACTGGGACCGGACGGGCGCTAGTAGGGGCCTAGCACGCGCTGGGCGGCTGGGGAGGCGCGACTGGGGGCCGGGCGGGCGCGAGGAGGGGCCGGGCGGGCGCTGCTGGGGCCGGCTAGGAGCGGGCTCGACGATCAGTGGGCCGGCTAGGAGCGGGCGTGTGGGGCCAGGGGGGCCAGCTAGGAGCGGGTGCGACAGCCAGTGGGGCCAGCTAGGGGCGGGCGCGAACGGCCAGGGGGCCGGTTAGGAGCGGGCACGAACGGCCAGGGGGCAGGCTGGGGGCGGACGTGACGGCCAGGGGGCCGGCTAAGGGCGGACGCGACAGCCAGGGGGGCGGTTAGGGGTGGTCGCGACGGCCAGGGGGGCCAGCTAGGGGCGGACGCGACGGCCAGGGGGCCGACTAGGGGCGGACACGACGGCCAGGGGGCCAGCTAGGGGCGGTCGCGACGGCCAGGGGGCCGGCTAGGGGCGGTCGCGAAGGCCAGGGGGGGCAGCTAGGGGCAGACGCGACGGCCAGGGGGCCAGCTGAGGCCGGACGCGACGGCCAGGTGGCCGACTAGGGGCGGACGCGACGGCCAAGGGGCCAGCTAGGGGCGGTCGCGACGGCCAGGGGGGCGGCTAGGGGCGGTCGCGACGGCTAGGGGGCCAGCTAGGGGTGGTCGCGACGGCCAGGGGGGCGACTAGGGGCGGACGCGACGGCCAAGGGGCCAGCTAGGGGCGGACGTGACGGCCAGGGGGCCAGCTAGGCGCGGACGCGACGGCCAGGGGGACGAGAGACTAGGGCGCGGGCGGAAGCGGGCGGGGGATCCTAACCTACTCAATACCATGTTAGAATACGTGAATAATTACTAGAAGGGAAAACATGACACATATAGCAGTTGGGTTGTACTCACTAGGAGCACACACCGATACTAGCCTATAACTTCTAGATGCATAACAAGTATGAGTTGACACCCCCCTCCTAGGCGAGACTACCCACATCTGGAGCAGCCCGATCATGTAAATAGGCCTTCACCAGTGGGTGGTTGTCGTCATCGCACATACGGTCAACCCATCGAAAAAAAAAAAAAAAAAAAAAAAAAAAAAAAAACTCTAAAACGCGTTGACCGTGATCGCAGCGGATTCTGTTTTTTGTGGCTATTCGTTATTCGTGGCTATTCGCTATTCATGGCTATTCGATATTCGTGGCTATTTGCTATTCGTGTTGGGGGAGGGGTTAATGAGGTAAAGCAGGGGTTCTTGCATTCACTCTGCTTCCTTGGGGGCAGCACCCTGAGTGATTTGTGGCTTGTTCGTCGGATGTAGTTGATGAACTAGCGCGACGTGCGGCAGTCGGTGCTCAAGTAACAAACCTGCGCGTTAAAGCACAATAGGCCCTGCCACAGTCGAGACGGCCGGCTCTGGTTCGGACAAGCTCATGCTACGCCAGGGGGTGGATTTGAGTCTTCGGCCTGTTCGCGCTTTTCCCCCTTCACACTTCGCACCACCAACCATTGCCATTTGAGGGTGGTTGTTACCGAATGGAATCTAGGTGTATGCTGCTCCTTCTGCTGGGAAGGTGGGGGACTGACGCCCGTTGGTGTGACTGACGGGCCGTTGGTGTGGCTGGCGGGCCGTTTGTGTGACTGGCGGGCCGTTGGTGTGACTGACTGGCCGTTGGTGTGACTGACTGGCCGTTGGTGTGACTGACGCCCATTGGTGTGACTGATGGGCCGTTGGTGTGACTGACGGGCCGTTGGTGTGACTGGCGGGCCGTTGGTGTGGCTGGCGGGCCGTTGGTGTGACTAACGGGCCGTTGGTGTGACTGACGGGCCGTTGGCGTGACTGACTGGCCGTTGGTGTGACTGGCGGGCCGTTGGTGTGACTGACGGGCCGTTGGTGTCACTGGCGGGCCGTTGGTGTGACTGATGGGCGGTTGGTGTGACTGGCGGGCCGTTGGTGTGACTGACGGGCGGTTGGTGTGACTGACGGGCGGTTGGTGTGACTGACGGGCCGTTGGTGTGACTGATTGGTGTATATGATGACCAGGCTTCTATATGAAGCGACTGGCGGCATCGGGTTTTTAATGGAATCGACCACACATCCCCGCAACCAGCCAGCGGTAGCGTTGCTCCGAAAGGGGTGGATTTTTTCCCAGGACTCCAGTACAAAAAAAAGAAAAAAAGAAAAAAAAGACGTACAATGAGATGGGGGGACACAGCAAGGAGGACTTGTGGTGAATATGCCTTCGCTATTTGATATCAGACTATGAACACTATACATTCGACATTGAGTATCTGACATTGGACCTTGGACACTCGGCATCTCTCCGTGTGTTGTGGCATCCCTTCCTTTGGACGATGGACATGGCATTGGGCTGCTAGTAGTTAGGACTACCGTATCAACATTGAGATTTGAACGCTGGATGTTCATGTCAGCATTATGCTTTGGGTCTTAACGTAGAATCGAATGTCGAGAGAAAACTGTACAAGGGTATAAGCCTAAGTGTTGTACCCTCTAAGATATGAACCTATGCAGTCTATACAAACATAAACTATATATATGTTTGACACACCCCCTAGACTGCATAGGTGCAGTTCCTGATGAGAGAAACGGCAACTCAGGGTGGCACTACTAGTCCAACCTCTGAATCAAAGGTCTAAAGACCAGTCAAACAAGTACAGACAAGTACAAGGGCAAGATCAAAGGCGGCACTACTAGTCCAGCCACTGGGAGAGGCCACAAGGCCAGTCAAGAATAAAAATATATATAAAGGTCTGTACATAGTCAAGGCCCTAGCAGGTGAGAGGTAACAGGAACAAGGCCAAGCTGTACACAGTGCCGCTGATAATCTTTAGGCGCAAGCGCCTTCGTAAAGATATCAGCTGTGTTGGCACCGGAGTTCAAATGTACTACGCGAGCCTGGCAACGCTGCTGCAGCTCGCGCAGGAGGAAGTACCGCAGCTGGATGTACTTTGCTCTGCCCTCAAGTCGAGGATCTTGACACAGGAGGATCATGGCCCTGTTGTCAGCGTACAGAACTGGTGCAGAGCTAGGCCGCTCATCTAAGTCAATGAGCAAGCAGTTCAGCCAGCGGAGCTCCTGTGCCGCCATGGCACCGGCGTAGATCTTGGCCTCACAACTGGACTGGGCAACAGACGAGGAGCGAGTAGCTCTCCACGAGACAGCACCTAAACCAAGGCTAAAGCAGTAGCCCTGCGAGGTCCTAAGGGTCTCAGCGTTGTCTGCCCAAGAAGCGTCAGTGTGCCCAGTAAGGACCACCGGCCTGCTTCCTCCCAGCACTAACCCCATGCCTGATGTACTCGCGAGATAACGCAAAACCCTCTTAGCTGCAGACCAGTGCTGAGGTCTGTGTCTGCTTGTGGCCACAAGCGAGCCAAGATGCTGAGAGGGTATGCGAGATCTGGACGATTGCAAATCATCAGGTACATGAGGCAACCCACCAGCTCTGCGTAAGGACCACTGGGCTCTGCTGACTCCTCAGGAACTAGAGCAGAGAGCCTGTGATCTACTGGAAGAGGTGTGGGCTGTGCGAAGGAGAACTGAAGACCGAACCTCTGAAGGACCTGGCGCACCAAGTGTGACTGGGTGAGAGTGATGGTGCACGCTGCTCTGTCTCTGGAGATCTGCAGGCCCAGGTAGTGGCGCAACTCTCCTAGGTCATTGTAGGTGTGTCTCCTTAGCAGCTCAGCCTTCACAAACGCCAGCGTGCTGATGTCTGCAGTGGCAAAGACCAGATCGTCTACGTAAGCAAGGATGTAGAATGGAGTCTGGCCAGAACGAACAAAGAGTAAGGGGTCAGCACAAGACGGAAAGAACTGCAGGTATGCAAGAGTAGCACGCAGCGTGTCGTGCCACTCGCAGGGAGCCTGACGCAAGCCGTAGACTGGGCGCCACAGAAGCTACTGGGTCCGAGGAGGGAAGGTACCAGTGAAACCCTGAGGGCGGCGCAGGTAGACTTGCTCGTGTAGACTGCCCTGAAGAAACGCAGTGGAGAAGTCGAGGGAGTGTAACTCATAGTCACGCTGTGCTGCTACGTGTAGCAGTGCCCGAAGAGTAGTCATCTTCGGGATCGGGGCGAACGTCTGAAAGAAGTCCACCCCCTCACGGTGACTAAAGCCTCTAGCCACGTAGCACGCCTTGAAGACAGGCGGCTCTCTAGGAGGGCGCTTCACCTTGAAGAGCTAACGGCCATCGACTACGTTCATCCCAGGTGGAGGAATTGCGTCAACGTAGGTGCCGGTGGATCTCCAAGATGCCATCTCCTGGTCCATGGCAGCTATCCACTGAGAGGCCTAGGGTCCCCAGGTCGCCTCAGCGTAGGTACGGGGGGTCGGCATGTCGAAAGCGTCTGGGTCACCCTCAGGGACTAGCAGCATGGAACAGAGATCGGGAGTAGCCTCGGACAGGAAAGCAAGCTCGTACTGGCGACGTCACTGCCGAGGGCAAGAGCACCCCCGACAGACAGAGGACAGGCAGGGTCAGAGACCAGAGCGGTGGCATAGTCAAGGCAGCAGGTAGAGGCAAAGTCAGCGACCGCAGCGGCAAGAGCGTCGAGACACGAGACCGGAACAGACGGGTCGGTAACTAGAGAGGCAAGGACCTGAGGAACAAGGGGACAAGCGGCGCGAAGGTAGTCAGACAGGGGGGGAGGCGCAACAACAAGAGAGGACAGAGGCAGCGATGGTAGGAGTGGAGAACAAGACGCATGAGAACGAAGCAACATAGGATGAGAGCGCGGGACAGGGGAGACGGGGCGTGCACGGGAGGGACGACGAGACCAGACGTGAGACGGAGGCGTCGGGTCAGGAGACAGAGGAGGGGACACAGGAGGGGAACGAGGAGGAAGACGAGCCGGAGACGAGTCCGGGGTAGGGAACACTGGGCCGTAGACAGGAATGGGAGGAGACGGCAAGGGAGGCACAGACACGTGGTCAGGGGACGGGAGGCCGAGCAGGCGAATGGCGGAAACCGGCGGTGACTGCTGCTGCGGCGGCACGACACCGACACTGGGACGGCAATTTGCTCCACGGCTACCTCCGGAACACTCCACTCCCGCACCCCCAGAAGGAACACCCCCAGAGCCCGAAACCCCGCGAACACCGGTACCACCCCCAGGCCCGCTGGGACAAGCCACGACAGGGACCCCAGGACTAGCACCCACCCCAACGCCAGCACCCCCAGAGTTAACGAACTGCTGCTGCGACGGTTGCAGCGACGACTGCGGCGGCGGCGGCGGCGGTGACGGCGGCTGCAACATCGGCGGCGACGGCGGCTGCGAAGGCGGCGAAGGAGGAGACGCCTGGGAAGGGGCAGGCGGCGAGGACTGCGCCGCAGGGCCACCAGAGTCAGCAGACTCCTCGACCAGGACAACCGACGGGAGGGGAGTGACGTGAGACCCACCAGACGGTGCAGGACGAGGAGGGGGATGGGGGGGGACAGGGGCGACCGGGGAAGGGGTGACTAGGAACAGGGGGGGAATAACCGGGGGACCTCTGTGGGGAAAGCGGCGGTAGAAGGAGATGGACAGGTCAAAGGTGACGTCACGGGAGTGAAAGAACCGGGAGTGAAGTGCCAGTCGCACGCGTCAAGGGGGAAACCGAGGAAGACACAAGGGAGGCTGCAGGTAGTGAGCTTGTCCGTGCCAGAGGCACGAACGGGATCAAGGCAACCCTAGACGTGAAACGCAGACGCGTCACTAGGAAACCCGGACCAAAGAAGGGTCGGCAAAACCTGCGGCTGCTGGGGGTGCGGCCACAGGTTAAGCTGGTGAGCGGCGTAGCGAACAGCAAACGACCACAGAAAATGGGGTGCACTGGCATGGATCATGGAGGTACGGGCCACCTCCATGACCAAGCCGATGCATCGCTCAGCGACCCCATTCCGCTGCGGGGAGTCCGACAAGGTGAACGTCTGGGTGATGCCCTCCGCACGACAGAAACGACCAAGGACACCAGACTTGCCACCATGGTCGGAGTGGAGACGCAAGACAGGGAGACCGTGGTGGACACGCGCAGAGACAAGCCACGGGATGAGAACATCAGGCACGTCGACCTTCCGCTCCAAGGGGAACACGGTGGTGTAGTGCGTGTAGTCGTCGACAAGCACTAGGAAGTAGCGCTCTCGACGCGGCCCATGGACGGGGGCGGGGCCCCATACGTCCATATGCAGAGTCTGTAGCGGTGCGGCGGTAGGGGGGAACGAGAAGGAGTGAGGGGCACGGCGGAGCCAGCCATCAACACAGGGCGTGCATGGTGGTGCTGGGGAGGAGGACAACTCAGGGAACGACCGTGGGAGACCTAGGACAAGACCGTGCTGTGACATGTGACGCAGACGCTGTAGGGCGGGGTGTCACAGGATCGAATGTGTCGAGGAAAGGTTTGCTCAATGTTGCACTATCAATCAGTACAAGGTGCTTTTATACTTCCAGAATACATCAGGTAACCAGGTTTATCCTATCCAAAGGGAATAGACCCTTCTAGAAATAGAATCACCCTGCGTATAGCCACGCGAGGCTATTGGCTTTAAGGGATTACGGCAGGATTACGCTAGATATAGCGCGCCAGTACATCCCGAGCCTGGTCGGTGATATAATCATAATAATAGGATAAACCAAAGGATAATGGAAAAGGAGGAATAGGAAACCAAATGAGATGAGATAAAGACCAAATGAATGAGGATAAAAAGAGGAATGAAATAGAAAGGAAATATGGAAAGGGGAAATTGGTGTAACGGGGTCGTACTCTCACACTTCCCCCCCTCAAAGCTGGGTGGTAGAAGTAACACCCTGCTTGACAAGGTAGTCGCGAAGAGGACGACGGGCGTTACCCATGTCGAATTCAGAGACGCAGCCTCAGAAGTATCATAACCCTTCCAGCAAAGAAGAAGCTCCAGAGTGCCAGTCTGACGATGACGGTGTCCAAGTACGTAGTTGTCCCATGTCGTGGATGAACACGGGCGACGACAGTGGTTGGCATTCGGTATAGAGCGTGTTTGGTCTTGATAGGGTTTAAGAAGCTGGTATGGAAGGCGGTATGGATCTTCCAAGTGGCTGGTAGGCGGAAGCGGAAGTTGAATGAAGTGGCCTTCGCTTCAAAGGGGATAGTCCCGCAGAAGCAAGGTTGAAGCTTGGATCGAAGTTGGCTGATGTCGAGATTATGGTGTGGATGACTGTGGTGATGAGAAGCCAACTGCTTCTGTTGCTGTTGGATGTCCAAGAGGTGCTTGTGTGGTCGATGTACAAGATGGTGGACGATGGCGATGAAATCGGAAGCCAGTTGGACTGTGGCTGGTATGGTTAGCTGTTCTGGTGTGAGCGGGTTGCGTCTGTAGGTGGTACGCGGATGGCGTTGATCGTGATCGAGATGCTGTAGCGGAAGAGTAGATGTACTGTCCTTTCGGTGGGTGCTCTAGCTGGCACACTGTAGCATGCGTTGAGTCTCGGGTAGCACATCCTGATGTTACTCGCATCCCGTCCACGTATGAAGACGATCAAGTGTTGGTGGTGTTGCAGTCGTGTCATAGTCCTGCTTCTGTAGCAGCGTTGTATCAGATACATGCACCTTCTGTCGAATGATAGTCCATGCCGTAGTGTTGTCGCGAGTCGTACCCACTCAGCATTATAGTGCTGCGGGAATGGAGAGCAGAATCACTAGTAGTAACCCTGTCCACCACGCGGTCTGCTACTCACATTGCCTTGAGTACAACAGCGCATGCGAAGTGCTGCTCAGCGTATCCCTTGTGTTCAAAACCATGCGAGGGGTTGGAACCATAAACGCGGAGCTGGTAACTTCCAGAATCGGCGCCAAGTAGTTTCCCTCGGTGGTTGCTCAAGCAAGGAATCTCAGCTGCGTAGATATCCCATGGTGATGGGTTAGGATATCTGGGAACGTTACGGGTATTCCCAAGTAATCCTCTCCCATTTCCAAATGAGCATTGCTGACAGCCAATCCAGTATGACCTTATGCACGTCCAGTTTAGCACGGAGGCCATCGGTAGGCATCGGTGTCTGGCGCACATATTGGGATAGGTCTTCTGGTGCCATCATGCGTTGTCTGTTGCTGTCCTTGAAGTAGCATTGATGTCGAAGATGTCTCAGCTACCCAGCATCAGTGTTGAAGTCTGCTCCATTTCGGCAAACAGGGGTGTTGTTGGAGATACGCGGAGTCCACTATCCGGAGTGGCGTCGGCGCTCCATTCCACGCCTATCTGCTTCCGTGGAGTTGGTGCTGGTGATGGATTGGTTGTGACGCAGGTTTTATGACTTTAAGGAAAGCCATAGGCCATGAGGACTTGTATACCGGTAGAGTACCGTGGTCCTCCCATCCTCATAAGAGCAAATATCTTCCGCTCTTGAGGGAGTTGTTTCATCGCATAGTGGTATCTCCTTCCCACTAGCTGGAAATCATAGTAATGTGCCTGGCCGGGACTTTACGATCCACTGGAATATAATCCAGCATTATCTCCATTGAGCGGAGAATTATCCATCAGGATTTGGTTTTGATTGTTGTGTCGAGGCTTTTGCTGCGGCGGCGGCGGCGGTTGCGACGACGGCGACGGCGGCAGCTGCTGCAAAGAATTCTCTTAACTCGTACCGGTTGAAGGAGAATCCATCAACCCCCTCTTCCCAGTAGAGTGTTCCTGATGGGTATAACAGGCGTAACTACCAGGAACACGTGCACATTGGTACACATGTGTTGCTCCATTGCTGCCGGTGATTGTTTCATTTGAGGGTGTGAAGAGAAATTTGCTTCTCCCCTCAAAGTATCCACGGGTAGCAATTCCTGGTATGCTCATCCGTGCCTCCGATGTACGGTCGGTAGAGCGCGTGATCGTGTTGTAGTAGTCCGCATCTCCCTCATTTGTTGACACCTCGTGTTGCTTGACGTTCTCCTGCATCGTCGAAGTTACGCTGATGCTTGTAACGCTTCGGCTTCTGGTAGAATCGCCTCCAATGCATGTGCCGTAGGGTCGCTAGTGAACGAGTACTTGCCGGATTAGAGGTTAATTACTCCTCAATCTGTCAAGCATCGTGACATGCACAGAATTTTCTTCCACGCAGGTCATTAACACCTGGAATCGCGACGCATGATTGGTGTGTCGCCTCGTGAGGTCGATGTTGAGACTGCTCCAATCAATCACCTCGGATGGCTGAGATTCTTGATGAAGACGAATCGTTCAGCTCCTGTTACGAAGTAGTGTCTCGCTGGCCTTGACGAGACGGGTTCACTGCGTCGTCGTTGCGTGCGAAATCTGCTCCTTCGCAGCAACTTGAACTTGGAAGTATTGCAAGAGAAAACGGCTACTTCTCTGCAATCCCATAGGTTGTCGATCAATTTGTATGAAGAAGTGACTCATGGATGGAGAACATGTCTTTACGCAGCTCCATTTTTTTTCGTGGATGAAGATCCGCTGTGTTGATGTCGATCCATTTTTAACGAAGATGACCTCGTCAAAATAACTCGATCGTTATCGACACCAGTCAGAAGATGCGTCGATTGTGCAGTCGTTGGTCACGAATGTTGTCTCCATGATGATGATTTCCCATGGTGCGGTTTCCGCTGCATTCGTGCCGTTGATTCCGCAACGATCCGACGATCCACGTTCTCCTGTCATTTTTCTGCTTGCAGCTATTACCAAGTAGGTAATACTCTGGCAGATTTCTGACTCTGCAGATGATTTGCGCACCAAATTCGTCACCGAATGAAGAAATTCGAATCTGGTTGTCCAGATGATGTCAGCGGTGTCGAAAGCGGCTGATTTCTTGTTCTGCGCGTCAATCTCCCTTTGTGCAGAAGTCGCGCTCCATCTCGTCCGTTGCAGTAGACGTCGATCCGACGGTCCAAAATCCAAGCGATCTGAGGAGCCTCTTGAGTCGCGTTCAGCAGCCTTCGGTGCACGGGTTGGTTCGTTTCCTGCAGCAATTCTCAGTCGTCGATGTCGGCTGTCGAACGATCGGACGTCCCGAAGAACTTCGCGGCTTGCGAGGTCCCGTTCCCATTCGCGCTGAAACTCGAACTCTCTCAGCAGGATTTCGTTTTCGCCTCGGTTGATCTGAAGCGTCGAATCTCCATCGGACGGATGTCGTCGGTCGAACCTCCGCAGAGTTCCGCGCAACTCCAATCGTTGTCGCGAACTGCGAACTTCTCCGAATGTCGCAGGGAGTGTTCCGCCGGAACTGACGCGCTCGCCAGGTCGAGGCCGTTTGCCCCCGCGAAAAATCGGCACCGTCGATGCAGTCCATCGAACGGTTGGCGAGGCATCTCGCCTTCGATGGGGACCCCAGGTGCAACTGCGAGAGGAACGTCGAAACTTAAATGAAAGTGCATTGTACTTACAGGAAACGAAGTTTCGACTCCATCCTCCGCGTGCTCCTGGGGGCCCAGCGGTTAAGCGTTGAGCTGAACCCTTGGCTCTGATTACCAAGTGTCACAGGATCGAATGTGTCGAGGAAAGGTTTGCTCAATGTTGCACTATCAATCAGTACAAGGTGCTTTTATACTTCCAGAATACATCAGGTAACCAGGTTTATCCTATCCAAAGGGAATAGACCCTTCTAGAAATAGAATCACCCTGCGTGTAGCCACGCGAGGCTATTGGCTTTAAGGGATTACGGCAGGATTACGCTAGATATAGCGCGCCAGTACATCCCGAGCCTGGTCGGTGATATAATCATAATAATAGGATAAACCAAAGGATAATGGAAAAGGAGGAATAGGAAACCAAATGAGATGAGATAAAGACCAAATGAATGAGGATAAAAAGAGGAATGAAATAGAAAGGAAATATGGAAAGGGGAAATTGGTGTAACGGGGTCGTACTCTCACACGGGGTGACCTAGACGGTGGTGCCACAGGAGTGTCAGGTGAGTGAGCGACCGACAGGAGCAGGCCGCAGCAACCTGGGTAGACGAAGCCACCTAAGAAGTCGTCCCTACCAGGGGGGTCGTAGTGTCCAGCGTGAACAGGCCTGACACCGGGTCTCGGGGGAACGTGGTGAGGGGGGCACCAGTGGCGGCCTCGGTACAGACAGCGTACCGCTCGTGACCAGGGAACGTAGCGGTGACGCCAAGGTCCTGGAGGCAGCCGACACCAACTAGGTTCCTGGAGAACGAGGGGATGTGCAGGCCTGTAAGAAAGTCCGAAGGAACCGCCGGACAGGGAAGGGTGGTGGAACTGCGAGTGACTACCAGGTGGGAGGAGGGGTCGGCAAGGGAAACTGCAGCAGGAGTAGCAAGAGGCGTCAGCGTAGTGGAGTCACGGAAGAAACACCGAGAAGCGCCAGAGTCGAGGGTGAAGGAGAGCGCAGTGGTGGCATTTGAAGACAGAGCAGCGTCAGTAGAACCTAGGCTGAACAAAGCAGGGGATCCTACACCTGACGCAGGCAAGACTAGACATGCCTACACTAGGCAACAAAGGGTAGTAATCAGCAGTCATACTAGAGTCATCAGCATACATGACGTGCAAGGCATCAACAATCTCATCCATGTCCATATCAAAGATCTGAACGCTACGGCGAAGCAAGCTATGCCAGTCGGGGAGGTCGGGCAACAGGCCGAAGCGCTGACGAAACAGGTCGTCCAGGCGACGGAAACAGCGGACGGAGGTGTGACCGATCCTATCGCAAACAAAACCACGGCGAGGACCGGTCTGGAGCTGGTACTGAAAGCGCGCGTCACCCGACCCGCCACTCGGCAGCCCACCACGTGCACGACCACCACGTCCACCGCCACCACCAGCGCCAGGCCACACGGGCGGGAGGCCACTCACCCGCCTCTGCTGCTGCGGCTGCTGAGGCTGGTGCGAGGGCTGGTGCTGCGGCTTATGCGTGT
The DNA here is from genome assembly GCA_027943415.1 of Closterium sp. NIES-67. NCBI lineage: Eukaryota > Viridiplantae > Streptophyta > Zygnematophyceae > Desmidiales > Closteriaceae > Closterium > Closterium sp. NIES-67. Next base: position 280,190 of record BQMB01001275.1, on the reverse strand, counting down.
CCGGCTGCGACACCTGCGGCTGCTGAGGCGGCTGCTCGGCTGCACCTGTCACGGTCCCCTCGTTAGCGCTACCACTATGTGACCCGACTCCACCGCCACCTCCACCTGCACCGCCACCCCCATCGCCGCGCCCAGCCTTGGGGCGGCGGCCCTTCCCAGAACGGATCTGCGCTGCAGCTGCGGACTCAGCCACAGCAGCAGAACCGTCAGAGAAGGTGCACTGAGCAGGGGCACAACCCTGAAAGATAGGGACCGGCATAGTACTGCTGATCTGGGCGATAGAGCACTGGCGGGTCTCTATGGCAGTCAGGGTGTCAACAATGTCAGTGAGGGTCAGGTCACTAGGGTGGGTGCTAAGGAAGTGGTCGCGGGCAGTAGCAAGACGATCAGGGAGGCGGTAGGGAGCGGGCGCGACGGCTCTGGGGGGGGGGGGCGTCTAGGACGGGCGCAACAGCTCTGGGGGCCGGCTAGGACGGGCGCGATGGCTCAGGGGGCCCGCTAGGACGGGCGCGAACAGCGCAGGGGTCCGGCTAGGACGGGCGCGAACGGCGCAGGGGGCTGGCTAGGAACAGGCGCGATGGTTCAGGGGGGCGTCTAGGACGGGTGCGACGGCTCAGGGGGGGGGGCGGCTAGGATGGGCGCGACAGCTCAGGGGGGCGGCTAGGAACTGGCGCGACGGCTCAGAGGGCCGGCTAGGACGGGCGCACCCACTCAGGGGGCCGGCTGGGAGCGGGCGCGACGGCTCAGGGGGCAGTCTAGGATGGGCGCGACGGCTCTGGGGGGCCGGCTAGGACGGACGCGACGACTCAGGGGGCCGGCTAGGACGGGCGCGACGGCTTAGGAGGCCGGCTAGGAACTGGCGCGTCGGCTCAGAGGGCCAACTAGGACGGGCACGACGACTCAGGGGGGGCGGCTAGGAACGGGCGCGACGGCTCAGGGGACCGTCTAGGACGGGTGCGACGGCTCAGGGGGCCGGCTAGGACGGGCGCGACGGCTCAGGGGGGCAACTAGGAACGGGCACGACTAGCTAGGGGCGGCGCGACGAGGGCCTAGGGCGGAAGCGTAGGCGGCGGGACCTACCTACCAAGCTCTGATACCATCTTAACGTAGAATCGAATGTCGAGAGAAAACAGTACAAGGGTATAAGCCTAAGTGTTGTACCCTCTAAGATATGAACCTATATAGTCTATACAAATATAAACTATATATATGTTTGACATTGGGATACGGGACTCGGGCTTACTGTAATCCCCCGTATATAACATTCTATGGTGGATATACAAATTCACTAAAAAACTTAGTGGGTGTTAACAGCGGCTCGGAAAAATATAACGCCCATATGTTATGTAAAATGCAAAATGAATTTGAGTGCTCCAGGCCCTATTTGCCCATAAGGGTGCGGAGCGGCTGCTAACGAGGAAAGAAAAAATGATTTTCCCGTCTCCCCCACAACCCCCTGGCCCAACGGTTTCAGTTCCCCCTTCCCCAACAATTTCGATTCCCCCTTCACCCACAATTTCGATTCCCCCTTCCCCTGACAATTTTGAATCCCCCTTCTCCCCACTATTTCGATTTCCCCTTCCCCCACAATTCGATTCCTCCTTCCCCGCAATTTGATTCCCCATTTCGATTTGGGCAGTCAAGATCGTCTCGACCTTACAAGGGATTTCCGCGCAGCGACTTGATGTTTCTGCCCGGTTTTCTAGTGCTAATGATTGTTGACGCGCGATTTCTCTCAGTGTAGAAACGTTAACTAGAATGAGGCATAAATGTTGATTTTGTTCAAGTGGTTGTACCCTCTAAAAGCATGCACCTATCTAGCCTATTATAATATATACAAATATATTTGACGTGTTAGAATACTGGAATAAACTAGAAACAAGGGTGAACAAGGGAAATATAGGGTTGGAGTTGTACTCTCTAAGAACATACACCTATCTACCTTATAACTTCTACATACTAACATATGTATAAGTTGACACACCCCGTAGGCTAGATAAGGGGTAGTGCGGGGCAAGAAGCACGCAGCTCAGGGTGGCACTACTAGTCCAACCTCTAAGACAGGGGTCCGAAGACCAGTCAGCATGAGTACAAACAAGGCAAGAGCAAACCAAGGTGGCACTACTTGTCCGCCCATTGGAAGAGAAGCCACCAGGCCAATCTGGAAGATATAAATATAGAGGAGTACACAATCAAGGTCCTAGCAAGTGAGAGTCTACAGGAACTAGGCCTAGCTGCAAGCAGTGCCGCTGATGATCTTTAGGCGCAAGCGCCTTACTAAAGCTATCAGCTGTGTTGGCACTGGAGGCCACGTGTACTACACGGGCCTGGCACCGCTGCTGTAGCTCACGCAGGAGGAAGTACCGCAGCTGGATGTGCTTTGCTCTGCCCTCAAGTCGAGGCTCTTGACACAGGAGGATCATGGCCCTGTTGTCAGCGTACCAAACCGGGGCAGAGCTAGGCCGCTCACCTAAGTCAGTGAGCAAGCAGTTCAGCCAGCGGAGCTCCTGTGCCGCCATGGCACCGGCGTAGATCTCATCCTCACAGCTAGACTGGGCAACAAACGAGGAGCGAGTGGACCTCCACGAGATGGCCCCTGAACTAAGTCTAAAGCCGTAGCCCTGGGAGGAGCTGAGGGTCTCAGCATCGTCTGCCCAAGAAGCGTCAGTGTGCCCAGTAAGGACTACTGGCATGCGTCCTCCAAGCACTAACCCCATGCCCGATGTACTTGCTAGATTACGCAAAACCCCTCTTAGCAGCCGACCACTCCTGTGTTCGGTGTCTGCCGGTCGCCACAAAGCAAGCCAGGATGCTGAGAGGGTATGCAAGATCGGGACCAGTGCAAGTCATCAGGTACATGAGGCAACCCACCAGCTCGGCGTAAGGACCACAAGGCTCTACTGACTCCTCAGAAACTGGTGCAAAGAGCCTGTGATCTACTGGCAGAGGTGTGGGCTGTGCTGAGGAGAACTGAAAACCGAACCTCTGAAGGACCTGGCGCACCAAGTGTGACTGTGTGAGAGAGATGGTATGCGCTTCTCTGTCTCTGGAGATCTGCAGGCCAAGGTAGCAGCGCAGCTCTCCTAGGTCAGTGCAGTTGTGTCTCCTCTGCAGCTTGGCCTTCACGGAGGCCAGTCCGTCTCTGTCTGCAAAAGCAAATACCAGGTCGTCTACGTAGACAAGGATGTAGAATGGAGTCTGGCCAGCAAGAACGAAGAGCGAGGGGTCTGCTGAGGAGGGGAAGAACTGTAAGTCAGCTAGCGTAGCACGCAGAGTGTCGTGCCACTCATGGGGCACCTGTCTCAGGCCGTAGACTGGGCGTCGGAGGAGCCACTGGGTCCCAGGAGGGAAGGTTTCGGTGAAGCCCTGAGGACAGCGCAGATAGACCAGCTCATGTAGGCTTCCCTAAGGAAAGGCACTGGAGAAGTCTAGCGAGTGGAGCTCGTAGTCACGCTGTGCTGCTATGTGTAGCAGAGCCCGAAGAGTAGTCATCTTCGGGGTCAGGGCGAAGGTCTTAAAGAAGTCCACCCCCTCTCGTTGACTGAAGCCTTTAGCCACGTAGCGCGCCTTGAACACAGACGGCTCTCCAGGGGGGCGCTTCACCTTGAAGAGCCACTGGCCATCGACTACGTTCACCCCAGGTGGGGGAACTGCGTCGACGTAGGTATTAGTGGATCTTCAAGATGAACAGCTCCTGCTCCATGACAGCTATCCACTGAGAGGCCCAGGGTCCCGAGGTCGCCTCAGCGTAAGTGCGAGGGGTCAGGATTTCAAAGGCGTATGGGTTACCCTCAGGGACTAGCAGCATGGAGCAGAGATGGGGAGCAGCCTCGAACAGGAAAGCAAGCTCGTACTGCCTGTCCTCTAGGACGTCACTGCCAAGGGGCAGGAGCACCCCCGTCGGACGGAGGACGGACAGGGTCAAAGACCAGAGCGGTGGCGTAGTCAAAGCGGCGGGTAGAGGCGAAGTCAGCACCAGCAGCGACAAGAGCGTCAAGACTCGAGAGAGGAACAGACGGGTCGGTAACGAGGGAGGCAAGGACCCGAGCAATAAGAGGACGAGCAGCACGAAGGTAGTCAGACAGAGGGGGAGGCGCGACAGCGAGCAACGACGGAGGAGGCGAGGGCACAAGGGGGGGACGAGCCTCGTGGGAACGAAGCAACATAGGGTGAGAAAGCTGAACAGGGGAGACACGACGAGCACGAGAGGGACGGCGAGACCAGACGTGAGACAGAGACGTCGGATCAGGGGACAGAGGAAGAGTAACAAGAGGGGAACGAGGTGGGAAACAAGCCGGGGACGAGTCCGGCGGAGGAAATACAGGACCGTGTACAGGAAGGATAGGAGGCGGTGGGGGAGGCGCAGGTGAGCAGTCAGGGGAGGACAGGCCGAGCAGACGAAGGGCGGAAACCGGCGGCGACTGCTGCTGCTGCTGCTGCTGCTCGACGCCGACACCTGGACTGCCAGCTGCACCGCAGCTACCTCCGGAACACTCCACTCCAGCACCCCAAGAGCGAGAAACCTCTCCAGCACCGGTGCCACCCCCGAGCCCGACGGGACAAGCCATGATAGGAACCCCAGGAATAGCACCCTCCTCAATGCCAGCAACCTCAGAGACCGCGAACGGCTATTGCTGCAACGACGGCAGCAGCGGCTGCGGCGGCGACGGCGGCTGCGGCGACGACAGCGGATGCTGCGGTGGCAGCGGCGACTGCAACGGTGGAGGAGGAGACACCGGGGGAGAGACGGGCGGCAAGAACAGTGCTACAGGGCCACCAGAGTCAGCCGAATCCTCGACCGGGACAACCGACGGGAGGGGAGTGACGTGAGACACACCAATCGGAGCAGGAGGGGGAGGAAGGTGAGCAGGGGCTACCGGGGGAGTGGGGACCAGAAACATGGGAGGGGAAACCAGGAGACCTCGGTGGGGAAAGCGGTGGTAAAAGGAGACAGACTCGTTGTAAGCTGCGTCACGGGAATGAAAGAAGCGGTGAGACGGCGGGTGGTAAAAGTGCCAGTCAGAGGAGTCCATGGGGGAAACCGAGGAAGACACAGGGGACAGTGCAGGCAGTGAGCTTGTCCGTGCCAAAGGCACGAACGTGAGCAAGGCAGCCTTGAACGTGGAACGCGGACGCGTCACCAGGGAACCCGGTCCAAAGAAGGGTCGGCGAAACATGTAGCCGCTGGGAGCGTGGCCAGAGGTTAAGCTGGTGAGCGGCGTAGCGAACGGCGAACGGCCACTGAAAATGGGGTGTACTTGCATGAATTATGGAGGTACGAGCCACCTCCATGACCAAGCCGATGCGTCGCTCAGCGACCCCATTCTGCTTCGGGGAGTCCGGTAGGGTGTATGACTGGGTGATGCCCCCCGCACGACAGAACTATCCGAGCCAACCAGAGGGGAACTCGCCGCCACGGTCGGAGTGGAGACACAGCACAAGGAGACTGCGGTGGAGGCGCGCAGCTACGACCCATGGGATAAGAACGTCAGGCACGTCGGCCTTCCGCTCCAAGAGAAACACCGTGGTATAGCGCATGTAGTCGTTAACAAGCTTTAGAAAGTAGCGCTCGCGACACGGTTTAGGGACAAGGGCTGGGCCCCATACGTCCAGGTGAAGGGTCTGGACGGGCGTGGTGGTAGGACGAAACAAGGAGTGAGGAGCACGGCGGAGCTGGCCCTCTGTTGTGTGATGTCATCATATGATATCACATTCTGTCTGCCTCCCATCCCATGTTTTCAACTTGCATGTATGGTTTGAATGTGTGCAAGCATTTATGTGTGGTGTGTTCTGGAGTTTGGGAATGTGCTTTGTATTATTTTGTTTGAGCAGGTATTTGTGATGATAGATCTTGAGAAGATCTTTCCGACGCAGCAAGAATCGTTTCAATCGGAGCAAGAACGCTAAAGCTGTGAAGATTCAACGTTCATGAACTTGCGTTACAATTGCGGCAGTTACAAAGTGAAGTTGTGGTGTGACTCAATATGGAGTTGGGACTTTTGGGGGTTGGGGAAATTTGTCACTCTACGATAGCAGCTGCAAATTGGTTGGGAACAACCAAACTAGGTTAGCAAGGGTGGCCAACTTGGATGGATTGGTTAGGAAGGGACAAAAGGTCAAAGTTGAGGTTCCTATAGGGAGGGAACTTTGTGCTTATGGGGTTTCCTTGGTTGGGGACTCTCTTGGGACCTTCCCTCTGACCCCTCTCTTCCTATCCCAACCTTTCTCTTGCTCCTCTAATTCCTTGTGAGATTCTTGAACCTTGATTGAAGTTTGAGATTGAGTTAAGTTCTTCTCTTACAGCATACCCCCCCGTTCGTCGAAAGACATAGCGCCGCGAATGCTCAACTAATCGATATGATTCGAATTGGGAACAGTAGCTGAGGTTACGAGCTACAAGATATATGAGTCGAGCGACATTCCAATGGCTAGTTTTTTGTCGATGACGTTTCTTGTGGAGACGACTTTTCTGTCCAGAATTTCGGATTTATATTTTTGGGACACCTAGACTCTGTCCTTAATCCTAACACCCTCGACGCAGGGCGTGCACGGCGGCGCAGGTGAGGGAGGGAGGGCAGGAAGAGACGCAGGGAGACCTAGGACGAGACCGTGCTGGGACATGTGTCGCAGACGCGGGAGCGCGGGGTGACCTAGGCGGTGGTGCCACAGAAGTGACAGGTGAGTGAGCGACCGACACGAGCACGCAGCAGCGACCTGGGTAGACGCAGGACCCGGGGAGGACACGCCCACCGGGGGGGGGGGAGCAGTGTCCAGCGTACAGAGGCCAGACACCGGGTCCTGGGGGAACGTCGCAAGGGGGGAACCTGAGGCGGCCTTGGTACAGACGACATACCGCTTGTGACCTGGGAACGTAGTTGTGACGTCGAGGTCCTGAAGACAACCGACACCGACTAAATTCCGGGAGAACGAGGGGATGTGCAGGCCTGTAAGGGAACCTGAGGGAACCACTGGACATGGAAGGGTAGTGTAGCTGCAGGCAACTACAGGACCGGAGGAGGGGTCAGCAAGTGCGACAGCTGCAGGCGCGGCAAGCGGCGTAAGCGCAGACTGGTCGCCGAAGAAGCAAGTAGACGCACCGGAGTCAAGTGTGAAGGATAGCGAAGCAGAAGCGGCAGACGAAGGAGGAGCGAGTGAGGAGCCTAGATTTGACAAAGCAAACGGTCCTACGCCTAACGCAGCAGGGGTCTCTGGACTACACATAGGTGCTACGCCTAAGCTAGAGAACACACGGTAATAAGATCCGGACACACTAGAAGCGTCAACATACAGGGAGTGCAAGGTAGAAATAATCTGATCCATGTCTAAGTCAAAAACAGACACACCGTGACGCAGCAGACTGGGTCAGACAGGGAGGTCCAGGGCCGGGCTGAAGCGGCGACAAAAGAGGTCGTCAAGGCGGCGGAAGCAGCGAGCAGTTGGGTGCGGACGGCGGCACACAGTGCCCGGTGTGGAGCTGGTACTGGTAGCCCACAGCACCGAAGCCGCCGATAGACACCGAGCTGCAAGGACCGCCACCGCGGCCACCCCCTCTAGAGGCTCCCGGCCACCTCGGTGGAAGGCGGGCCCTCGGCTGCTGTTGCTACTGCAGCTGCGGCTGCTGCTACTGCTGCTACGGCTGCGGCTGCTGCTGCTGCTGCGGTGCCTGCTGCGACTGCTATTGCTCGTGGACGCCTGCAGCAGCCCTCTTGTCAGAACCACTATCGCCGCCGTCACCACCACGCCCTCCCTTGGGGCCGCGACGGCCCCGACACTGTCACTGCTTCTGCGGAAAGGCCGCTACTGCAATCTCAGCGGCAGGAGCAGCAGTAACGACTGCAACGGAAATGTTAGCATACGTGCACTACGAGGGAGCACAACCCTGAAAGATAGGGATTGCCGCAACACCGCTCAACTGAGCGATAGTGCGCTGGCGAGTCTCTATCTCAGAAAGGGCTGCGGCAAAGCGGTCACGGCGAGGTCACTAGGGTGCTGGCTAAGGAAGTGGTCGCGGGCAGTGGCTAAGCATTTGGGGAGGCGCATGGTAATAAGATACAGGGTAGCGCAGAACGGCGGGGGGAAGGCAGTGAGCTGGGCAGTAGTGCTAGCAGCGCGATAGCTAGTCTCTAGTGCACGAAGGTGAGTGACGAGATCATCGACAGTAGGGAAAGCAGAGAGATCGGGGAAGAGCATGGGGAGGATCAAGCGTCCAGCTGAGGCGGAGGCAGGTGTGGAGTAGCGGGCAACAACTGCATCTAAGAAATCTTTGGCGTTCGCGACAGCAGTGAAACGCAGGCACACAGAGAGGGCATGGCTAATGGCAAGCGGCGCTACAGCATCGCAAGAATCGTAGATAGTGCGAGCTAGCACCGCAGCAGCAAAGGCCTCAGTCTCAGTAGTGGTGGGGTCAGCAGGGAGGGGATCAGGCGCGGAGGGGCGGGGAAGCAAGCCATCAACATGCATAGCCAGGGAGTGCGCATCCTGGCGCTGACCTGTAAGGTGCCGGGGAAGTCGATCACATGCCCCTCCGTGTCCAGACGTAGCATGGCGTCCGCCATCGCAAAACAGCGGCGGCACCGGGACACAACGGCAAAGAGACACAGGGACTCAGCAGCATGGTGGTACAGCGACGTGGCGGCCGGACGTGCCGGAGCAGGAACAGGGCGCGCAAGGAGTCGGTGGGCGCGAAAGGAGGGACGAGGCGCACGAGGGGGCGGACTGGCGGTAGAAGCCGCCTAGGGCACAAGGGGCCTGCTAGGGCGCAAGGGGCCAGCTAGGGTGCGAGGGGCCGGCTAGGGCACGAGGGGCCGGCGAGGGCACGAGGTGCCGACTAGGGCGCGAAGGGCAGACTAGGGCGCGAGGGGCCGACTAGGGCAGGGGGGGCCGGCAGGGCGCGCGGTTCCGACTAGGGCGCGAGGGGCCGGCTGGGCGCGCGAGGCCGACTAGGCACGAGGGGCTAGCGATGGCGCGAGAGGCCAGCTAGGCGCGAAGGAGCCAACTAGGTGCAAGAGGCTAGGGCGCGGGGCGGAAGCGGGTGGGGGACCTAACCTACTCATGATACCATGTTAGAATACTGGAATAAACTAGAAATAAGGGTGAATAAGGGAAATATAGGGTTGGCACAACTAGTTCAGCCTCTGAGGCAAGGGTCCGAAGACCAGCTAGCAAGAGTGCAAACAAGACAAGAGCCAACTAGGGCGGCACTACTAGTCCGACCACTGGAGAAGAAGCCACAAGGCTAGTCAAAAACGTATGTATAAAGAGAAGTACACAATCAAGGTCCTAGCAAGTGAGTAGCTACAGGAACTAGACCAAGCTGCAAACAGCGCCGCTTCATGATCTTTAGGTGCAAGCGCCTTAGTAAAGATATCAGCTGTGTTGGCACCAGAGGCCAAGTGTACTACGCGGGGCTGGCGACGCTGATGTAGCTCACGCAGGAGGAAGTACCACAGCTGGATGTACTTTGCTCTGCCCTCAAATGGAGGCTACTAACACAGGAGAATCATGGCCCTGTTGTCAGTGTACAGAACTGGGGCAGAGCTAGGCCGCTCACCTAAGTCTGTGAGCAAGAAAGTCAGCCAGCGGAGCTCCTGTGCCGCCATGGCACCAGCGTAGATCTCAGCCTCGCAGCTGGATTGTGCAACAGACGACGAGCGAGTGGACCTCCACGAGACCGCGCCTGCACCAAGGCTAAAGCTGTCGGCTTAAGAGGGCCACTTGTCTGCGTCCTCCCACGAAGCGTCTGTGTGCCCTGTAAGGACCACTTGTTTGCGTCCTCCTAGCACTAGCCCCATGCCCAATGTACTTGCTAAATAACGCAAAACCCTCTTAGCGGCCGACCAGTGCTGTGGTCGGTGTCTGCTTGTGGCCGCAAAGCGAGCCAGGATGCTGAGAGGGTATGCGAGATCTGGACGAGTGCAAGTCAACAGGTGCATGAGGCAACCCACCAGCTCTGCGTAAGGACCACTGGGCTCTACTGACTCCTCATGAACAGGAGGTGAGATCTTGTGGTTTACGGACAGAGGTGTAGGCAATGCTAATGAGAACTGAAGGCCGAACCTCTGAAGAACCTGGCGTACCAAGTGTGACTGTATGAGAGTGATGGTGCATGCTGCTCTGTCCCTAGAGATTTGCAGGCCAAGGTAGTGGCACAGCTCTCCTAGGTCTGTGCAGGTGTGTGTCTCCTCAACAGCTCGGCCTTCACGGAGACCAGTGCGTCTCTGTCTGCAGTAGCAAAGACCAGGTCATCTATGTAGACAAGGATGTAGAATTGAGTCTGACCAGCACGAACGAAGAGCGAAGGGTCTGCAGAGGACGGAAAGAACTGCAGCGTAGCATGCAGCGTGTTGTGCCACTCACGGGGCACCTGTCGCAGGCCGTAGACCGGGTGCCGTAGGAGCCAGTGGGTCCCAGGAGGGAAGGTACCGGTGAAGACCTGTGGACGGCGCAAGTAGACCTGCTCATGTAGGCTGCCCTGAAGAAAGGCAGTGGAGAAGTCTAGCGAGTAGAGCTCGTAGTCACGCTTTGCTGCTACGTGTAGCAATGCCCGAAGAGTAGTCATCTTCGGGGTCGGGGCGAAGGTCTGAAGGAAGTCCATCCCCTCGCGCTGACTGAAGCCTCTAGCCATGTAGCGCGCCCTGAACACAGGCGGTTCTCCAGGAGGGCGCTTCACCTTGAAGAGCCACTGGCCATCGACTACGCTAACCCCAGGTGGGGGAACTGCGTCGACGTAGGTGCCGGTGGATCTCCTAGATGCCATCTCCTGCTCCATGGCAGCTATCCACTGAGAGGTCCCGAGGTCGCCTCAGCGTAAGTGCGAGGGGTCAGGATGTCAAATGCGTCAAGGTCACCATCAGGGACTAGCAGCATCGAACAGAGATGGGGAGCAGCCTCGGATAGGAAAGCAAGCTCGTACTGCTTGTCCTCTAAGACATCACTGCCAAGGGCAGGAGCACCCCCGATGGAAGGAGGGCAGGCAGGGCCAGGGACCAGAGCTGTGGCGTAGTCAAGGCGGTGGGTAGAGGCGAAGTCAGCGACAACAGACGGGTCGGTAATGAGGGAGGCAAGGACCCGAGGAACAAGAGGACGAGCAACAAGTAGGTAGTCAGACAAAGGGGGAGGCGCGACAGCGAGCGATGACGGAGGAGGAGACGGGAGGAGGGGAGGACGAGACGCGTGGGAAGAAAGCAACATAAGGTGAAATTCCTGAACAAAAGAGACCGTTTGAGCACGAGAGGGACGGCGAGACCAGACGTGAGACAGAGGCGTCGGGTCAGGAGACAGTGGAGGAGACACAAGGGGGGAACGAGGCGGGAAACGGGTCGGGGACGAGTCCGGCGAAGGAAAAACAGGACCGTGGACAGGAAGGGGAGGAGGCGGCGGGGGAGGCGCAGGCGAGCGGTCAGGGGATGGAAGGCCGAGCAGGCGAAGGGCGGACACCAGCGGCTACTGCTGCTGCTGCTGCTCGACGCCGACACCTGGACCACCAGCTGCACCATGGCTACCTACGGAACACTCCACTCTAGCACCCCCAGAGCGACAACCCTTTCCAGCACCGGTGCCACCCCCGAGCCCGCCGAGACAAGCCACGACAGGAACCCCAGGACTAGCACCCTCCTCAATGCCACCACCCCCAGAGTCCACGAACGGCTGCTGCTACTACGACAGCGGCAGCTGCTGCGTCGGCGGCATTTGCTGCTGCTGCGGCTGCGACGACGGATGCGGTGGCGACTGTGACGATGGAGGAGGGGACACCGGGGGAGAGGCAGGCGGCGAGAACTGCGCCGTGGGGCCACCAGAGTCAGCTTACTCCTCGACCGGGACAAGCGACGGGAGGGGTGTGACGTGAGACACTCCAAACGGAGCAAGAATCAGAAACAGGGTTGGGGAAACCGGGAGACCTCAGTGGGGAAAGCGACGGTAAAAGGAGACAGACTCGTCAAAAGTGACGTCACGCGAGTGAAGCAAGCGGTGAGACGGCGGGTGGTAAAAGTGCCAGTCAGACAAGTCGAGGGGGAAACCAAGGAAGACACGGGGGACGGTGCGGGAAGTGAGCTTGTCCGTGCTAGAGGCACGAACGTGAGCGTGGCATCCCCAGACGTCAAACGCAGACGCCTCACCTGGAGACCCGGTCCAGAGGAGGGTTGGTGAAACCTGCGGCCGCTGGGAGTGGGCCCATAGGTTAAGCTGGTGAGCGGCGTAGGGAACGACGAACGGCCACGGAAAATGGGGTGCACCGGCATGGATCATGGAGGTACGAGCCACCTCCATGACCAAGCCGATGCGTCACTCAGCGAGCCCATTCTGTTGTGGGGAGTCCGGCAGGGTGTATGGCTGGGTGATGCCCTTCTCACGGCAGAACCGGCCAATCCGACCGGAGGCAAACTCGCCACCACGGTCGGAGTGGAGACACAGCACGAGGAGACCTCGGCGGACTCGTGCAGCTACGACCCACGGGATAAGAACGTCAGGAATGTCGACCTTCCGCTCCAGAGAAAACACGGTGGTGTAGCGCGTGTAGTCGTCGACAAGCACTAGGACGTAGCTCTCTCGACGCGGCCCAGGGACAGGGGCTGGACCCCAGACATCCAAGTGCTTGGTCTGGAGTGGCGCGGTGGCAAGGGAAAGCGAGGAGGATTGAGGAGCACGGCGCAGGCGGCCCTTGACGCAGGGCGTGTACGGTGGCGCAAGCGCGGGAGGGAGGGAAGGGAGCGACACAGGGAGACCTAGGACAAGACCGTGCTGGGATATATTACGCAGACGCGGGAGTGCAGGGTGACCTAGGCGGTGGTGCCACAGCAGCGACGAGTGAGTGAGCGACCAACACAAGCAGGTCGCGGCTACCTGGGGGAACGCCCTCACGGGGGGGACGCAGTGTCAAACGTAAATTGGCCGGACACAGGGTCCCGGGGGAACGTGGTCAGAGGAGCACCAGTGGCGGCCTCGGTGCAGACCAAACCGCCAAAGTACCGCTAGACTGAGCGATACTACGCTAGCGGGTCTCTATCTTAGACAGGGAAGTGACAAAGGCGATGAGAGTGAGGTCACCCGGGTGCTGACTAAGGAAGTGGTCGCGGACTGTGGCTAGGCGGTCAGGGAGGCGCGTGGCGATGAGATAAAGGGTAGCGCAGAATGGCGGCAGGAAGGCTGTGAGCTGTGCCTCAGTGCTAGAGGCGCGGTAGCTCGACTCAAGCGCGCGGAGGTGCGTGGCAAAGTCGGCGACAGTGGGGAAGGACGCAAGATCAGGGAACAGCATGGGAAGGATCAGGCGACCAGCAGAGGCAGTGGTGGGGGTGGAATAGCGCGCAATGAAAGCATCTAAGAAGGCCTGGGCGTTCGCTATAGTGGCAAAGCGAGGACGCTCAGACAGCGGGAGCGCACAGCTGATAGCAAGCTGGGCTACAGCATCGCGCGAGTCCCAGACGGCATGATCAAGCGCAGCAACGGAAAAGGCCTCACGCTCAGCAGTGGTGGGGGCATCAGGGAGGGCAGCAGGGGCAGGGGGGCGGGGGAGCAGGCCATCAATATGAACAGCCAGGGAGTGATCATCCTGGCGCTGACCTGTAAGGTGACGCCGAAGGTCGACAAGCCATGCCTCAAAGTCGAGCGCCCGACCCTTTGCCTCCAGACAAAGATGTGATTTCGCCATTGCCACTGCTGCAGCTGCTGACGGCCGATGACAGAGTGAGGAGGACAGCTGGAGGAAGCGATGAAGAGCGGTGGAGTGCGGTGTAGTGCGGTGGAGTGCGGTGGAGTTCTGTGGAGTGCGGTGTTGTGCAGTGGAGTGCGGTGGAGAGCGGTGTAGAGCGCTGGAGACAGCCGGCAGGGAAGCCGGTGCTGAAGGGAGCCAGAGCCGGTGGGTCGGCGCTGGGACTCGACAGTCTGGCAGCTGGCCGCTGAAGCGGGGGCCGGCGAGGCTGGAGACGGCTGGCTGGGCGGCTGGCTAGCCGACCGGCTGATGAGGGCCGACGGGGCGCACAGGGCCGACGAGGCGCGAGCAGGGCCGGTAGGGCGCCAACAGGCCGGCGGGGCGAGCAGGGTCAGAGGGGCGCACGGGATCGACGGGGCGCTAATGGGGCCGGTAGGGCACGAGCAGGCCGGCGGGGCGCTAACGGGCCGGCGGGACGCTAACGGGCCGGTGGGGTGAGTGGGGCTAGAGGGGCGCACGGGGCCGACGAGGCGCTAACGGGCCGGCGGGGTGCTAACGGGCCGGCGGGGCGCTAGCAGGCCGGCGGGGCAAGCAGGGCCAGAGAGGGCGCACGGGGGCGACGGGGCGCTAACGGGTCCGTCGGGCGCTAACGGGCCAGAGGGGGCCGACGGGGCGCTAACGGGGCGCTAAGGGGCGGTTAGGACTAGGACGAGAGCGAAAGCGCGGGTGGGCGGGGAGGACCTAACCTAGTGCTCAGATACCATCTCAGAGTAGAAACGTTAACTAGAATGAGGCATACAGGTTGATTTTGTTCAAGTGGTTGTACCCTCTAAGAGCATGCACCTATCTTGCCTATTATAACATATACAAATATGTTTGACAATTTCATCCTGCTCGCTTTTTGCAGATGAGCGGACCTTGTAATACAAGAACAAATACAGTTTTAAAACAAATAAAACGATGAGGGTGTTATGTAAAATTCAATGTCATAAAAACGGGTGCTCTAAAATTCAATGCACCGTATTATAAGCTCCCCCCCCATATTAACCACCCATGGAGTGACTATTTCGGCGGGTGTTATATACGGGGGATTACGGTATGTATTGGGTATTGGATGTTGACAATTGAGAACATTGAGGGCTGAATAGTGGGCATTTGTGTTAAAATACTAGAATGACCAGAAACAAGAGAGAACCAGCAAGATATAGTCTCTAAGAACATACACCTATTCCAGTCTATAACTTGTACATGCAGAATGTATGTAAAAGTTAACACACCCCCTAGGTTAGATAAGGGGTAGTGCTGAGCAAGAAGCACACAAGGGTGGCACTACTAGTCCAACCTCTGAGACAGGGGTCCAAAGACCAGTCAGCTAGAGTACAACCAAGAGAGGAGCAAACCAGGGCAGCACTACTAGTCCAGCCACTATAAGAGGAGCCACAAGGCCAGTCTGAAAGGTATATATAAAGAGGAGTACACAATCAAGGTCCTAGCAAGTGGGAGTCTACAGGAACTAGACCAAGCTGCAAGCAATGCCGCTGATGATCTTTAGGCGCAAGCGCCTTACTAAAGCTATCAGCTATGTTGGCACCAGAGGCCAAGTGTACTACACGGGCCTGGCACCGCTGCTGTAGCTCACGCAGGAGGAAGTACCGCAGCTGGATGTGCTTCGCTCTGCCCTCAAGTCGAGGCTCTTGACACAGGAGGATCATGGCCCTGTTGTCAGCGTACCTAACTGGGGCAGAGCTAGGCCGCTCACCTAAGTCGGTGAGCAAGCAGTTCAGCCAGCAGAGCTCCTGTGCCGCCATGGCACCAGCGTAGATCTCAGCCTCACAGCTAGACTGGGCAACAGACGAGGAGCGAGTGGACCTCCACGAGACCGCGCCTGCACCAAGGCTAAAGCAATAGCCCTGAGAGGACCTGAGGGTCTCAGCGGTGTTTGCCCAAGAGGCGTCTGTGTGCCCAGTGTGGACCATTAGCCTGCGTCCTCCAAGCACTAACCCCATGCCCGATGTACTTGCTAGATAACACAAAACCCTCTTAGCAGCCGACCACTGCTGTGGTTGGTGTCTGCCGGTGGCCACAAAGTGAGCCACGATGCTGAGAGGGTATGCGAGATCGGGAGGAGTGCAAGTCATCAGGTACATGAGGCAACCCACCAGCTCTGCATAAGGACCACTGGGCTCTACTGACTCCTCAGGAACTGGTGCAGAGAGCCTGTGATCTACTGGAAGAGGTGTGGGCTGCGCGGAGGAGAACTGAAGACCAAACATTTTAAGGACCTGGCGCACCAAGTGTGATTGTGTGAGAGTGATGGTGCGCGCTTCTCTGTCCCTAGAGATCTGCGGACCAAGGTAGCGGCACAGCTCTCCTAGGTCAGTGCACGTGTGTCTCCTCAGCAGCTCGGCCTTCACGGAGGCCAGTGCGTCTCTGTCTGCAATATTGAAGACATGGTCGTCTACATAGACAAGGATGTAGAACGGAGTGTGGCTAGCACGAACAAAGAGCGAAGGGTTTGCAGAGGACGGAAAGAACTGTACGTTAGCTAGCGTCGCACGTAGCATGTCGTGCCACTAACGGGGCGCCTGTCGCAGGCCGTAGACCGGGCATCGGAGGAACCACTGGGAAGGTACCGATGAAGCCCTGCGGTCGGCGCAGGTAGACCTGCTCGTGTAGGCTGCCCTGAAGAAAAGCAGTGGAGAAGTCTAGGGAGTGGAGCTCGTAGTCACGTTGTGCTGCTACATGTAGCAACGCCTGAAGAGTAGTCATCTTCAGGGTCAGGGCGAAGGTCTTAAAGAAGCCCACCCCCTCTTGCTGACTGAAACCTCTAGCCACGTAGCACGCCTTCAAGACAGGTGGCTTTCTAAGAGGGCGCTTCACCTTGAAGAGACATTGGCCGTCGACTATGTTCACCCCAGGTGGGGGAACTGCGTCGACATAGGTGCTGATGGATCTTCAAGATGTCATCTCCTGCTCCATGGCAGCTATCCACTGAGAGACCAAGGGTTACGAGGTCGCCTCAACGTAAGTGCGAGGGGTCGGGATGTCAAAGGCGTCTGGGTCACCATCAGGGACTAGCAGCATGGAGCAGAGATGGGGAGCAGCCTCAAACAAGAAAGCAAGCTCGTACTGCCTGTCCTCTAGGACGTCACTGCCAAGGGGCAGGAGCACCCCCGATGCGCGGAGGACAGACATGGTCAGAGACCAGAGCGGTGGCGTAGTCAAGGCAGCGGGTAGAGGCGAAGTCAGCGACAACGGCGACAAGAGCGTCAAGACTCGAGACGGGAACAGTCAGGTCGGTAACGAGGGTGGCAAGGACCCGAGGAACAAGACGACGAGCAGGACAAAGGTAGTCAGACAGAGGGGGAGGCGCGACAACGAGCGCCAACAGAGGAGGCGAAGGCAGGAGGGGAGGACGAGACGCGTGGGAACGAAGCAACATGGGGTGAGAACGCTGAACAGGGGAGACAGGACGAGCACGAGAGGGACGGCAATACCAGACGTGAGACGGAGGCGTGGGGTCAGGAGATAGAGGAGGAGGAACAGGAGGGGAACGAGGTGGGAAACGAGCCTGGGACGAGTCCGGCAGAGGAAACACAGGACCGTGGACAGGAAGGGGAGGAGGCGGCGAGGGAGGCTGCAGGCGAGCGGTCAGGGGAGGGAAGGCCGAGAAGGCGAAGGGCGGACACCGGCGGCGACTGCTGCTGCTGCTGCTCGACAACGACAACGGGACCGCGAGCTACACCGCGGCTACCTCCGGAACACTCCAGTCCAGCACCCCCAAAACGAGTACCCTAAGAGCGAGAACCCTCTCCAGCACCGGTGCCACCCCCGAGCCCACCGGGACAAGCCACGACAGGAACCCCAAGACTAGGACCCTCCTCAACGCCAGCACCCCCAGAGGCCACGAACGGCTGCTGCTGCTGCGACGGCGGCGGCTGCTGCGGCAGTGGCGGCAGCAGCTGCGGCGGCGGCGAGTGCGACGGCGGGGGAGGAGACAACGGGGGAAAGACAAGAGGCGAGAACTGTGCCGCAAGGCCACCAGAGTCAGCCGATTCCTCGACCGGGACACCCGACGGGAGGGGAGTGACGTGAGACACACCAGATGGAGTAGGACGGGGAGGACGGTGAGCAAAGGCTACCGGGGGAGTGGGGACCAGAAACAGGGGAGTGGAAACAAGGAGACCTCGATAAGAAAAGCGGTGGTAAAAGGAGACAGACTCGTCGAAAGTGGCGTCACGAGAGAGAAAGAACCGGTGAGACAGCGGGTGGTAAAAGTGCCAGTCAGAGGAGTCCAGGGGGAAACCGAGGAAGCCACAGGGGACAGTGCGGGCGATGAGCTTGTCCGTGCCAGAGGCACGAACGTGAGCAAGGCAGCCCTAGACGTGGAACACGGATGCGTCACCAGGGAACCCGGTCCAAAGAAGGGCCGGCGAAACCTGCGACCGCTGGGAGCGCGGCCAGAGGTTAAGCAAGTGAGCGGCCTAGCAAACGGCGAATGGCCACAGAAAATGGGGTGCACCGGCATGAATCATGGAGGTACGAGCCACCTCCATGACCAAGCCGATGCGTCGCTCAGTGATCCCATTTTGCTGCGGGGTGTCCGGTAGGGTTTACGACTGGGTGATGCCCTCCGCACGACAGAATTGTCCAAGCCGACCAGAGACGAACTCGCCGCCACGGTCGGAGTGGAGACACAGCACAGGGAGACCGCGGTGGAGTCGCGCAGCTACGAGCCACGGGATGAGAACGTCAGGCACCTCGGCCTTCCGCTCCAAGGGAAATATCGCGGTGTAGCGGGTGTAGTCGCCAACGAGCACTAGAAAGTAGCGCTCGCGACGCGGTCCAGGGATGGGGGCTGGGCCCGAGACGTCTTGGTCTAGGGTTTGGAGGGGTGCGATGGTAGGACAAAGCAAGGAGGAGTGAAGAGCACGGCGGAGCCGGCCCTCGACGCAGGGCATGCAGGCCTGTAAGGGAACCCAAGGGGACCGCTGGACAAGGAAGGGTAGTGTAGCTGCAAGCAACTACAGGACGAAATGAGGGGTCAGCATGTGCGACAGGAGCAGGCGCGGCAAGCAGCGTAAGCGCAGCGTGGTTGCGGAAGAAGCAGGCAGACGCACCGGAGTCAAGTGTGAAGGACTGCGAAGCAGTAGCGGCAGAGGAAGCAGGAGCGAGTCTGGAGCCTAGACTAGAAAAAGCAAACAGTCCTACGCCTGACGCAGCAGGGGTCTCTGGACTACACACAGGTGCTACGCCTAAACTAGAGAACACAGGGTAATAAGATACGGACACACTAAAAGCGTCAGCATATAGAGAACACAAGGCAGAACTAATCCGATCCATGTCCAAGTCAAAAACAGGCACCCGACGCTGTCGCTGCTGCTGCGGAAAGGCCGCCGCTGTGGTCTCAGCGGCAGGAGCAGCAGTAGCGACCGCATCGGAAACGTCAGCGTACGTGCACAGGGAGGGAGCACAACCCTGAAAGATTGGGACTGCCGCAATACTGCTCGACTGAGCGATAGTGCGCTGGCAAGTCGCTATCTCAGAAAGGGCAGCGACAAAAGCAGTCAGGCAGGCGCATGGCAATAAGGTACAGGGTAGCGCAGAATGGTGGGGGGAAGGCAGCGAGTTGGGCAGTAATGCACGGAGGTGAGTGGCAAGATCAGTGACAGTAGGGAAAGCAGAGAGATCGGGGAAGAGCATGGGGAGGATCAAGCGTCCAGCTGAGGTGGAGGCAGGCGTGGAGTAGCATGCAACTACTGCATCTAGTAAATCTTTGGCGTTTGCTACAGTTTTGAAGCGGGGACGCTCAGATGGGGGAAGCACATGACTAATGGCAAGCAGTGCTACGACATCGCGAGAATCCCAGACGGCGCGAGCTAGCGCAGCAGCAGTGGTGTGGTCAGCAGGAAGGGGATCAGGTGCGGAGGGGCGGGGAAGCAAGCCATCAACATGCATAGCCAGGGAGTGCCCATCCTGGCGCTGACGTGTCAAGTGCCGACGAAGATCGACTAGCCAGGCGGCGAAGTCGATCGCGTGCCCCTCCGCGTCCGGGCGTAGCATGGCGTCCGCCATCGCGAAACTGCAGCGGCATCGGGACACAGCGACGCATCGGCACAGGGACACAGTAGCGCGACGACACAGGGACACAGGTACTCAGGTGCAGAGCGATACAGTGACGTGGCACCAGGACTCTCCGAAACAGGGATCGAGTGCGCAAGGAGCCAGAGGGCACGCTACGGGGCCGAGGCGCACAAGGGGCCGGACAGACTGTAGGGGCCGGCTAGGTGGTGGGGGGGGGAGGGGGGGGGGGGGCGGCTAGGCGGTAAAGGGACCGGCGGCAGTGCTAGAAGGGGCCGGCTAAGCGCGAAGGGCTGGCTAGGCACGAGGGGGTGCGGCTGGGCGCGAGGGGCCGGCTAGGGCGCGAGGGGCCGGCTGGGCGCGCGGGGCCGGCTGGGCGTGAGGAGCCGGCTGGGCGCGAGGGGCCGGCTAGGGCGTGAAGGGTCGGCTAGGGCAGGAGGGGCTGGCTGGGCGCGCGGGGCCGGCTAGGCGCGAGGGGCTGGCGATGGCGCGAGGAGCCGGTTAGGGTGCGAGGGGCCGGCTGCGGCGCGAGTGGCCGGCGACGGCTTGAGGGGGTGTCTAGGGCGCAACGGGCCGGCGGGCGCGAGGGGCCGACTTGGGCGTGAGGGGCCGACGACGGCGCGAGGGGCCAGCGACGGTGCGAGGGGCCAGCTAGGGTGCGAGGGGGGCGGCTGGGCGCGAGAGGCCGGTTGGGCGCGAGGGGCCGGCGACGGCGCAAAGGGCCGGCTAGGGCGCGAGGGCCCGGCTGGGGCGCGAGGGGCCTGGCTACGGCGCGAGGAGCCGGCTACGGCACGAGGGAGGGCCGGCTAGGCGCGAGGGGGGGGGGGGCTAGGGCACGAGGGGCCGGCTACGGCACGAGGGGGGCCCGCGTGGGCGCGATAAGGGCCGGCGAGGCGCGGGGCAGAAGCGGGTGGGTGGACCTAACCTACTCATGATACCATGTTAGAATACTAGAATGACTAGAAACTAGAGAGAACAAGCAAGATATAGGGCTGGGTTGTACTCTCTAAGAACATGCACCTATTCTAGCCTATAACTTCTACATGCTGAATGTATGTATGAGTTGACAATTTGGTGCTGGACGTTAGCCGATAAAGGGGGATTGGGAAGAGGTGGGGAGGGAACGAGGTTGAGCAACCAAGAAACTTGAAAACTATTGAAAACCCTCGAGATTCCCAATGGTTACTTCTTTAGGGGCTGTCCGTTGCAGCAAGTTGATTCGACCATGAGCCGAACAACTCTCCCAGATTTACCTAGAAGAAACACATTTTCGTTCCCATCTCGGTTTACACTGGCTTTCACTCGGGTTCAGGGCCTCAGATTACGGGCTTTTTACCCTGATTCAAGGTAAAATCAGGGTGTTTTTTAAGGGTGACCCTGATGAGACGGTTTTTTTTAAGTATGGGCCTGAAATTTCAGCGTTTTTTTAGAAGTGAACCCTGATCCATCAGCGTGCCTAGTGTAGTGAGGCCTGCTTTTCCAGCGTCGCATTCGGGACCGACCCTGATACGTGTAAGGGCGTGGTACTTCGGTAAAACATGCCCAAGTTGCGTAACTCGGGAAGCGTAATTCGCGAAATCCTTCCCGGTGAGCACAACCCGATGATGGAACCTCGGATTGCGCTTTTCGGGCGGGAATCGCAACTCATTTGGAACATCGGGTTGCGCTCGAAGAATACGAAGTGCCTGAAATGGAACACCGAACATCCGTTACCATACCGTATTTTTGGAGCGAAATCAGTTTTCACATTGTGATTTGCTGCTTTCGGGAACCTCGGATGATGAAACCTTGGATTGCGCTTTTCGGGCAGGAATCGCAACCCGTGTTGTGCATCTCTCTGAGTCTGTTTGCCAAATTGTTTGACGATATTCACGAAAACCGATACTTCCGCGAGTTGCACAACTCGGCCAAGTTGCGCAACCTAGATTTTGCCGAAGTACCACGCCCTAATAGCGGATTTCGAGCCCCAGCCCCCCCACCCGTGATTTCCCCATCCACCCCCCCCTGTCAGTCATGCCAATGCCAACTTGACTGTGACCGACCAAGACTGTGATCATGACCTGTTACAAATAATGGCATGTGGTATTTGAACAGCGTGTTTTCTGTAGTTGAGCCTGTTTATTCAGCGCAATTTTTTACAATACCCTGATTGATCAGCGTAAAATTTTTTGAGAGGCCTGAAAAAACAGGGAGCTGAAGGGGGGGGATCCTGAGCGATCAGCGTGCCCCAAAACGAATCTGAGGCCCTGCTCAGGTTCATGTTGCACCAGAGGAGCTCTACTTCCTCAAAAGATTGAGCCACTAGCACACAAAAATCAGGCTCACTAGCACACAATATTTCACGGAACAGAATCTACCATCAGCATAATCTGTCAACTTATACATATGATCTATGTAGAAGTTATAGGCTAGACTAGGTGTGTGTTTCTAGTGAGTACAACCCAACAGGTATATGTTCTAGGTTTCTCCTTCTAGTAAATCATTCGCGTAATCTAACATGGTATCGAGTAGGTTAGGTCCCCCCCCCCGCTTCTGCCCGCACCCTAGACTCTCGTCCGCCCCTAGCCGGCCCCCTGGCCGTCGCGTCCGCCCCTAGTCGGCCCCCTGGCCGTCGCGTTCGCCCCTAGCTGGCCCCCTGGCCGTCGCGTTCGCCCCTAGCTGGCCCCCGGGCCGACGCGTTCGCCCCTAGCAGGCCCCTTGGCCGTCGCGTTCGCCCCTAGTCGGTCCCTGGGCGTCGCGTCCACCCCTAGCCGGCCCCCTGGCCGTCGCGTCCGCCCCTAGCTGGCCCCTTGGCCGTCGCGTCCGCCCCTAGTCGCCCCCCTGGCCGTCGCGTCAGCCCTCAGCTGGCCCCCTGGCCATCGCGTCCACCCCTATTCGGCCCTCTGGCTGTCGCGTTCGCCCCTAGCTGGCCCCCTGGCCATCGCGTTCGCCCTGTTATAATCACAATAGGCTCATATGTGCCTAAAATGAGAGAAATTGTGCACAGTCAGAATTCCGTCAGACAGCTTCAAATATTGTTGCCGAACTTATCAGTGCATCAAACGGTAATCTGTAAACTGGATCTGGAGCGCGTTGCTGTCTCCTATCAGCAGCAAGTTGAATCATAAAATTCCATGAAGATTTGACGACGCTATGACGGTTTGACTGGCAGGAGGTACAGCAGCCACTAAAGTCTTAGGAGTACAAACTTAGCAAGAAGAGTTCGAGATGGAGATGGTTCCCAGCCTCTACATACCCCAAGAGCCGAGATCCTGGTTGGTGGTACACCACCACAGAGTCCCCAACCATGAAGAGTCTCGAAACAAACCCTCCAAGAGGCTACACCAAGTGAAATGTAACACCACTTGAAGTAGCATTACTATTTTCACTATTTAATATTTATCCGTGTCCCTTAGGCTTGAAATCTTGAGGTGGTCTTGGTTCTGCAAGATAAATTCTTCTTTAGTTGATGGGGGCTTGCTGCACACACATGCGACGCGATGGACACTTCACACTCGACAAAATAGAAAAAACACATGCGACACGCAAACGACGACTAGACATGCGCGTTGTAAAAACTCGCTAATGTCTTGACCGACACAAACCACATTGTGATACACCATTCAAACACACACACAAGCACTAGATAGCAATGACATAGACTCACAATTCATTCCATGCCATGCATGCACACACACAAACAAGGACGACAAGCCGAGTGCAAGCCATAGGGTTGCACCAACAAACTCCCCCTCAGATTGTTGGCCTTAGAATCTGCTCCCCTTAGTTCAGAGCCATCCCAGCAAGATTGCAACACTTTCAATGCTGCTGCTCAACCAGCCTCTTGATCATCATATCAGCAAGCTGTGCCGTCGTCTTCACGTAGTGCAACTCCACTTCACCCGAGGTTACCATGCTCCTCACCCAATGCCACTTCACCTTCATGTGCTTGGTAAGGCCATGAAGAACCGGGTTCTTAGCCAATGCAATAGCACCCTGGCTATCACAATAGAGTGGGGTAGGTCCTTGCTGCTCCTCCCCCAATTCAGCTAGCAAACGCCGCTGCCACACAACCTCTCTTATGGCACGGAAGAGTGCCATGTACTCGGACTCCACCGAGCTCAATGCTTGGTCCACTTGCTTCTTGCTCTCCCAAGCTGTTGGGCCTCCACCAACACAGTAGATGAAGCCTCCCACACTTGTCATGTCCCCTGGTTTTGATGCCCAAGATGCATCAGAGAAAGCAGTGAGAAAGAGCCTCCCGGGTTCGACTCCATCCGCACCCTTTTGACGCCTTTGTTCCGACGCGGAGTATTGCATTCCAACAGTTGCTGTTTGGCCAAGGTACTTGGCCACCCTCTCTCCAGCTGCTACCTGCTCTTCATTAGGGCATTGGACAACCCTAGCCAGCTGCCCGGTAGTAAAGGCTGCATCCGGCCTTGTGTGAACGGCCGCATACATGAGGTTGCCCACCAAGGAATGAAAACGGCGCCTCTCCTCTTCACCAACACTTTCCTCCGCTGGTCCTTTCACACACTTGAACCCCGAGGGAAGAGGAGTAGCCACATGACCTTCACTCTTCCCAAAGTTTGCAGCCAAGGCCTCCAAGTACTTCTTTTGATGCACTCGCATCCACCGCTTCTCCACATCTCGCTCAATGTGAAGCCCAAGGTAGTAGTTGACGTCACCAAGGGTCTTGCACTTGAACTTGTCTTGAAGCTTCAGCATCACATCCTTCACAAGGTCAAAGGAGGGTGAGAATATGAGGATGTCATTCACATAAACCACCATGAAGCTCCTCTGCTCCCCCTCGCCAAGCATGAACAATGATTGATCGGCCGTTGAGGGAGTGAAGCCGATTGCCTCCAAAACTTCCCCCAGCTAGATGTACCATTGCCTAGGGGCTTGCTTGAGGCCATAGAGTGCTTTCTTAAGCTTCCACACTCTGCCACTCCCATCATTGTATCCCTCTGGCTGCTCCATGTAGGTCTCTTCCTCCAAAACTCCGTTGAGGAAGGCCGTTACGATGTCCATTTGCTTCACCATCCATCCTTTGATGGCCGCCGCGGCGAAGAGAGTTCGAAGGGTTGTACCCTTCACCACAGGGGCATATACTTCATTGTAGTCCTTCTTCTCCTGCTGCTGGTACCCCTTGGCTACAAGTCTGCTCTTGTAGCGCTCAATGTTGCCGTCGGCGTCGGTCTTGCGCTTGAAGAGCCACTTGGAAGAAATCGCCTTACGCCCCGGAGGTAGGTTCACCAAGTCAAAGGTGTCGTTCTCGATGATGCTCCCCATTTCTTCATCTGAGGCCTTCTTCCACTCCTTTCCATTGGGGCCCTTCCAAGCCTCCTTGGGATTCGTAGGCTCCCCCAGTATCTCCACCGGAGAGAAGAAGGCAAAAGCGCACTCCTCGCTTTCATCCTCCGCATCATCGCCTAGCATGAGAGCTGAACCGGTCAAGGTTGAGTTGGCTGGTCCTCCAAGCCGGTCATAGCTCAACGTATTGGGGGGTTGAGTCTTCCTTCTCCCCCTTCCTTCCTCCTCAGCTGCAGGGACTTGAATGCTCTCATGGCGTTGCGGTAAATCTGGTCGGTTCGCGCGAGCACTTGTAGCACGAGGCGGAAGTGACGGTGCACGCTCATCACCTTGCTGCACCTCCTGCTCCTCTTCTCCCCCATTCATTTGAGGAGATTGCCTTGTGATTGTGCTGCTGCTACTCAGCTCCAAGGGCAGCTCCACATGCTCCAAGCTGGTACTCTTCACCTCTCCAAGCCGCACACCAATCTTCGCTTGGTTCTCCGCCTTCCACTCCTTGTATGGTAAGTTCTCCATGAACGTGCAATCTCTGCTCATCAAGAACTTCTTGGTAAATGGGTCCCATAGAAGCCATCCCTTGCTGTTTTGAGCCATGCCCAGGTGCACGGCCCATGTTGCCTTGGCATCAAGCTTGTTGTGCCGAAGTTTCTTAGGCACAAGTGCCATGCACATGCACCCGAACACCCGAAGCATATCCACCTTCGGCTTCCTTCCAATCCACTCCTCATAGGGCACCTATTTGTCATCTCCCACATGAGTCAAGGCTTTGTTCTTGGCCACACAAGCATGCCGCACCGCATCCGGCCAAAAGTAATTAGGTAGACCGGCTTCAATGAGAAGTCCCCGAGCCGTCTCCGTGAGTGTCCGATTCGCACGCTCGGCGATGCCGTTCATTGCAGGAGAGTAGGGCATGGTGAGAGAGTGCCTTATGCCCTGCTTCTTCAGCCAAGTTGAGAAGTCCTTGCTCAGGAACTCTCCCCCACGGTCTGTGCGAATCGCCTTCACAAGCCGGTCTTGTTGTTGCTCCACCATCGGCAACCAATCGGTCTTCACCGTTTCAGCTACGTCACTCTTCTTGGGCAGCACATACACCCAAGTCATGCGAGTGTAGACGTCCATTATGGTGAGGAAGTACTCTGATCCAGCAGCTCCAAGCTTCAAGGGGCCCACCACATCCATCACCACCTCATCGAGTGGTGCCTTCGCCGTTGTCTCCGAGCTATGGAACGGGTAGCGGGTGAACTTGGCTTGCATGCATGTTGGACAGCCAAGCACCTCATTGGGCTCCCCCTTGACACGTATCCCACTGACCATCTCTTGCTTAACTATCTGCTGCAAAATGGGCAATGCCACATGCCCCATTCGCCGATGCAAGTTCAGCCAATCACACTCTCCCATAGCGGAAGTCGGGTTGGAGAAAGCGGCACTCGCAATTGTGCCCCACAAGCTCTCTCCTTTCTCCTTCGCCGCTGCTGCTTTGCTGAACTTTGGCTTCTCCTCATTTCCACCACCTTTGGCTGCTGCACCACTCTCCTTGGGTTCATACGCCTTGCTAGTCTCTCCAAGATTGCACTCCTTCAAGTCACTCTAGGTGTCACTTTGCTTTCCGTGATCACCGCCACCAACCGCTTCACTCTTGGTGCTGACGCTTGCTGCCACGTGCCTCTCCTTAGGCATGGGGACCACTGGGATTTGCCACATCTCATTGTAGATGTCCCTTTCCTCATGAAGGTCCCAAAGCTTCAGCTCACCAAGCCTCGCGGTATAGGTTTTGGATCCCTTGGAAGATGTGTCTATGCCGGCCTTCTGCAAACGCCACACAGAAATCAGGTTGGCTGCAAGGTTGGGCACCCAAAGCACGTTCTTGAGGCCCACCATCTTCCCATCAGCACCCTTGAACATGGCCTTGCCCATGCCTTTCACCTCTGCTCGCTGCCCTAAAGCCGATGTAACATGCTTGACCGGCGACGGTTCGAGTTCGGTGAGCAAGTCCGCACAAGGTGTCATGCTATAGGTGGCGCCGCTATCGATCACCCAAGTGTCCAGAGATTGAAGGGTGACCTTTCCCATAGTAGCTGGCTCCTCAAAACCTTCCACACCTCCTGCTGCAGCTGCCGCTTGCGTGGAGACAAAGAAGAATTGGCCCGGGTATCGATCTTCACTCGAGTCCTTGTCGTCGTCTCCACCTTTCATGCTTGCCGCTTCGCTACCACGACCACCACGGCCTCCACGACCTCTGCCTCTTCCTCCCCTTGCTCATCTGCCCTCTTGGCCTTGAGAAGGGGTCCATCCATCAGGCAATCTGAAGCAATCTCTCCACATGTGGCCGGTCTTGTGGCAAAAGTGGCATTCGCCCTAGCCATTGTTGTTGTTGTTGCTGCCATATCCTCCATTACCACGGCCTCCATTGAAGTTATTGCTGCCAAATCTGCCTCCTCGCTCTCTGCCCCTTTCACAGCCATGCCCACGGCCCATGCTTGCAACTCCGGCACCATCGGGACCCGCCAATTCGCGACGGCGGAAATCTTCTTGTAAGATTTCCCGCTTCACATCTTCGAGTGAGAGACGGGGCAGATCTCGATTTAGGTTGATGATGAGCGAGGACCATGAGTCTGGAAGTAAGGCCAGCAGTTTGGTCTTCTTTTGAAGGTCACTGTAGTTCAGATCAGCTCCTTCGAGCCGTGTCAACAAGTCTAAGAATTTATGCACTCCTTCCTCCACCGGTTCGCCTTTGTCAGTTCGAAGTGCCGCCATTTGCCGCTCCAAAACCACAGCCACCGCCGCTGTTGCAGGAGCATGTACACCCTTGAGAGCAGCCCATGCCTTTGGTCCCTTTGCTGGTTCACACTGAAAAGGCTTGATGTGACGGATTTGGCTGCTCCCCAACGCTTGCCCAAGGAGAAGGTAGCCTTGTGCGCTCTTCCGCACCCACGGGCTCTTCTCCGGGTCGTTCTCGGGGCGCTTCTCCGTTCCTTCCATCGCCTCCAGCAGATCATAGTGGTCAAAGATGTTCTCCATCTTGAAGGACCACTCAGCAAAGTTGTCACCGTTGAACTTGTCAAGGCCAAACACTCTAGGCTCATCCCGAGAGGGTCCAAGGCTAGGTTGCACCGGAGCAACGGGTGGATCTTGGTGTTGACCTTGTGCTTGGGCGAATTCTCTGCCTCCAGCACCTCTGCCACCCTCTTCCTCAGGTCTACGCATGGTCGAGACGGCTCCAAGGGGCTCTGATACCACTTGTTATAATCACAATAGGCTCAAATGTGCCTAAAATGAGAGAAATTGTGCACAGTCAGAATTCCGTCAGACAGCTTCAAATATTGATGCCGAACTCTATGCATCAAACGGTGATCTCTAAATTGGATCTGGAGCGCGTTGCTGTTGCCTATCAGCAGCAAGTTGAATCATAAAATTCCATGAAGATTTGACGACGCTATGACGGTTTGACTGGCAGGAGGTACAGCAGCCACTAAAGTCTTAGGAGTACAAACTTAGCAAGAAGAGTTCGAGATGGAGATGGTTCCCAGCCTCTACATACCCCAAGAGCCAAGATCCTGGTTGGTGGTACACCACCACAGAGTCCCCAACCATGAAGAGTCTCGAAACAAACCCTCCAAGGGGCTACACCAAGTGAAATCTAACACCACTTGAAGTAGCATTACTATTTTCACTATTTAATATTTATCTGTGTCCCTTGGGCTTGAAATCTTGAGCTCTTGGTCTTGCTTCTGCAAGATAAATTCTTCTTAAGTTGATGGGGGCTTACTGCACACACCTGCGACGCGATGGACACTTCACACCCGACAAAATAGAAAAAACACATGCGACACGCAAACGACGACTAGACATGCGCGTTGTAAAAACTCGCTAATGTCTTGACCGACACAAACCACATTGTGATACACCATTCAAACACACACACAAACACTAGATAGCAATGACATAGACTCACAATTCATTCCATGCCATGAATGCACACACACAAACAAGGACGACAACCCGAGTGCAAGCCATAGGGTTGCACCAACACGCCCCTAGCTGGCCCCCTGGCCATCGCGTTCGCCCCTAGTCGGCCCCCTGGCCGTCGTGTTCGCCCCTAGTCAGCCCCCCTGGCCGTCGCGTCCGCCCCTAGCCGGCCCCCTGGCCGTCGCGTCCGCCCCTAGCCGGCCCCCTGGCCGTCGCGTCCACCCTTAGCTGGCCCCTTGGCCGACGCGTCCGCCCCTAGTCGGCCCCCTGGCCGTCGCGTCCGCCCTCAGCTGGCCCCTTGGCCGTCGCGTCCGCCCCTAGTCGGCCCCCTGGCCGTCGCGTCCGCCCCTAGCTGGCCCCCTGGCCGTCGCGTCCGCCCTCAGCTGGCCCCCTGGCCGTCGCGTCCGCCCCTTGTGGGCCCCCTGGCCGTCGCGTTCGCCCCTAGCTGGCCCCCTGGCCGTCGCGACCGCCCCTAGCCGGCCCCCTGGCCGTCACGTCCGCCCCTAGCCGGCCCCCTGGCCGTCACGTCCACCCCCAGCCGGCCCCCTGGCCGTTGGCGCCCGCTCCTAGCCGGCCCCCTGGCCGTTCGCGCCCGCCCCTAGCTGGCCCCACTGGCCGTCGCGCCCGCTCCTAGCTGCCCCCCCCCCCCCCCTGGCCCCACGCGCCCGCTCCTGGCCGGCCCACTGACCGTCGAGCCCGCTCCTAGCCGGCCCCAGCAGCGCCCGCCTGGCCCCTCCTCGAGCCCGCTCGGCCCCCAGTCGCGCCTGCCCGGCCGCCCCGCGAGTGCTAGGCCCCTCCAAGCGCCCGCCCGGTCCCAGTGCGCCCGCCCGGCCCTCCACCTGCCAGCCCGGCCCCTCCTCGTGCCTGCCCGGCGTGCCGTGCCACCTCGGGCCCTGTGTCCTCTGCTAGCCCGCGCTGGGGCGCCCCGCAGCCGCCGTACTGGAGAGTGATGCCGCCGTGTCCCTGTGCGGCTGTGCTCCTGCCGAGCTGTGGAGCTGTGCCGCTGTGTCGCTGAGGAGCTGTGTCGCTAGCCCTGCACGATGGCTGACTTCGTGCTCCGCCTGGACGCTGAGGGCCACGCGGTTGATTTCATCGCCTGGCTCTCCGATCTCCGCCGTCAGCTTATAGGTCAACGCCAGGATGGACACTCGCTGGTTGTCCATGCTGATGGCTTGCTCGCCCACCCCCCTGCACCTGCTCCCCTTCCTTCTGACCCCACCTCCGCTAAGAGTGAGGCTTTCTCTTCTGCTGCGCTTGCGTGTGCGGTCTGGGACTCACGCGATGCAGTAGCTCAGGTTGCTATCAGTCACGCCCTCCCTGTGTCTGAGCGCTCGCGTTTCGCTACAGTTGATACGGCCAAAGCTTATTTAGACGCTGTTATTGCTCGCTATTCCACACCTGCATCCGCTTCTGCCGGCCGCTTGCTCTTCCCGATGCTGTTCCCAGACCTTGCTGCCTTCCCTACTGTCGCAGACTTTGCCACTCACTTGTGTGCCTTAGAGACTCGCTATCGCACTGCCAGCACTGCTGCCCAGCTCACTGCGCCCCCCCCCCCCCCCCCATTCTGCATGACCCTCTATTTTATCACCATGCGCCTGCCGGACCGCCTAGCTAGTGCCCGCGACCGCTTCCTTAGCCAGCACCCGGGTGACCTCACACTGACCGCCTTTGTCGACACCCTCACCGAGATCGAGACGCGCCAACGCACTATCGCTCAGTCGAGCGGTGCGCCGGCAGTCTCTACCTTTCACGGCTGTGCCCCCTCCCAGTGCACGTTTACTGACATTTCGGCTGTGGTCGCCACTGCGACCCCTCTTACCGAGACGGCTGCTGCGGTCCAGGGAGGTCGTGGCCGTGGCCGTGGGCGTGGCGCTGGCCGTGGCCGCCAGGGAGGTCGTGGTAGTAGCACTAGTGGTGGTGGTAGTAGTGGTGGTGACGGTAGTCCAGCTGAGGGGACTACCACTGGTGGGCAGGAGCAGACGCAGTCGCCTTCGCAGCTGGAGCAGCCCCAGCAGCAGCCGCCGCCGTCCCAGCAGCAGCCGTCGCAACCGTGGGCTCGTCTCCCACCTGGTTGGCCTGGCACCTCCGGCGGTGGTTGCCGAGGTGGTGGCCCGCGCAGCTTGGCGTCTACCGGCACCTCCAGTGCTGTGACCTGCCAGTACCAGCTTCAGACCGGGCCTCTCCGCGGCACTCTGTGACCCTGCCCGCTCCCGACCGCCCGTTGTTTCCGCCGCCTCGACGATCTCTTTCGTCGTCGCTTCAGCCCGGCCCCGGACCTCCCCGACTGGCACAGCCTGCTTCGCGAGGGCGTGCTGATCTTTGAGTTAGATATGGATCAGATAGGTGCTGCTTTGCATGCTTTCTATGCTGACGCTTCTAGTGTTGGTGGATCTTATTACCCTGTGTACTCTAGCTTAGGTGTCTCACCTTTGTGTAGCTTAGCCTCCCTTGCTGAGTCAGGCGTAGGACTGCCTCGTTTGCCGAGCCTAGGTTCTGCACCGGCTCCGTTCCCAGCCTCCGCCACTGCCTCGCTGTCCTTCATTCTCGACTCCGGTGCTTCTGCCTGTTTCTTCCGCGACCGCTCCACGCTTTCGCCGCTTGCTGCACCTGCTGTTGTCTCTCTCGCTGACCCCTCTGTGGGTCCCGTCGTCGCTCGCAGTTCCACGTCCCTTCCCTGTCCAGCAGTTCCCTCGGGCTCTCTTACAGGCCTCCACATTTTCTCGTTCTCGAGGAACCTGGTTCGTGTCGGCTGTCTGCAGGACCTCGGCGTCACCACTACGTTCCCCGGGCACGAGCGTTTCGCTGTCTGTTCTGAGGCCGTCTCCGGTTCCCCACTTGCTACGCTCCCCCGGGACCCGGTGTCCGGACTGTTCACCCTAGACACCGCTTCCCCCCCAGTTGGTGTGTCCTCCCAGGTCACTGCAGTTTGCTCGTGTCGGTCTCTCACTCACCCGTCCCTTTTGTGGCACCACCGCCTAGGTCACCCTGCACTCCGGCATCTGCGTCACATGTCCCAGCACGGTCTTGTCTTAGGCCTCCCTGCATCGCTCCCCGCCCTTCCCCTCTCACCTGCTCCACCGTGCACGCCCTGCGTCGAGGGCCGGCTCCGCCGTGCCCCTCACTCCTCCTCGCTTCGCCCTGCCACTGCTCCCCTTCAGACCCTGCACCTGGACGTTTGCGAACCAGCCCCCGTCCCCGGACCGCGTGGCGAGCGCTACTTTCTTGTGCTCGTCGACAACTACACGCGCTACACCACGGTGTTTCCCCTGGAGCGGAATGCCGACGTGCCCGTCGTTCTTCTCCAGTGGGTTGTGGCTGCGCGTCTTCACCGCGGTCTCCCCGTGTTTTGTCTCCACTCTGACCGTGGCGGAGAGTTCGCTTCTGGTCTGCTTGGACAGTTCTGTCGTACGGAGGGCATCACCCAGTCGTACACCTTGCCGGACTCGCCACAGCAGAATGGGGTTGCTGAGCGCCGCATCGGCTTGGTCATGGAGGTGGCTCGTACCTCCATGATCCATGCCGGTGCACCCCATTTTCTATGGTCGTTCGCCGTTCGCTACGCCGCTCACCAGCTTAACCTGTGGCCACGCTCCCAGCAGCCGCAGGTTTCGCCGACCCTCCTTTGGACCGGGTCCCCCGGTGACGCGTCTGCGTTCCACGACTGGGGCTGCTTTGCTCACGTTCATGCCTCTGGCACGGACAAGCTCACTGCCCGCACTGTCCCCTGTGTCTTCCTTGGGTTCCCCCTTGACTCGTCTGACTGGCTCTTCTACCACCCGCAGTCTCACCGTTTCCTCCACTCTCGTGACGTCACCTTTGACGAGTCTGTCTCCTTCTACCATGTCACTCCCCTCCCGTCACTTGTTCCTGGTGAGGAGTCTTCTGACTCTGGTGGCTCCCCTGGCCTGCCCTTGCCGCGTCCTCCTTCCCTGGTGTCTCCGCCCCCGCTGTCGCAGTCGCCGCCGTCGTCGCCGCCGCCGCCGTCGCAGCCGCCGCCGCTGCCACTCTTGGCCTCTGGGGGTGCTAGCGCTGCGGAGGGTGTTCGTCCTACGGCTCCTCGCGTGGTCTGTCCCGTCGGGCCTGGGGGTGCCGCTGGGGCTGGGGAGGGTTTTCGCTCTGGGGGTGTTGGTTCTGGGGGTGCTGCTGTTGAGTGTTCTCCCGGAGGTCGTCGTGCCCCTGCCGATTCCAGGGTCGAGCACCAGCCGCCGCCGCAGCCGCCGCAGTCGTCGCCGCCGGTCTCCGCTCTTCGACTGCTCGGCCTTCCCTCCCCTGACCGCTCGCAGGTGTCCCCCCCACCTCCTCCTCACCTTCCTGTCTACGGCCCTATGTTCCCGCCCCCGGACTCTTCTCTGGCCCGTCTTCCTCCTCGTTCCCCTCTTGTGTCCCCTCCGCTGTCTCCTGACCCTACACCTCCTTCCCACGTTTGGTCTCGCCGTCCCACACATGCTCGTCACGTCTCCCCTGTCCCGCGCTCCCACCCTATGTTACTCCGTTCTCACTTGTCTCGTCCTCCCCTCCTCCCCTCGCCTCCTCCCTCGTCTCTTGTTGTTGCACCTCCCCCACTGTCTGACTACCTCCGTGCCGCTCGTCCCCTTGTCCCTCGGGTCCTTGCCTCTCTTGTTACAGACCCGTCTGTTCCTGTCTCTCGCCTTGACTCGCTTGTCGCTGCTGTCGCTGACTTCACCTCTACCCGTCGCCTTGACTACGCTACCGCTCTGGTCTCTTACCCTGCCCGTCCTGCGTCCGTCGGGGGTGCACCTGCCCATGGCAATGACGTACTACAGGATAGGCAGTACGAGCTTGCTTTCCTTTCCGAGGCCGCTCCCCATCTCTGCTCCATGCTCCTAGTCCCAGAGGGTGACCCAGACGCCTTCGACATCCCCACCCCTCGCACCTACGCTGAGGCCACCTTGGGACCCTGGGCCTCTCAGTGGATAGCTGCCATGGGGCAGGAGATGGCATCTTGGAGGTCCACCGGCACTTACGTCGACATAGTTCCCCCGCCTGGGGTGAACGTAGTCGATGGTCGGTGGCTCTGCAAGGTGAAGCGCCCCCCTGAAGAGCCGCCTGTCTTCAAGGCGCACTACGTGGCCAGAGGCTTCAGCCAGCGCGAGGGGGTTGACTTCTTCCAGACCTTCACCCCGACCCCGAAGATGACCACTCTTCAGGCGCTGCTACACGTAACAGCTGAGCGCGACTACGAGCTTCACTCTCTCGACTTCTCTAATGCCTTTCTTCAGGGCAGCCTACACGAGTAGGTCTACCTGCGTCGACCTTAGGGCTTCACTGGTATCTTCCCCCTTGGGACCCAGTGGCTTCTCCGGCGCCCGGTCTACGGCCTGCGTCAGGCTCCTCGCGAGTGGCACGACACGCTACGTGCCACGTTAGCAGACTTGCAGTTCTTTCCGTCCTCTACTGACCCCTCGCTGTTTGTGCGTTATGGCCAGACTCCGTTCTACATCCTTGTCTACGTAGACGACCTGGTCTTTGCTACTGCTGACAGGGACGCACTGGCCTCGGTGAAGGCCGAGCTGCTGAAGAGACACACCTGCACTGACCTTGGAGAACTGCGTCGCTACCTTGGCTTGCAGATCTTTAGGGACAGAGCAGCACGCACCATCACTCTGGCACAGTCACACTTGGTGCGTCAGGTCCTTCGGAGGTTCGGTCTTCAGTTCTCCTCCGCACAACCCACAAATCTACCTGTAGACCATGGGCTCTCTGCTCCAGTTCCTGAGGAGCCACTAGAGCCCAGTGGACCCCACGTAGAGCTGGTGGGTTGCCTCATGTACCTGATGACTTGCACTCGCCCAGATCTTGCATACCCTCTCAGCATCCTGGCTCGCTTTGTGGCCACTGGCAGACACCGGCCACAGCACTGGTCGGCCGCTAAGAGGGTTTTGCGTTATCTTGCTAGTACATCGGGCATGGGGTTAGTGCTAGGAGGACGCGGGCCGGTGGTCCTCACTGCGCATACAGATGCTTCTTTGGCAGACGACTCTGAGACTCTCAGGTCGTCTCAGGGCTACTGCTTTAGCCTTGGTTCGGGTGCTATCTCTTGGAGATCCACTCGCTCGTCGTCTGTTGCTCAATCCAGCTGTGAGGCTGAGATCTACGCTGGTGCCATGGCGGCACAGGAGCTCCGCTGGCTGACCTTCTTGCTCGCTGACTTAGGTGAGCGGCCTAGCTCTGCCCCGGTCTTGTACGCTGACAACAGGACCATGATCCTCCTGTGTCTGGAGCCTCGTCTTGAGGGCAGGGCGAAGCATATCCAGCTGCAGTACTTCCTCCTGCACGAGCTACAGCAACGTCGCCAGGCCCGTGTAGTTCACTTGGCCCCTATGAAGATCCCTCCCTTCGAACACTTCTCTTGTTATGTGTTTTTTCATGCATGCACTTGCAAATTTCATCCGATTATAAGCACAGGTGAATTTCAAACGTCTCCCCAGTTGGCACAGGTATGCACCTAAATCAGGGTGGTTACGGTCAACCATTCCCATAAAATCTCAAATATCAGTATCAGTTATGGCTGTTTGGGGCGGCAATTTGCATCAGCACAGGGTCTCTGTACGTAGCCTTTCTTCCACCAGGGCCATACCGCTCAAAAGTCAATGCCGCTTGGGCTATCGAGCGGCCCCTCACATCCATCAGCTCAGTCAAGGCTGCATTGTTGTCCAACGCCCCCTCAGCTTCAGGGAAGTTGCACTTGGCAGCAGAACCCCTAAACTTCCTTGAGATGGCATCATAAGCCCGAGCCGCTTCCTCAGGGGTGTTAAAGCTTCCAAGCCAGATGCGACGGCGCGAGTGGGGGTCCCTAGCCTCAGCCACCCATTTTCCAGACGGACGCTGCAAGGAACGGAGAAAAAACCGTGGGACAGATAATGTCAGGACAAGAAACCCAAACACCAGCCATGAACGGTATACAGGCAAGAATACATCTAGAAAAAAAAAAGGAAAAAAAAGGTCGGTAGAGGAAGTTACCTGGCGAACACCGCGGAACAGCCGAGTGCGACCCTCTTTCATCTTGTTCTCAGCGCTCTTCACACCCTGTGCAGCACTGTCAGCCCCAGCACCAGCCGCAGCAGGGGAACCGTCACCAGCAGAAGCACCAGCAGTGCCAGCATCAGCAGACGCAGCCGTGCACTGGTCGGCACCCGAGCCTCCGGCGTAGCTGCTGCTGCTGGAGGAGTGAGAGGGCAGGGAGGCCGACGGAGGGACAGACGTGCACGGCGACTGGTCCTGAGGAACCAGAGACCTGCACACAGGACCAGAGGAAACAATTCCTCCTGCTCCTGCTCCTCCTCCTCCTGCTCCTGATGCTGCTGTAACGCCTCCAGGTGCAGCAGGTGGTGCTGCTGTTGTCACAGGAGCTAGAGCTGATTGCTGACCTGCTGGAACAGCACCGGTCGTCAGGGACTTGGGCAACTGCAGCAGCCCCATCAGAGGCGCCGCCTTGTGCGATGCGACAGTGCGTGGCGTGACAGCAGCGGGGGGAGGAGGCGGGTGCTGAGAGCCTGGGAACGGCGCGGGGGAGTGGTGCGACGGCATGGCTGCAGCAGCAGCAAGCGCGGCGGACGCGGGAGCGGAGAGAGGCACGTGAGGGCCGGGGGCTGATGCGGAAAGAGGGGGGAGGTGCTGCTGGAACTGCGGTGGTGCGTTGGAGTTGTGCCCCCAGGAGCCTGGGAAGGTGGGGTAGGGGGAGGTAGCTGGAACGGCTAGGGCCGGCTGCTGCGAGTGAGGAGGGGGGTGGGAGTTGACTGGAGGAGCCGCATGGTAGTAGGTCGGTTGGCCGGAGTGAGAAAACTGAGGCGAGTGCGAGAATTGTTGTACATTGTTAATGAACTGGTGAGGATTGCGCTGCGAACTGAACTGCCAAGGCGCGACAGCAACAAACGGGTATGGGCCAGGCTGCCCCGGAGGATACTGCACGGGAGCTGGGGCGATGGGGGTGGGACGAGGAGCCATAGTCGCCGCAGGGGAAAGAGACACTGCCGCTGGCGCTGCTGCTGGCGCTGCTACAGGTGCTGCTCGCGCGGCCGGCGTCGGCCCTGAGGCTACAGCCGCGGGTGTAGCACTCAGGGAAATCGGCGCGCCATTTGTGGCCCGACCTGCAGGCACAGGCGCAGGCGCAGGCACGGGAGCGGGCGCCGGCGCGGGCGCAGGGTCTTCCGCAAGCGCAGCCGCGGCGAGCAGAGACAGGCTGTCCGCCGCCGCGACCACATCCGCCTCCTCTTGTAACGCGTACGGCTCCTCACCCGCGACTTTGTCGCCGCCACCATCCGAGCTTGACCCCGCGGTTGGACTCCCTGGCTCCCCGAGCCTGGAGCCCACGTTCGGCAGAGCCTGGTTCTGTCCAGGTTCGGCAGGGTTGTTTTCCGAGGCACCCAGTTGCTCAGGCTGAGGGAAATTGGTTCGGGCGTTGGCTCCTCGCAGCCGGACGTTGGCTGCGTCGTAGGCTCGGGCCGCAGCCTCGGCAGTGTCGAAGCTGCCGAGCCAGATCCGCTTCTTGGTTCGGGGATCCCGAATCTCCGCGGCCCAACGACCCCACAAACGCTGCGAAACAGAGAGGATAGGGCGGGAAATCGACACGGAGATAGGGATATAAGGCACAAGCAAGCATAAGGCCAAGAGAGCAGAACTATTCTGTTCGAGAGAGAAATAATTAGCAGACACATGACGCTAGATCCGAACTCGAATCCAGCGATCTTTCGACGCACGCACGTGACGAACAATTAATTCGATCTTGCAATAACATCCCGCTAGATCGAAGCATATACCATCTCCCTTACCTCGCGAATTCCACGGAACCTCCGGTCCTTCATGCTCTTCCGCTTCTTCGGACCCGATGTCGCCGCCGCCG
Organism: Closterium sp. NIES-67; assembly: GCA_027943415.1. Lineage (NCBI taxonomy): Eukaryota > Viridiplantae > Streptophyta > Zygnematophyceae > Desmidiales > Closteriaceae > Closterium > Closterium sp. NIES-67. The sequence continues at coordinate 242,343 of BQMB01001275.1, read as the reverse complement.
CCGCCGCCGCCACCGCTATCGGAGCCCCGGTCGGCGCCGTCAACGCTCCTGCCGCAGCGCCCATGACAACCGGGTGCGGAGGAGGCGGGGCGGGACCTGCCGTCGCTCCCCCTTCCCGGCTGACCGACAGTGTCGCAGACGCCGCCGCAGGAGCCGCCGCAACTAGCGCAAGTGGAGCACGCGGTGCACCCGACGGCTGAGAGTTCGATGCGACGAGTCGCGCCGCGGGAAGGGCGGCGGGAGAAGCGGAGGGCGGCATCGTTAGCCGAGTCATGCAGGCGGTTCCCACGGCGGGGGGGCAGCTGGCGGGGGGGCAGCTTGCGGGGGGGTTGGCGGAACCGAACCAGCCGCGGTGCTGATAAGCGGGCGGCGGCGGAGTTGAGGGAGGCGGAGGGGTGAGCGCCGGCAGGCAGTGCGACGGCGGCGCGTGCGCAAGGGTTGCGAGAGCGGTGAAGGCGGAGGGAGCGCGGGATGCGGGGGAGAAGGAGCCGGTCGACGGGGGAGACGACGAGGGAGACGAGTCGAGGAGATGGAAAGAGGAGTTCACGTTACCCCTCTGCGACACCGCGGCGACGGATTCTGCGACGGGCGCGGCGACGGGTTCCGCGTCAAGGCTGCTTGCTAGCGACAGGCCCGACGACGGAAGGTGCCTCGAGGGAAGCGCGACGACGTGCGACGGATGCGGCTGGCGGTGAGGGTTTGATTGGAGATCGGATTGACGAAGATCGGTTAGGCAGTGACGCTTCGCCTTCCGCGGGCTGGAGAGAGCGTCGCGAAGGTTTGTGATGGCCTCAACAGGCGACGACGAGGGAGCAGAGGGCAGGAGGCTGAGGGAGAGATCTAGCGAAAGACCCGCCATGATGCGAACTGTTTGTGATCAGCGGCAGTGACGAGATCTAAGAACCAATACAACAAGAGAGTTATCTAAAGGAATTTCAAGACCTGGAAAACGCTAGCGGAACCTTGATCAGGGGACGGGAAAAAGGCAAACGGTAGCTTATCTGAGCAAGGTGTGAAGATTTGGTGATACTTGGGAATACTAGGCTGGAGCAAAGCATCTGAGATGAGAGGGTTTGAGTTTGCAGTACAGTGGATCGGGCCTGGCAGCTCTAGGGACCACAAGTTGAGATGCATCTCTGGGAAGACGAGAGTGAAGTTGAAGGCTGGTAGGGTGGGGTGCGGTTGCGTGCTGCAGGCAGCCCACGGAACTGAGGGGGAGTCAAGGAGAGCTTTACTCGGCAAGCGGGGAGGAAGGAAGTGCTTGCTAGGGGAAGGGGAGGGTGGGAAATGGCGGTGGGTGTTGAGTGAAGAGAATTTCGTCCCATTGACGCGTTGACGGCTGGCGGCGTGGCGAATGGGAGACGGGGAAGTGACGCCGTCACGGGCCAGGTGGGATCGACCAAAGGCGGGCGAATAGGCGGAAAAGATGCTGCTGCTGGTCCAGCGCTGGAACGAATGGGGGGATGTCAGGGGGGCACATGGGGAATTCCGCACGCAGGTCGGGGGGATTTGCGGGCTGACGGGGGGTTGCACGAATGGACGCGCGTTGCGCTGCGGAGCGGAAGGTTCTACGAGGGCGACCTCCTTGGGAATGGTTTGAGCTGAGATGGTTGGTTTGGTTGGTTTGACAGGGCGACGATGTCAATCAGGGCGAGGTGCAAGCCGCGCGAACAATTGTGATTGGTTCAGAATGCAGAACACGTGTGTGGTTGGGTGAGGCAGCAGGGAAAGGATATTCCGTCAACCTGGAGCGGCGATGGGGGAAAGGGTGGTTGTTGTGAGGGGGAAGGGGGAGGCTTGGGTGGGGGAAGCCGCGTGTGAGGGAATGGGGAGAAGGGAAAAGTTTCAGGCGATTCGATGATTGTGGGAATTCGTGCTGTGCCAGGAAGGCAGATGATGCGCCGAGGGCAATGATGTGGGCTCTGCTGTCGAGGCACGGGCAGACCGCAATTGGCTGACGATGACGACCAGGGGGAAATGGCGTGAGATTGGGGTATGGGGGGCGGAATTTTGTCCGCTTGGCGGTTGGCCGGTGAATGTGGGTCCCCGCGACTCAGCATGATGGGAGGGGCACCGTCAGCCGAAAACTACGCGATGCCGCCTTCTTTCGTCGCAGCCGCATAACAGAAAGCCGCCAGTCGAAAGGGGTGGGAGAATTTTCTTGCCGAGCCTAATCTTACCGAACGACGTCGCAGCTTCGCAAACATGCTTGCGACTCCTTGTTTTCTCAGCTTAGCGCGGATTTCTGCTCGGTGGCTTGCAACTTGCATGCCCGTTCAACCCTCTGGGGAGGTTGTGGGCCAAGCTGATGGCGAGAGAGAGGTCACCGGAAAATGCGGCTCGAACTTCGGCTCCCTCACGCAAACCCGTCGGCCGCCATGGCCTCGTCGTCGTCACCCCCACGCTTCGGCGGCAGCTCACGAGCAAATTCCACTGCCTTGGAAGTATAACACCCAATCAGCGTCGTTCTTGCGAGGCCACGGTAGGAATCGCACAACTGTCCCTGACAGGTGAAGTGCACCTGGCGGCAGTCCCTCTGCAGCCGCCAACGCCTAGATGCTGGCGGCAGAAAAATATTCAGGCTCTTCTTTGTAACAACTGTAGGCATATGACACCCATTCACGAAAGGTGAATGAGTGTACGAAAGGTGTACGAGCAACCAATCAGAACACGAGACGAGCGGTGTACGAGCAAAAAATATTCGGGCTTTCTAGTATCGTACTGCCCGCTCAATTTTTTTCCGAGCTGGGTTGCGAAGGGCAAATTTCGGGATCTCTATACAGGTCGATAATCCAGGCAAGCGAGAATCGGCGGGAAGATGCTCTTTTCCAGCCAATCCGACCATCCACAGACTTTGGCGGCACCAATCGGCTTCGTCGCAGCCCTTCACCCTGCTGCCCCGACCATGGCCAGATGAGGTCTGCACTCCGCGACCTCAGTCCGAGTCGCAAAGATCAAGGATTGGCTCCTCGGATTGACGGCAGACCAGGAAATGGCTGACAAGATGCTTCCAGCGTGCCACCTGCCACAAAACTTGACCCGCCAAGTGATAAGCTGAGTGCAGGCACGGTTCCAATCATTTTCCGAGTACAAATCATATTCCCTTACCACCCGGGGGGCGATGCGGCAGTTTTCCCTTTTAACGAATACTGGCCGTACGGTAGGGGCAACGTGGACTATCGGGTTTCCCCAGAAAATGGGACGTTGTTTTTTGTGTACTGTGCATGGGTGGCTTGACTGGCGTATGCTGCGACTGAGTAAACATAGCCACGTCGCAAGCCTATCCACAGGTGTATCAACTCTGCGTTTCAAGAGAATGTCAGCATTGATTCCGCAGGTGACAATCATGGACTATAATTAGGCAACAAACAAAATTGCCTCAACAAAGACAGCACTCGATACTAGAATAGACTCGAAATAACACTCCGACCGAAAAAACATGCTTACGTTGACCGACTCTACCCAACTCCGTGCAACAGAGCACAACCACCTCGCCGCTAAGGTCATAGGCAGAGCACAAGGCTGCTCGCACCTCCACATACACGCGCCAACCCGAACTCCATAATTAACCGCCTAACCATGTACAGCACTTAACCACCTAGTACCCGCGATAGGTAGCGGGCTACGCACCAAAGGTCATCCACTCGCCCGCGTCTGGATATCCGGTCATAACTGCAGTGGCTCCGCCGACATGACTGAGGTACTCTTCCTCCGCCGCGCCGGGCGCATTGTTAGTGTCCAGGCGGGGGGATGCGCGCTCCAGGCGATCAATAACCGCAAGTTCGCGGATGTCGAACAACACTCGTAGATCGCGCGGCACCAAGCCAATGGACTTGGCGTAGCCAGTAAGTATCTCTGTCGCCATGCGCGAGAGATTACGACGGTTCCGCGCTGAGTCGTTCGGAGCCGGGGGGGGAGGCGCGTTCGCCCACCACGCATCCCGCTGGGCCGGGCCAAGCGGCTCCACCTCAAGCGGATCCACCCTGGTCGGCTCGCTCGTGTCGTCATCACGCTCGGCGGAGACGAAGCGAGCGGCGGAAATCATATCGCCCGAGCCGAAAAGCAAGGCGCTCATGATCTGCTGCTCCGGCTCGATCTCAAGCTCTAGCCAGGGCTCCTGCTCTTCAGAAGTGGCGCCGAGGAGAGGTAGCAGCGGCTGCCAGCTGGCGGGCATCATTCGCATCCTCCAGAAGCACTTGCGCGTTGTCGAGCATGACGACGATGCGTCGTCCTTCCGCCATGCAGCACGCGTTCATGTGCTCAAAGAACGTCGTGAAAACCTGCGCAGGGCGTATGGGATGATTGTCTTGTTAGCTGATTATTTTTACTGTCGCACGCCTCATTTTGCATCGGACAGATTACGACACGTTGCATGCAAGCGATGGAAATCGAGGCACATACCTCTGCCGTCATCCATCCGGAGATGTTCGCGCGCTAGTAGCAGTACTTCGCAGGGTCAAATTTCTGCTTTGCGAAACAACGGGGCCGTTCAAATTTATGAATGATTAGCGGCTTGAAAAGCTTCGAGCCGTCCGCATTCACTAGCAGCGCGACTGCAAGCCGGTCCTTGCAGACCTTCTTGCCCCGGGTTGGGTCGATGTAGAACGTGTAATCGGGTAGGAGATTGTACTAGACGCAGGTCTTGTCGAAGTTGAACAGGTTCTCCGGGGTCAAGCCAAGCTGGTCGCACAGCCTCGGGAAATGTAGTTGCGCGGTCAGAGCAGCGCCCTCGTCGACAGACTTTGCCTCGCCGCTCATCTTACGCCACTTGAATCCCATTCGGCGCAATGCTTTCTGAACCCATCCCATAGAAGCTTTGAACTCGCTAGGCACGTTGCACTCCGGTGCTAGCAGTATCGCGCGCTGCTGGATTAGAGCCGTCGAGACTGGCAAGCCAGCACCATTTGTGGTTTTCAGCCACCTCTTAAATCGAGCTTCTAGTAAAGGTCAGTGTGGGTTACGCACCCTTTTGAACTTGGCACGTTCGGGCCCGATGGCCCGCCACTTCTGGTGTGTTTGCAGAACTCGGCCGACTGTGTTGCGATCCGGCCAGAGGCCGTATCTGGAATGGCACCATCGCCCAATGTCTTCGATCCGCAAGGTCGGATTCTTCTTGGCGTACTTGCAGATTGCAACCTTCTGCCTGACGGAGAGCGCAGTTCGGCGTACAGGTGCCATGTGGACGACCTCGTGGGTGTGGCGGGCTCGTTCCTTGTGTCATGAAGAGGTCGCTGTTTGGGGCATACAAATAACCCCAGGGTGTCTGCATTACAGGCGGGGGGAATGATGTTGGGACCCCTCAATTGCTTCCTTAGCGTGTTCGTATTGGCTGTGGGTGGACGGATTTTTCTGGGGCAACGCTGACGGATTCCGTTGGCGTTGCTAGCGTAATTCTACTGGACCGTCAGCGAGCTGGTCGTATCTAGTGCATCATGTGGATTTTTGCCTCGACATTGGTTGGCAAGCCTGATACATCTTGATTTTTAGAGGCTCACCGACCACTAGGTGTCGTCGCTCTGGAAACGCAGGAGCAAACTGATTGGACGGCCTTGGATCAGCCGAATTGGCTCTCTAATTTACTGTTCAGTTGAGACGGGTACACTTTGCGTACAAGGAGTGGCCCTTAAGGATAAAATGCCTGTGGAATACTCCTGGGCGTAAAAGGGGGTCGTCTACAAGGCATATGACCTGTACTGATGAGATACTGGGTCGCATTATTGTCCAGGGGACATATTCAGCCACATTGGGAACACTTTCATAGTATAATATGTGAATGTTATAACATTTTATTAGCAAGTTGTTAGCAAACGATTTCTCTTCACTGCACTAGTATGCTTCTAGTTGAGGGGGCTATAGCTTTATGGACGTGTTCTTCACATATGGTCTGCGCTTCATGTATCACAAAATTAATTTGCTTCAACGATGGTGTATACAATCAAGCATTCAACCCTACTTGCGAATCGAAGGCCGTTACGCTAACATCACCAACCATTAACATGTTTACACTACTTATGGATTACCCAGCACAGCTCCCCCAAGAGCATCTGCCAGATTCATCAACATTCCAAGGTCCAGCTGGTTCCCATTCCCTCCTGATTGCCCCCCTGTCGCCGCCCCCATAAGAGCTTGCGCCACAGGCAGCAAAGCATTCAAATCTACATTAACCACTGCACCGCCACCACTTCCACCATTAACACCATTACCACCATTCCCTCGGGGTCCCGAACCTGATCCTCCAGCCCGGCCTTGGCTGGCACCACCACCTGTGGCCTGCTGTAGAAGGGTTTGGAGGAGCGGCAATGCAGCTGTCCAGTCAACACCTCCCCCAGAACCACGCTGAGAAGCTGCAGGGAAGGCTGCTCCAGTACCACCGGGAGGGCCAGTGCCACCACTGTTAGCACTGCTGCTGCTGCTAGAGCCCCCAGCCCCAGGCAGAGCCCCCTGGATCCCCCGCAGCAGCTGCAGAGCGGCATCGGTTACCGCGTTACCAGCAACGCCCAGCAGCATTCCAGGGCTGGACGAAGGCTGGGAGGAGCCTCCAGGGAGAGGGGTGTCGGTGGGTAGGGGGTTGGCGACTGGGGTGGTGGTGGGGTTGCTGGTGGGGAAGGTGGTGGGGGTGTTGGTGGGGAGGTTAGAGTGAGTGGATGAGAGGGAGGAGGGGGTGGAGGAGGAGAGAGAGGAGGGGAAGGAAGAGGAGAGGGAGGAGGGGAGAGAAGGGAAGGAGGAGGGAGTGCGGGTGGAAGTGGGAGTGGTGATGGTGGCAGTTGAAGGCCAAGTGGTGGGGTTGGGCGATACAGCAGCAGAGGGGTTGGGTGTGGTAGCGTTGGTGGTGCTGCTGCTGGCAGGGTTGGGTGCGGATGTGGCGGCTGCAACAGAGGAGAATATGGATGGTGCGTTGGTTGGAGCTGTGGGCGCGGAAATTCCAGATGGGGTTACCGTTACCTCTGCGCAGGGAGCAGATATTTCCGCATAACACACATATACATCACGATGCACACACGGAGCCACACACACCCTCACTCTCACACACACAGACACGCACAACCACACCACATGCACGCAGAGACAAAAGCCGGAGCAAATGAGGGCGAGGAAAAGTGTGGGAGGGGAATTGTTTGCAACGAAAAGCAAGGCAGCACTCCTTAGGAAGAAATGCATTGCGAAGCAGCAGAAGGATGATGCTAATACCCAAAATCCATGAGACTGGGGACAGATTTCTTTGGGACATATAGTGAGCCCAAAGAAAACCATGCGCACTACCTCTTCCCTACTCCAGTCCCATCCGTCTTCCCCCCATTCTCACCTTGTCGCCGCACGCCCAGCAGGGGAGCGGCACTTGTAGCAGCAGGGAGAGGAGTGGTGCTGATGGTCGCTGGGATGAATGGCGCGAGAGCCTGGTTGGAAAGGGGTGGGAGAAAGAGGGAGAGGGGGGAGGGCGGAGGGGGAGTGGGGGAGGATGAATGTCTATGGAGGGACAACGGCAGCAGCAGGGAGAGGAGCGGTGCTCATGGCTTCTCGGATGAAAGGCGCGAGAACCTGGCGGTGAAGGGGTGCATGGGGTGGGGTTTGAGACAAGCACTGGCAGCAGCAGGGAGAGAGGCCGTGCTGGCTGTATGGGATGAGGGGCGCGAGGGTCTGGGAAGGGCAAGTGGAGGTGGGAGGGAACAGATGCCGACTTTAACCCTAAACCCTAAAATATAAGCATTACACAGACGGGTACAATATAAGCTGAAATGAATGGGTCACAGGAAGGTACAATTTCCTATCTCCTGTCTAGCAGTCACTAGCAAGCATTAGTCCGTTGTCCGCAACCTCTTGTCAGCTCCTGGGGTCCTTCTCAGCACCTTCCTCCACGAGTTGATAAACCGCCCAAGGGGGTCGCAGCATCGTTCAACCAAGGACAGTTGGCTAAGGGTCATTCCTTACACTCAGCGGCGCCATACGAGTCTCCGTGGCACCGCCCCCCCCATTAGCACCACTGCCACCACTCCCACCAGTGGCACCAGTAGCACCTCCCCTGGTTGTGGCCTGCAGCACGAAGCCAGCAGGGTTCTGCAGCAGGCTGGCGATGGCGCTGGGGGTGGCGGCGACTGTGCCGGTGATCGTGTTGCCCACCGCTGACAGGGCGCTCACGGGATTGGCCCGGTTGAACAGACTCACTACCTGAGAGCCTGCTGTCCTGGCGGCTCCTGGTAAATGGAGGGGGGGAGGAGGGAAGGGGGAAGGGCAGGAGCGGGTGATTGGACAGCAGGGACAGCAGGTAAAGCAGGGACAGCAGGGTTCTGAGTGACAGCAGGGGTTATGCAGGTGGCTGGTGATGGCGCTGTGGTGGCTGCGATGGTGCCGGTAATCGTGTCGCCCACCGCTGACAGGACGTTCACGGGATTGGCCCGGTTGAACAGGCTCACTACTTGGGTGCCTGCTGACCTGGTGGCTCCTGATAGGTGGAAGGTGGGAGAGCGGGAGTGGGTGCTTGGAAAGTTGGTTCGGAGTGGCGATAAGGTCAGGGAAACGAGTACGGCATGGAGATGTACTGATAAGTTCGGCGGTCTGCATGGGGATGTATCAGTTGACAGATGCAATGCATTGTTGGGCTGCACTGAGAAGAGTACCCAAACCACTGCAGCCCACTGCACTCACCTCCTGCCATCCCAGCAGCCTGGTAGACCCCAGCAGCCACCAGCTCCGTGGCATTCAAGCAGTGTGTGCATGCGGGGATGTATGATGCCCTGCATGGCATGGCATGGCATGAGAATGTACTCACTGCAACCCAGTCTAACTCACCTCCAGCATTCCCAGCGGCCTGGAAGATCCCGGCAGACACCAGCTGCGTTGCATTCCCAATCCCCTCAATGCTGTATCGGATCGTCCCGCTAGCAGCATCCACCGCTACAGTCACAGTGTTCCCCGCCGCCCCTGCCGCCCCTCCCGCTGCTACAGTAGCCGAGTCGAGCGCCTGGCCCAGCACACCCCCCAGCACCGCCGGTCCGCCCTGAATTGCCTGGGTAAGTTGCCCAAACGCCTGGCCAATCCCCCCTGGCCCGCCCTGAACTGCCCGGGTGATTTGCCCCAGCGCCTGGCCAACCCCCCCTTGGATTCCTGCAGCGGCGTTTCCTAGCCCTGCCCCCAGGGTGTTAGCCGTCCTGCCAAGGGCCTCAACCGCCCCTGTTGCTGCTCCCTGCACGTTCCTCCCTAGGCTCTGCACCCCTCCCCCTGCTGCGGCCCCTGCGCTCTGCACCCCTGCTACCACCGTGCTGCCAACGCCCTGCACAACTCCTCCCAATGCTCCTCCTGCCGCTTGCACCGCGCCCCCAGCCCCTGCAATCCCCGCGCCCAGAGCACTCACAGCCGGCTGCAGGGCGCTAGCTACTGCGTTCCCCAGAGGCAGGGCCACCACCTGTGCCGCCCCTACTAGTGGTTGCGCCACTGCCCCCACTGCTTGGCGCAGGGGGAGGGTGAGCGCGTCCCCCACTCGGTTTAAAGTCCCTGCTGCTGCGCCCACTGCAGCTCCCCCTGCTGACTGCGCCGACCCTGCCGCGCCCTGCACTGTGCGAGACACCGCCTGTGCTGCTCCCTGGAAAGTGCCTGGGATGGACTGGACGGCGCCCTGGACGGTTCCTGGGAGGGACTGGGCGGCAGAGGCGATCTGCTGGGCGGCGGACCCAGCAAGGGCCTGCAGGTTGCCTGTTCCGCTGGTGAGGGCGCCCTGGATGCCGCTAGTGGCGCCAGCGAGAGTCGTAGTGGCGCCAGCGAGAGTCATAGTGGCGCTGGAAAGTGTGCCCTGAACGGCGGAGCCTGCTCCCGAGAGCGCCTGCTGCACGGGGCCCAGGGGACTGGAACCAGCAGCAGCAGTGGGAGTGGGAGTGGGAGTGGGAGTGGTTGTTGTGGGGATGGGGCCCCTGCTTCCTGCCGTTGGCGCGTCCTGCAGCCTCCTCCCGGGCTCACTCTCCGCTGCAGAGCGTGCTGCCACAGGGACCGTAGCAGCAGGTAGCTGAGCAGCAGCAGCGCCAGCAGCGCTCTCAGCGGCGGTGTCAGGAAGCTGCGTAGCAGCTGTGGGGAGAGACACTGTTCCCTGCGCCCCGCTCACTGCCCCTTGCACTGCTCCCTGCACGCCAGTCGCCGCGCCCTGAATGGCCCCAGCAGGGACGGAAACCGCCCCTTGAATGCCTCTCAGTGCACCTGCTGCTGCGCCCTGCACGGCCGCGAGAGGCCCTGACAGCGCCCCTTGGGCGCCACTCGCCGCGCCCTGAATCGCCCCAGCAGGGACGGCAACCGCCCCCTGCACGCCCCTCAGAACCCCTGCTGCCACCCCTTGCACTGCTCCCAACGGTCCGGATAAGGCTTGCTGGGCGGCAGACAGAGGTCCGGAGAGGGCAGTCTGAGCACCGGTAGCAGCACCGGAGAGCGTGCCTGCCACCGGCCCAACCACATTGCCCACTGCCCCTTGAAGAGTGCTCGCAAGGTTAGCAACACCCCCCTGGATGTTTCCAACAGCGCCGCCTAGCGTCCTCTGAGGGTTGCTGAGAGCCCCCTGCACGCCATCGGCTACATTACCCACTGCCTCCTGAAGCGTGCTCGCGATGTTAGCAGCACCGCCCTGGATGCTGCTGGCGCCTCCTGATACTGTCCTGGCCACTGACTGTGCTGCGTTCTGGAGTGAGCCCGGGCTAGACAGGAGCGTGCCTTGGATGGTCCCAGGGAGAGCCTGCACTGCGCCCTCGACGGCTCCTGGGAGAGACTGGGCGGCAGAGGCGATCTGCTGGGCGGCAGACCCAGCGAGTGACTGAACCCCGGTGGTGGCCTGGGAAAGAGAGCCGGTGGCGCCAGAAACAGTGCCCTGAACGGCGGACGCTGCGCCTGAGAGCGCCTGCTGCACGGGCCCCAGGGGACCGGAACCAGCAGCAGCGGTGGTAGGAGTGGTGGTGGGGGTGGTGATGGTGGGGATGGTGGGGGTGGGGGTGGGGGTGGGGGTGGGGTGGGGGTGGGGGTGGGGGTGGGGGTGGAGGTGGGTGTGGTGGAGGTGGTGGAAGTGGGGACGGTGGAAGTGGGGACGGTGGAAGTGGGGACGGTGGAAGTGGGGATGGTGGAAGTGGGGGTGGGGCCGTTGCTGACTGTGGTGGTTGATCCAGTGCCGCCTGCTGCTGCCGGCGCATCCTGCAGCCTCCTCCCAGGCTCACTCTCTGCTGCAGACCGTGCAGCCACAGGCACCGTAGCAACAGGGAGCTGAGCAGCGCCAGCACCCGCACCTGCGCCGCTCACTGCACTCTGCACTGCTCCCTGTGCACCAGTTGCCGCCGCTTGAACCGCCCCTTGCGCACCATTCAGCGTGCCTTGCACTGCGCCCTGCACGCCGCTTGCTGTCCCCTGGACTACCCCTTGCACGCCACTCGCAGCACCGGAGAGCGTCCCTCCCACTGCACTCGCCACGTTCGCCACGCTTCCAGCAACGTTGCCCAAAGTACCCTGCACGCCCCCAGCAACGTTGCCGACTGTGCTCTGCACGCCGCCAGCAACGCCAGCAACTGCTCCTTGGATGGTTTCGATCGGACGGCTCAGAATGCCTCCCTGGCGGGCCAACACCCCCTGCACCGCCCCAGCAGGCCCACTCAAGGCACCCACAAGCGTTGTAGCCGGCCCCCTCAATGAACTCGCAACGTTGCTAGCAGCAGCGCCTGCAGCCCCCTGGATCGCACCTGCAGGCCCGTTCAGAGCGCTCCCAATGTTGGTTGCAGCGGTACCCACCGCGCCTCTTATGGTGTTAACGGGGCCGGTGGTAGCGAGCTGCTGAGCGGTACCAGTCAGAGCATTCGCCAGCCCGCTCACTGTGCCTTGAATCGCTCCCAGAGCGCCCCCTGCGGTGCTCTGAACAGCACCAATTGCGCCGCTAGCAGTGTTCTGAACAGCGTTCACAACGCCCCCCACGGTGCTCTGAGCTGCACCCACTGCCCCCCGAGCAGTCCTCTGCGCAGCGCCAAGTGGGTCCTGCACAACGCCCTGCACAGCACCCAGAGCGCTTCCAGCGGTGTCCTGAGCAGTATTGAGGGCCCCTCCAACAACGCCCTGAGCTGCTCCCAGCGCGCCCGCAGCAGCGCCCTGCGCAGCACCAATGGCACCCGCAGCGGTGTTCTGAGCGGCGTTCAGAGCCCCTCCAACGATTCCCTGTGCTGCCCCCAGCGCGCCCCCAGCGGTGCCCTGAAGGGTGTTGAGCGCCCCTCCAACAGTGCTCTGAGCTGCTCCGAGCGCGCCCCCAGCGGCTCTCACGAGGTTGCTGGCTGCGCCCTGCGCGGCGGTGGTTGCGGAGCCAACCACGTTCTGAGCCGCGCTGGTGGCGCCGCCGATCGCGGATTGCGCCGAGCTGGCCGCGTTTCCCGCCAGAGCTGCAGGGTCACCGACTCCGCTGATTGGTGGAACGAGGCTGGGCTGAGCTGCTGCGAGTGGGAGTGATTGGGACGTGGGCAGGCAATTGGGGCGAGAGAGGGGTAGGGAAAAGGGGAGACGGATGGACGAAAAGGGGGAGACGGACGGTTAGATTCTCAGTTCAAAAGTAGGCATCCATCTCGTCTGAACGAGGTATGAATAGCAAAGAAGGACTGCCGTCTCCGTGCAGGCAGTTGTAAATTTGCCTTCAAAGCGCGCGGGAACTTACCCGTTGACGAGATCGTCAGGTGAATGAGGAGGACGAGGGACATCACGCGCGCTCCCATGCTGACAGCCATGCTCGGCCCGAGTCAACTTTCTGTGGCTTTGCTCCAAATAGAGGGACGCGCACAGGCTTGTTGTGCCGAACGGTTTTATCCAGAAGCCCGAACAGCAGAGGGAATCGGAGCACAAATGTAAGCCTTTGTGCTGTGAGCTGGAGATTGCGCAGCAGGCGTTAGAATGCACGCTGGGAGTCTAGCTGGGGGAGTGGTAGTAGCAGTGAAAGCTGAAGGGGAAATGGATGTGACGAGAAAAGCTGGGAGTGGCAGAAATTTATTGTGCATGAAATGTGAACACATCCCGTGGAAAACCCGAACCGCGATGTTGGAAGAAGATTGCGCTACCGAATCGCGCTGGACGGGGTGAGAGGATATGCTTCGCGCAGCTCTTCGTGAGCCATTCGACTGCTGGCACGTGTGCTCGCGAAACAGTCGCTTTCCAAAAGAGGGCGTTTGAGTCAACATCGGACGGGTGAAAATGACAAGCATCTCGCCAATTCCGCCCGTCAGCCGTCGGAACCACCCTTGGAAGTGACAGCTGACGGACAGCGACACGTGACTAGTTCCGCTAATAACGAAATAATGTGTACAGAGATATAAAACTTCAAGAGAATACAGAATCGTGGGCTAATTATAAATTGCAATAAGGTAAACGAAGCAAAAATACAAAATGGGTCAAAGAGATGAGAAACACTTGCCTCAAAGGCAAACACGTTCGATGCTGTATTTAGTGTGCCTCGTCCACGAACCCACCAAAACTCTAAAACTCTGGGGGCCGATAACTCATCTCTTGCAAATCAATATACTGCAAGCCACCGTCCCTGACCCTCCGCTCCCTCCTCATCTTCCAAAACGCCAAGCCCCCGACCACGCCAGCCGCTGCAAAGAAAATAAAAAACGTCGCCACCAAAGGCGACCCACGCTTCTCCTCTGTAGGCGGAATGGGCAAGTCATCCCCGTGCCCCCGATACCAAACATTTCCCGCGGGCTCTGGGGCCGGCTCCTCCGGCTTCTCCTTCCAACCGCCCTCCGGCTCCTCTCGCTTCTCCTGCCATTCCTTCTTCTCCCAAACGGGCGGCCGCTCCGGTTCGGTAGCCTCAGTCGCAGGAGTAGGAGTATCTGTAGAGGCGGATGGGTCAGGCTGGAACATGGTGGGAGGGTTGTCCGCAGCCTGGTGGCCTCGGGGAGAATCTTCCGGAGAAATGGCGGTTGATGAAGGCTCCTTCTCTTCTTCCTCTCCTTCCTTCTCGCCCTCCCGTTTACCTCCCCACGCCCTGTGTCCTCCCATGTCAGTGGTGCCTTCACCTTCCCCCCTCTCCCCTCTCATCATCGTTCCCCCTTTTGTTGACCCCCCCTCCCATCGCCCACCACCTTCTCCTCCTTCACCCCTCGCTTCCTCCCCCCTTGCTTCCTCCCCTGTCTCTTCCCCCCCTCCCCTCTCCCCCTCTCCTCGCCCTCCCTCACCTCCTCTCCCTCCCCTCCCCATCATTGCATTCATCACTTGCTTCCAACCCCCACCAGCAGTACCACCTCCCCCAGTTGCACCCTCGCCCTCCCTCTCTCCCCCACCCTCCCCTCGCATCATTTTCGCCATATCCACCTCGTCCGATGCCTTGTATCCCCAATCCCCCGGCGCTGCCTCCCTGAAAAACCCCGGACCATCCGGACCAGGCTGGACTGTAGGCTCGGCACCCGGTTCGGCAGCAGCAGGTTTGGCACCAGGCTCGGCGGTTGTGTCGATCAGCTCCGGAGGAACAGTCTCAGGGGGCAGCTCGACAGGCTCGGAGTCGGGTAGGCCGGTTTGGTCGTCCTGCCAGTTGAAGTCCTTTTGCTCCTCCCGCTCTACCTCCTCCTCTGCTTTCTCCACTGCTTCTGCATCGGCAGCATCAGCAGCGGGAGTAACAGCAGGGGAAGCAGTACCGGCAGCAGCACCACCACCAGCACCAGCAGTAGAAGCACCAGCAGAAGCTGTTGCGGTAACAGGGCCAGCATTGGATGCAGAGGCAGAGGCGGACGAGGCAGAGGAAGAGGAGGAGGCTTGGGCACCTCGGGCATTGAGGGCGGGCACGGGGAAGGCAGCAGCGAAGAGGACGTGCTCCAAACCAGCCTGGGGGGATGTGGGGAAGAGGGAGAGAGAGAGAGACAATGAGGGGGGATCGAGAGGAGGTGCTGGGTATATGTTGGGGGAGGGGGAGAGGGGGGGGAAGGGGGTTTTGAGAGGTGGCGTGGGCAGTTAGGTCGGGCAAAGGAGGTGCATCTTTAGTATTACAGTATGTACAGCAAACCTCAATCACGCACCTGCATCATGCTCGACACGGACTGGGCAATCTGCGCCACAATCTGCTCGTCCATGTCCTCTGGCCGCTGCTTGGACTCGCACCAGTGGCATGTCGTCTGATTCTTGTCCGCCCCCGCCCACCACGTCTCACACACGCCCTGAAAGCCTGGCGCGTCCTGTTGGAATGGACAACAGGTCCGCAGCAAAGAGGTCGCAAACAGGTCGGGAGCAAAGAGGTCAAATCAGGCGAGTCCCACACCCCTATGAGTATCCTCACACCGATAGGCAACACAATCGTGCTGTGCTGAACCCCAACGGAATCAAATCCCCATGTCCTGCAGTTAAGTAGTAGTTTTGAGACGTCTCAAAACTAACTACTTCTTCACAGCGATAGACAACACACTCGTGCTGAACCCCAACGGAATCCAATCCCCATATCCCCCTTCTCTCCTTCATCCCGCCCGCCTCTTCCCGCTCCCCCTTTTTCTCTCTCCCCCCCCCCCCCCCTCTACATGCAGGGCAAAGAGGTCGCAGACGGGTCAGTCCCACACTCCTTTGAATATCTTCACAGCAGTAGCCGGCGACATATTCGTGCTGAACCCAAACGAGAGTAAATCTCCTATAACCACCATGCTCCCATGCCCCCATGCTCCCATACCCCCATGCCCCCATGCCCCCATGCCCCCATGCCCCCATGCTCCCATGCCCCCATGCTCCCATGCCCCGATGGCCCCATGGCCCCACTTCCCCATGCCCTCTTGCTCTTATGCTCCCATGCTTCTCTCTCCCCAGCCCCCCCCTTACATGAGGAGCAAAGAGGTCGCAGACAGGTCGGTCCCACACGCCTTTGAATATCTTCACAGCAGTAGCCAGCGATACATTCATGCTGAACCCAAACGAAGGTGAATCCCATGTAAGCCCTTCTCCCCACCTCCCACCTCCCCCATACTTCCCCTTACATGTGGGGCGAAGAGGTCACAAACTGGCCGGTCCCACACCCCCTTGAAGATCTTCACAGCAGTAGCCAGCGACATATTCGTGCTGAATCCAAACGGAATCAAATCTTTGTTTTCCGCCAGGGGTCTGCCCGCCGCGCCCTCCGCTTCTGCCTGCTGCTGTGTCCGCTTGAGCTCCAAAACTTTCATCATCTGCCCGAACGTCGCCGGGCGGCCGCAGCTGCAGGTGGCGGTAACCGCCTCGCACATTTTGCGGCAAGGCAGCCCGAGGGAAAAGGCTTGCAGCATCCGAGGGAGGGATGCCTCGATCAGCTCGTCTGGCTTCATCCTTCCAGCGCTCACCTGCCGCATCTCCGGCTGAGGGATGGGGAGGGGCGCAGAAGGGTTGAAACGGGTAGGGATGGGGAGGTGCACAGAGTACAGAAGGGAGGCAGGCATGCTGAAAGTTTTGGAGCCCAAGAGCGAGGGCTAGCAGCATGCAAGGGACGGTTGACTCGATCAGCTCGTCTGGCTTCATCCTTCCAGCGCTCACCTGCCGCATCTCCGGCTGACAGGATGGGGAGGGGCGCAGAAGGGTTGAAACGGGTAGGGATGGGGAGGTGCACAGAGTACAGAAGGGAGGCAGGCATGCTGAAAGTTTTGGAGCCCAAGAGCGAGGGCTAGCAGCATGCAAGGGACGGTTGACTCGATCAGCTCGTCCGGCTTCATCCTTCCAGCGCTCACCTGCCGCATCTCCGGCTGACGGGAACAGGAGGGGCGCAGAGTCAAGAGGGTAGAGAGAGTAGGATAAATACCGAGGGAAAAGGCTTGCAGCATGCGGGGGAGGGAGGGCAGCCTCGACCAGCTCGTCCGGCTTCATGCAGCCTGCATTGACCTGGCTCATCTCTGGCTGAAGAGATGGGGAGGGAGGGATGCCGAGTAAAGAGAGGCAGGGGCGTAGTAAATACCGAGAGAAAAGGCTTGCACCATGTGAGGGGGAGGTTGACCCGACCAGTTCGTTTGGCTTAATCTTCTGAGCTCTCACGCGCGCACCAGCGCCCCTTCAACTGCCTTCTCCCCCCCCCCTCATCTCTCCACCCCCAACCCCACCTTCCCCCCTCACCCCCTCCCCCCGCGCTCACCAAAATCTCGTCCACGACTTTGGCAAACGTGCCGCATGTAGGGGTGGTCTGGCCGCACCAGAAGCGATGCAGCGCGTCCAGACACGCGGGGCACGGCTCGAAGCCTGGGGTTGCGGTGGGGGGTTGAGGAGGAGCGGAGGGGAGAGGGGAAGAGGTGTGAGGGAGGGAGAAGGAATCGGGATAACCGAGGCATGCTTTTGAGTCGACTCAAAAGCAGATCTGCAAGCACCAGAAGCGATGCAACGCGTCCAGACACGCGGGGCACGGCTTTAAGCCTGAGAGGAGGGGACGGGGGGGGGGAAGAGAACAAGGGGAGAGGTGGAAGAGGGGAAGAGGTGGGAGGGAGGGAGAGAGTGGAGATGAGATAACCGAGGAATGAGATCTGGCCGCACCAAAAGCGATGCAGGACAGGACGTCCAGACACGCGGGGCAGGGCACGACGCCTGGGGTTGTGGAGGGGAGAGGGGAAGAGGTTCGAGGGAGGGAGAGAGCGGAGATGAGATAACCGAGGAATGAGATCTGGCCGCACCAAAGGCGATGCAGGGCGTCCAGACACGCGGGGCAGGGCTCGAAGCCTGAGAGGAGGGGAGGAGAGGAGGGGGGGGAAGAGAACAAGGGGAGAGGGGGTGGTTTGTTGGCACCAGAAGCGATGCATGGCGTGGAGACACGCGGGAAAGGGAATGAGGGTACGGAAGGAACCTGGAATGGCGGATTCGATAGGAACCTCGCTCGCTGAACTGAACTCACCCGCTTCTTGGAGCTTCTCCTTCATAATCACATTCGGATCCTCGTTAATGTCACTCAGCGTCTCGAGGTTATACGCGCAGTCCACCTCCGACTTGGCGATATTCGTGCACTGCTGCATGAACGACCCGTTAGAAGGCACCGCGACACAAGCCTTAACGCCTCCGAAGATGTTGCACGGCCACATGCCGGACGACACGAGCGCCTGTCCCATGCCGTCCAGGAGAACCTTCTGCGAATCTTCCGGCATGTCGACGACGCGCTGCATGTCGGTTGAGATGGTCTCGAGGCCCTGAGTTACTTCGTCGGGCCGGCGAACTTCGCCGGGGCCCAAGTTACTCGCTTTCGCGGCTTTCGCGACGGTCGCGACGAAGAAAGTAGACGCCAGCACGTGAAACAGAAATATTAGTGAGGAAAGGCGACGCGATGACTTTCTTCTGGTTGTCGCCATGACTGATATTCCAACGAGGCCTGACCTTCCGCTATTCCAACGAAGCCTGATAGGCGGGTGATAGATGCCTACGAGTTCAGTCAGGAAGCAACGGAATGCTTTTACTAGTCTTAGAGAGTTAGCTATCTCGCTCTGCGCATCGCGCGGTACTCACTGCTTCACGGACAGCTTCTAGAATGCCACGAGCTGGGCAGCCTGCTTCTCCAATCTAGCTTTGCTTCGAATACTGTACGTAACACTAAAAGAACCTAGGCAGGAGCCTAGGTTTCTTGGTCAAGCGGTAGAATCCAGGGCCGCGTCACGTTCTAGGTCGAGTTTGCTTTGGTTCGGTCCGGTTCGATCGGGGCTACTGTCGCCGAATCTCCCGGATGGTTCAGGGCAAACCCGAGGCCCGGCAAACTCGCAAAACGCGGATGAAATTGCTCTAAGGCTCGTAAATGGTAATATCGGTATGATTTACGATGTCTGATTTGAGGCACAAAGAAAAGTAATGGAAGGTCTCAGGATATCAGGGTAAAATACCCTTATGGCCCTTACTAGAAGGCTGGGGTTGGTGCTGGACCCTTATTTTCAAAAGTGGTTTAGTTTTGGACCCTTATGAAAAAAACTATGTTTGTACCGGACCCTGATTTTCACAAGTGGTGTAGCGTTAGCACCCTGATGCGAAAAGGTGCCTTTACGAAATACCCTGATGTGATTCTACCAAAAAAAAAAAAAAAAAAAACCACAGATGAGGCCGAGTGCCCCCCAAAACATTATCATTCTACGGCAGCATATATACTTGAAGGGGGCTCCAACTAGGTAGATAACCTCAAGATTTGGTGCCCATGGAATACGTCCATACGTGCATCGTGCAGCCACCATGTGGACACCAGCACTAGTTACACCACATCCACATGGCAACTCCGTTTAGCACCACTCATGGCTACCAACAATCGAGTGGAAGACACCCAACCCTGGCAGCAGCAGCAGCTTCATCATCGCATCAATTCCACTGTCATCGGGACCCCATCGTTGTAGGAGCAGCACCACCCTACAAGCAGCGCGCTGCTTCTCTCCCCGTCTCCCTCCCACACAGCGGCACCTCCTGCCGGCACGCCACGCGCGCCAGACTATACTCTCCGCCCGCTTATCATCCCATACACTCCCTCCGTTGCAGCAGCACCATCACCCCACAAGCAGCACACTCCCCCTCTGCCTCCCACACAGCGGCACCTCCTCCCGGCACGACTTACACACCGGCAAATACACCCTCCTTCCCCCCCTCTCCTCCTCCAAAGCCTCCTCTACCACCCTCCTCCTCTCCTCCTCCTCCTCCCTCCTCCTCTCCCTCTCTCCCTGCCTCCGCTCCTCCTGCTCTGCCAGGTGCACCAGGGCAAACTTCACTGATTCGTACACCCCAAAGCTGACTATGGCCATTGGGATGACCTTGAGAGACGCGGGGACTATTCCCTGGTACAGCCCTGCCACACCCCGCTCTGCTACGATCGCCTTGGTAACGGTTACCAGGTTCTGCTTTGCCGCCCCAGCAGCGCCTGCAGCTGCAGCAGAGACCTGCAGTCTCCTGGCAACGAGCTCCAGGGGATACGCCACGAGCTGCCCCGTGAAGGCGGAAGCCACACCACAGGCGAGCGCGGGCAGCACGCCCACGGTGCGGCCGGTGGACTGCTGCACCGCAGACTTGAGCAGGTCGAAGCAGCCGTATGTGATAGCCGCTTCAGGCAGGATGGAGAGCAGGGAGGCTCCCAGTCCGCGGTAGAGGGCCGGCACGCCCTCCTGCTTCACAATGGTGGTGAGCGCGTTGCCAATGCCCGTGTACTGCAGTGGGGGGGGGGGGAGGACGGGGAAGACGCGCAAAGGGAAAGGGCAAGTGAGCAGGTCGGAGCACCCGTATATGATGGTGGTCTCAGGCAGGATGGAGAGGAGGGAGGCGCCCAGGCCTCTGTACAGAGACGGCACGCCTTCCAGCTTCACAGTGGTGGTGAGAGTGTTGCCAATGCCCGTGTACTGCTGTGAGGGGGGCGGGGAGGTGGGGACGTTCTAACAGCAAGTGAGCAGGTCGAAGCAGCCGCACGTACGTGATGGCCACCTCTGGCAGGAGGGAGAGGAGACAGGCATTTACTGGGTTATAGAAAGAATTACCCAAATATAAGACACAAGGATACAGGGACTGAGCTAATAGACCTACGCCTGAAAAATATGGGAGCAGCTCTGCCTAATGATAGCAGCCTTGAGAGTGGCTGGATGGAACCGACAAGATGCTTGAAGAAATCAGAGAGAGGCCGGAAACCAGAGCGAGTCAACTCACCTGAGAGCGGGCGGCAACAGTGAGGCGGCTCCTGACAACGTCCAGGGGATAGAGCACCAGGGTGGACGTGGCACCTGCCAAAGCACCTGATGCCACCACCTGAAGACTCGCAGGGCCCTGGGAGGGGGGAGGGGGGCGATAAAGGAAGATGTAATGGAGGGTGATGGGGATGGTGGGGAAGGCAGCCTAACACCTGGCAAACCACCAGGCAAAGCCAATTGCAGGAGAAGCGAACAACAAGGGGAGAGAACGTGGGGGAAGGGCACCGGGAGAACTAGAGGTGATTGAGTAAGAGACGGGGGGCAAGCGAGTGTGCGGGAACACGGATTGTGGGAAAGAAAAGCATGGAGTGCGCGAGAACATGAAAAGCATACCGTAGGGAAGACAGTGGCAATGGCTTGCTTGAAGGCCTCGAAGGCAAAGAAGTCGATGGCCTTCTGAGGAGCAGAGCGAACCACGTTCACCATGTTGCCCCTGAAGAAGGCTCTCCACCCCGCCTCGCTCCACACTTGCTGCAAGCAGGAGAGGGAGGAGGAGAAGAAGAGAATTGAGAGAGAGATGAGACAAGGGGGGGGGGGGGGGGGGGGGGGAGCAGAGTGCGCCACGCTCACCATGTTGCCCCTGAAAAACGCCCTCCAGCCCGCCTTGCTCCACACTTGCTGGAAAGAAGAGAGTGAAGGGAGAAACAAGCACCTGAGGAAACTGAAGCAAATGAAGAGAAGCGCAGTCGACCCTGGTCGATATGATACGATATGATACGATTTGATATGATATGATCATAGTGAGCAGATGTGTACGAAACGAAAGCCAGAAGCAGGGCAGACATCCCCCCACACACTGAGACTTACAGAGCATGTTTGCAGGAGTCCATGGTCGGAGGTGACCATCATTCTCAGGCGCAGCGTCTCCAAGGGAGCTGTCACGGTGCGGGACGTGGCTCCTGCCATGCCGCCCGCCACTAGATGCCGCCACACGCCCACCCTCTTGCTGCCGCTCCCACTGCTGTTACCGCTGCTGCTGCTGCCGCCGCCTCCGCTGCTTCCGCTGCTGCTGCTGCGCCTGCTTCTAGGGACCCCTCTTCGGCTCGCCCTCTTTCTTGTGGCAACTCCTGCTCCCGTTGTCGCCAGGCCTGTAGCTGCTGCTGCCATCGCCCCCACCGACCCAAGGGATGTGCGCCCTGCCGGGCCAGCAAGGGCATCAGGTGCGGCTGGCACGTGGCACGCGAGGGGGCAGGAGGCGGAGATCCAGTAGTCAAAGAGATGGTCGGACGCGGGGAGCAGAGTGAAGTAGTTTCGGAACTCCTGGAGAGGGGGGGAGGGGGTAGGGGTGTGTGAGTGAGTGTGTGCGGGAGAGCAGGAGGGGAAGGCGGCGAGAAAGGGGGGGGGGGGGGGGGGGGGGGGGCGGGGGTGTTGCCTGGGGAACATTCTTAACAAAAAATCGTTGAAAAGATCTTCGCTGTTACCTCGAATGATACAGCTGGAGACAAGGGATCCCGGGCAGCCCCTCTGCATGCCTGCCGCTGCCTCTGCTCCGCGCTCTCTACCAGCTGCACGCGCCGAGTCTCCCCCTCCCCCTCCTGCTGCTGCTGCTGCTGCTGCTGCTGCAGGGCTCTGACCATTTTCCTGCTGCACGCGCGCCCAACAAAATCTGCAGTGCAAGGCTGCCCGAGCCCAGCAGAGAGCCTGCTGCTGGCAGGAGTACTAGTGCCTGCAGTGCTGGCAGTGCTGGCAGCGCTGTTGGGGGGAGTGCCTTTTGCAATAGCTACCGGAGCAGTGGCAACAGGAGTGTGACTGCAGCGGGAAGCGAGGTCCTGCAGGAGAGGGGAAGACAACGCAGATGTGTTGAGGTTTGAGCCGACTCTTACATCACCTACAGCAGTGTGACTGCAGCGGGCAGTGAGGTCCTGAAGGAGCGGGAAAGACAAAGAGATGTGTTGAGGGAGATTAGTCGTAAGGAGAGATGCCAGGGCAGAGAAGGGTTGTCGAGGGAGTGTGCACGAAAACAGTCGTTTGGGGTTTGCCAGTGGGGATGAGAGAGGAGGGGTGGAGTAAGCTAGTGAGAATGGAGGAAGGGGAAACGGGGAGCAGCGTGAAGTGACAAGAACCACGCATGGTGTTTTATAGCATTCTAAAAACATACCCTGCAGAACCACGCATGCTGATTGGGTGAGGAGAAGGAGAAGGGCGGAGGAAGTGGAAAATGATTACTATGTAACACCCAGCTGTAATACGCACCCGCATGCTGCGCTCGAGGTCCGCTTGCGACACCCAGCCATCCCCGTTACTGTCCAGGCACCTAAACGAGTTCCACAGAGCCCTGTCCTTGGCGTCCACGAATTCCTCAAACGCCGCATACGACACCCCAAAGCTCGGCCTGCTGCTGCTGCTGCTGCTGCTGCCCACTCCGCCACCGCTGCTGCTTCGGTCGCTGAGCGCTCCGAGATGGAAGCGCGCCGAGTCCAGCCCGCGCTGCAGCTGCTGTGCGGCGGAGGAGAGCAGTGCTGACAGGTCCACAGCAGGCAGCGCCTGAGGGTGGAGGGGAAGGGAGGGGAAGGGAGGGGAGGGGAGGGAGAGAGAATGGAATATTAACGCTCCGAGGTGAAAGCGCGCCGAGTCCAGCCCGCGCTGAAGCAGGTGTGCGGCGGAGGAGAGCAGTGCTGACAGGTCCACAGCAGGCAGCGCCTGAAGGGGTGGCGGGGATGGGAGGGGTGGGAGAGAGTACGGAATGGTGTGGAGAGATAGCACCTTGTCGACTTTGCCGTGGGCCAGTGCTTGGGAGCTTACCTGTGTGGTGCACTGCTACCGGGACGAGCTGTTACTTGGAACGAAGGTTCAAGTTTCTACAAATACTAGTAGAAACTAGAACCTGGGGGGAAGGACAACTATATGGGAGATCTAGACCTGGGAGGACGGCGACCTACCTGGGAGGACGACGCCGCAAATCCTGCCGATGCTCGGCACGGCACCAAAATGGGTCCGCCCTTCCCGCCTAACACCACTCCCTCCTCTCCCCTTCCCCCGATATGTCTTCCGCCGATGCCAGCTCCCGCAGCTCCGCCCGCCTGGAGCCCTCCCGCCGCGCACCCCGCGCCGTTCCATCCGTCCCCGGACAGGCTGTTCCGCAACACCTGTTGCGGAAACCCCGTTCCAGGCAACGGCCATTCTCCGCGCAAGTGGTCCTCCGCGCCCCTCCGCCCACGCTGCGCGCGGCTCACGAACTCCAGCGCATACCCCGCGGGGAGACCGCGCTGGGCGGAGTACGCGCGGAGGTCGTCCGCGGAGATCACCCCGTCGCCGTCCGCGTCCAGCGCGGCGAACACAGCGCGCATGCTCGCGCGCTCTCTGCGCCAGCCTCCCCCGCCACCCTCACCAACGACGCTCCCCCCTCGATCAGCTGAGGCCTTCTTTCGAAAACCAGAAGGGAATACGTCGGGCGAATCTAAGGACGAATGAGAACTGCTGAGCCGATGGCCGGATGCTTGGTTGATCAGATGAGTCAACCCAGACGATGCTCGGTCGAGACCGTCTAGAACAGCCGAGAAAGGGTTGTCCCTTAGTCGCTCGGCTGAGCTGGCTGAGGGGGCTGCGATGTTAAGACACTTCGTTACTGGAGAGATGGAAGCTACGCCGAACGAGCTTCGTTCCTCTATCGAGAAGGACAACAGCGGGAGGTCAGCAGAGGCAGGGTTTCGCGCGCGAGAGCCGAGAGGTCGCACGGCTTCATTCGGGTTTCGCTGAAGCCGATCCAAGTCTGATTTCTCCGCGAGAAAAGCGGGCGACTGAGGGACGGCAAGGGATGATCGCGGGACCTTGACACCCCGGCTGCTCCTCAAGACCGCTGCTGATTGTCTAGGCACGGTTGGAGGTGGTGTGGAGGGTTTTGAGAGCGGTTTCGTGGGAGGATGAAAGTGTCCGTGTTTGGGAACCTGGCCTGTCATGTGGAACTGACCGCATGGATGTCGTCTCGAATGGGTGTTCGCACCAGCCATGAGCCGAGGAAGGAAATCTGACAGAAGCCTGGATGGTCTGAGCCTTGGCGATCAAGCAGAAACTAATAGGCTTTGAATACTCAAGGCTAAAACAAAAGCTCGCTATATTTACACCGTGAACACGCTGGTGCGCTGGTGAAGCGAATACTGTGCCAGCGACGCAAGCGGAGGAGCGGGTTCAAGGCGAGAATGTAATAAAAAGCGTATCGACTATAAATGTGAAGACGAACAGAGGAGTCCGCTTGGTACTTGGAATGACGGATGCTGATAATAAGCAACAAGGAGAGAGAAAAAGAAAACGTCTGGATGATGAAGGCAGAATTCTGATTTATTGTGCAGACCAGGCATTGAGAAACCTTTCTCCCCTAGACCTTTCTGCAGCAGCAGCAGCTGAGGATGACGGGTCACGGGATGGGGAGTTGTGGCTGCGCAAGGGCGGGAGGGGGGGAGAGAGTGATCACGTAAACCCCGAGGTCCGCGCGCGGAAGTGAAAGCCGCCTCGGCGCAAAGTAAGGCACCCCACCAACCCAGAATTGTGGGGCAGATGGCTCAGTTCAGTGAACTGATCCGTCCCCGGAACAATTGTCGCGCCCGCTGGATTTGAATGATCCAGATTCAAAGTTCCGCTCTAACTGCGCAAATCGAGGAACCAGCACCCTCTGAACCAATCAGCAAGGGGCATGAGAGGCCACATTGGTGGTGGTGGGGTTGACAAGCAGTTTCAAGTGAAAGTTGTGGTGGTGTCGGGCTGCCCGCGCGGGCTTGTTGGGGATAAGTGTGGGCGCACGCTGGATTTGTTGCGCTGACACGCCAGCAGGGATGCTGTGAGTGGCTGGGGGCAACCCAGCGGCGGAACTTTTTGGGCGTGACTTGCCCAAAGCAAGGACGCGTTTGGCCCGGCTGGCGTGGCGGCGATTTGCTTTCCGCCATCTGTGATCAGCGGCGCGGATGGACTTTCGGGCACAGCTCGGCGAAACTTCGCAACAGTAAGAAGCTTCGCCAGTCGAAGTTGCTGGAACGACTATCAGCCCTCAACACGATCACATGACGTGCATTTGATCGCGTTGCAAGCGTTGATCATAATTTGATAAAACATTCAGTGTACTGGACGTCCATGACACATAAGAGCTCAACATATTTGATCTCTTCCCCATAAAGGGGCACCATGTCAACATTTCTGCCATAGATAGCAAACTTGGAAACGCAATACAACTTGGAAGGCATGCATTGGGCAAGTAATATTGCTCATATTGCAGTGGTAATTGATTAAAAGAGGATGGTGTTGTGTGATGGGCGATGCAACACAGATTAAAAATATGCTTGTATGGCATCATCATCACACCACATGGTTACATATCATATATTGATGGAGTTAACCACCATCTTATTAACTCGTATATTGAGAGGGACGAAATACCTATTTCGGAATCACAGTGTACAGTACCTTTTCTTCATCTGAAGCCTGGAAAACTCCAGTTCAGGGTGGTGGTGCTTCCAAAGCTAATGCCGGTTCTTGAGCTGTTAGACAAACCTCTTTAGTCTAGAGGGCATCGACTGCTTGCCAGAACGCCATGTTCATGCCTGCTCACTCCTGATCGACTCGCGAGTGGAATCCCGAAACCGAGCGAAACCGTTCATCCCAGGCGCACAGGATTGATGCGAGGAGCTGGATGATGCAACGCCGAGACCAGCAACCCCCCTCTGGAGAATCGTCAGATCATCACGCTTAGTCCGAGCTTCCACCCGCTATTTTCGCGGCTGCTTCGAAATCCTATTTCTAGACATCTTATATACATATATATACGTATATTTGTTACTGACTTAAAGTCTGGCCAATGGCAGCAGGGGACCTGCCATGGCTCTTCCACATCCTCGCCGTGCTCTCGCCGATCTTCATTACAGTCACATTCTACGAGAAGTCGCTCTTCGCCGTCCACGTGGCGCTCATGACCCTCGCCTTCCTATTGGTCATTCCTGAAGGCGTCTTTATCGTCGCGAGGCCCTCGCGGGTATGTTCCCATCCTGGTCTTATCTCCGTCTCCCCGTCTTGTCTCCCCTCCTCTTGCTTCTCGCCTTCCTAATGGTTATTTCTCAAGGCGTCTTTATCGTCGCCAGGCCCTCGCGGGTATGCTCCCAGCTTACAGTTGTCAATCTTGTCTGAATGCTGCTGTTCCTCTCGCGGGTATCTTCACTTTCCTGTGGATGGACTCGTCACTCCTTTCTCCCCTTTTCCCCCCTCCTCCCCACCCCCCCACTCCCTCCGATTGCAGCAGCCCAAGCAGGCCATGTGCCGCACCTGGGTCCGCAGCTCACCGGCCTGGTCCTGGCTCGAGCAGGCCCCCTGGCCATGTTCACTCACCTCTGAGGTGACTCCGAGAAGTGATGCGCTCCTCCTACTCCCCCCCCACGCCACCCCCCACCCCCACCCCCCCTGCAGCGTCGCAAGCATGCCATGCGTCTGCACCTGGGCCTCCAGCTCCCCGGCCTGGTCCTGGCGCTGGCAGGCACCCTCGCCATGTTCACTCACCTCTGACTTGACTCAGCTCAGAGTAAGTCATGTGCTCCTTCTCTCTCCCCCCCCGTCACCCTCCCCCCAGCGGCGCAAGCAGGCCATGCGTCTGCACCTGGGCCTCCAGCTCCCCGGCCTGGTCCTGGCGCTAGCAGGCGCCGTCGCCATGTTCACCCACCGCCACGCGCAGCTCAAGGCTCATTCCAGCACGCCCCACCTCTTCCCTCCAAACCCTCCCCGCCGCCCCCCCCTTCCCCCCCCTCCCTCTCCCTCCTTGCAGCGCCGCAAGCAGGCCATGCGTCTTCACTTGGGACTCCAACTGACCGGCCTGGTCCTGGCGCTAGCAGGCACCCTCGCGATGTTCACTCACCGCCACGCGCGGCTCAAGGCGCATTTCAGCACGCCCCACGCGTGGCTAGGCGTGTCTGCTGTCATCCTGGCTGAGCTGGGCGGGCTGCTGGGCGTGCTGCTGTACTTTAATACACTCAGGATTTCAAGGGGGCTCATTGGAAAACTGCATTTTCTGCATCGGATGGTGAGTGCCAGCACGGGCGCGAAAGGTGCTCAAGGCGCACTTCAGCATGCGCCGCGCGTGGCTGGGCGTGTCTGCTGTCATTCTGGTAGAGCTGGGGGGACTGCTGGGCGTGCTGCTCTATTTTAACACGCTCAGGATATCGAGGGGTTTGATAGGAAAGCGGCACTTCCTGCACCGTATGGTGAGTACTCATGGGGCAAAGGAGCCCCACGGGCCGGTGTGGTGTGGAGGGGCTCTCAAGGCGCAGATCAGCATCCCCAGGCGTGGCTGGGCGTGTCTGCTGTGATCCTAGCCGAGTTAGGCGGGCTGCTGTATTTCAACCCTCTGAGGATTTCAAGGGCGCTTGTTGCGCTTGTAGGAAAGCTGCACTCCCTGCATCGCATGGTGGGCGTTAAGGGGGAGCATGGCTGAAGGTGGACTAGGCGGGCTGCTGGGCGGGCTGCTGGGTGTGCTGCTGTTGATAAACACGCTGAGGATATTGAGGGGTTCGCTTGGGAAGCTGCACTTCCTGCATCGCATGGTGGGTGTGAAGGGAGAACGAGAGGCTAGAGGCGCACTAGGGGGGCTGCTGGGCGTGTCTTCTGTGCTGCTGGATTTCAACTCGCTGAGTATATCGAGGGATTTCTTTGGGAAACGTCACTTCCTGCATCGCATGGTGAGCGTCTAGACTCTAAGGGGGGGAAAAGGGGCTCAAGGCGCACTTGAGCACGCCCCACGCGTGGCTGGTCATAGTCTATGGCTTCCCTCCCAGCCACCACCCTCTCTCTCAAAGGTCTTCGTACCCTGCAGTCTCCTCCCGTTTCTGTCCTTTTGAACCTTCCCCCAGCCAATCCCGCCTCCCGGTTCCTCTCAAATGGGGCGGCAGCTGGTCATAGTCTGTGGCTTCCTCGCCACCATCCTCTCTCGCTAGATCCCTGCTGAGTTGCAGTTACTCAAGTTTCTCCCCCTCCTGCTTCCCCTCCTGCTTTCCCTCCTGCTTTCCCTCCTGCTTCCCCTCCTGCTTCCCCTCCTGCTTCCCCTCCTGCTTCCCCTCCCGCCCCCCTGCCAGGTGGGCCAGCTGGTCATAGTCTGTGGCTTCCCCGCCACCATCCTCTCTCTCAACATCCCTGATGAGTTACGGTTTCTCAAGTTTCCCTCCCCTTCTCCCCCGTTCCCTGCCAGGTGAGTCGGCTGGTCATAGTCGGTGGTTTCCTTCCTTGCCATCATCCTCTCTCTCAAGATCTTCCATCCATACACGTGCTGCTGAGCAATAGGCACTCAAGGTCTCTCTCACCCCCCTGCTCCACTGCCCCCCTGCCTCCTTGCCCCTCTACCCCCCTGCTGCCCCCCAGGTACGGCGGCTGGTGATTGTATGTGGCTTCATCGCCGTGATAGGAGTCTAGTTTTGAGGCGCCTCAAAACTAGACGACATCATCCTCTCACTCAAGGTCTTCCATCCATACACTTGCCGCTGAGCGGCCGGCACTCAACGTCTCTCCTCCTCCCCCCACCCCCCCGCCCTCCCCCTGCCCTCCCCCTGCCTCCCTGCCCCCCTGCTAGGTGGGGCGGTTGATGCTTTTGTGTGGCTTCATCGCCAATCATCCTCTCTCTCAAGATCTCTCAACAAATGCTGTCGGGCGGCAGTCACTCAAGGTCTCTCCTTCCCCCCCCTGCCCTCCCAATGCCAACCTGCCCCCCTGCCAGGTGGGGCGGCTGGTGATAGTGTGTGGCTTCATCGCCATCATCCTCTCTCTCAAGATCTTCGACAAACAAAACCCTCGCAATAAGGTGGGGCCCGCATTCCCATTGTCCCTCCAATCACATCGGCACTCCTCATGGGCCCGCCATCCATCCCCACACCCTGTCGTATCATCACCACCCTCATCACCACCCTCATCACCACCCTCATCACCACCCTCATCACCACCCTCATCACCACCCTCATCACCACCCTCATCACCACCCTCATCACCACCCTCATCACCACCCTCATCACCACCCTCATCACCACCCTCATCACCACCCTCATCACCACCCTCATCACCACCCTCATCACCACCCTCATCACCACCCTCATCACCACCCTCATCACCACCCTCATCACCACCCTCATCACCACCCTCATCACCACCCTCATCACCACCCTCATCACCACCCTCATCACCACCCTCATCACCACCCTCATCACCACCCTCATCACCACCCTCATCACCATCCTCATCACCATCCACCCACCATACCATCATGACATGCCCACTAGCCACTCCCCACAGCTAGTGGGCATGTCATCTCTTTTCTGCACGCCATGTCCTCCCCCACCCCGCCGCTCCCTGCACCCTCTATTCACCCCACAGTGGTGGCCGACCTTTGTGATGGCATGTGCAGTGGTGCCACAGCTAGTCGGCATGTCATCTCCCATGGCAGCAGCTATCAGCGCCACCAGCAGCGGCGGCAGAAGCAGCAGCAGTGCCATGGGTCTAGTGCCCAAGTAGTCCCCCAAGCAGCAGCCAGTAGGATTGTCCTCTCACCTCTCTCTAATAAACTGTGCACTCCTCTCTCCCTTTCTCCCCCCTTCCCTCTCCCCGCTCCCCCCCATTCCAGGGATGGAAGACCTATGTGATGGCATGTGCAGTGGTGGCACAGCTAGCGGGCATGTCATC
Source organism: Closterium sp. NIES-67 (assembly GCA_027943415.1). Classification (NCBI taxonomy): domain Eukaryota; kingdom Viridiplantae; phylum Streptophyta; class Zygnematophyceae; order Desmidiales; family Closteriaceae; genus Closterium; species Closterium sp. NIES-67. The sequence continues at coordinate 212,116 of BQMB01001275.1, read as the reverse complement.
CCTCCTCTACCCATCGTCGCCCATTGCAGCAGCCATCACCGCCACCACCAGCGGCGGAAGCAGCAGCAGCAGTGCTGTGGGTCTTGTACCGAAGCAGTCTCCCAAGCAGGTTCGGCCGCAGCGATCAGGTTCGGGAGCAGGTAGCATTGGTGGTGGGGCAGGGAGAGGGGAGATAAGGAGAGACCTTGAGGCCGGATTAGGGGGTGCGGAAGTAGGGAAGAAGGATTCTGATTGATGGGGTTTTTTTATTCTGTGTTGTGTTGTGATAAAGACTGTTTGTCTGATTGCAGTGTTACATTACGCCATTACATGGACTCATGTACAGTGCATCCCACTGCCTTGCATCCCGTATCTTAGGACCCAGCCCAGCCCACATCATGAGCGAGATTACTAGCAGCCCATTTTTTCTAATAGGTGTGATAATAGGTGGGGAAATAATAGGTGTGAGGGGAACAAAGAGCATGCAGCATGCACTAAGCAGCCAGGTTTATCATACTCCCTAGTAACATCCTCGGTTCTTTCTCAGACATGTGCAGCTCTTTCCTAGACATACCGTATCTCAACTCAACTCAAGGGAGGTTGTTTATGAAGGAACTGGATCACTTCTTAAAGCCCGAGTTCCAAATTGCCCGAGTTGAGGACCAAATCTATTAGGTAGGTGTGAAGCCCCCTGAAATTGGTGGGCTGGAAAAAGGGCGCAAGCACCGTCGGCCACGATTTTCTGCACCGTCGATCACCACACCCAATTTTCTGCACCGTCGATCACCACACCCAATTTTCTGCAACTCCCTACTTCGCCTGCGTTTTCCCAAGCTCGCAAAGCTCGCCAGCCAAACCTCCCGCACAACCCCCGCTGTCCTGGTAGCACCAAACCTAATAGGTTTGATAAATTTGGTACTCAGACTTTAATAAGCAATCCATCACATCACACAAGATCAACACATTTACTACTAGGTTACTTAACGTAATTCCCTTCACACTACCACATCTATTCTATCATGATACAAATCCTTCCTTGATCACCATCAGTGCTATTTCCAACACGGGGATTGCCATTGTCACTGTCAGCATGCTTAGCTTCCTTGTCACATGCTGCTGCTAGGTCAGCAGCAGAAGCAGCAGCAGCTGCAGATTCTTCCTCATCCTCCTTATCCTCGTTATTGCCTCCCTCGTTACCACGACCACTCCCCTGGTTAGCTGCTGCCACATCAACTGTAAGGTCGGCGCTACAGTCGGGGAGGTTATACGTGTCATAGGGAAGAGGCTGGTTTGACAGGAGCAAGGAGCCGTAGGGGGAGATGTCAGTGCTCAGAGTCGAGTGCTCCTGGTCGTACTGCGGTGGACGATGGGAGGGGACGATGTGAGGAAAGGGAAGGGGTGAGCGATAGAGGGTAGTGGGATAGTAGCAGGGAGCCGTAGGGGAGTTGTCGGTGCTCAGAGTCGAGTGCTCCTGGTTGTGCTGTCGTGCGTGGGTGGGAGGGAGGGATAGGAGGAGGAAAAGGGAGGGAGAGAGAGGAGGAAGAAAAGAAAGGGGAAGATGGGGAAGGTTGAGGGATAGAGATGTTGTTCGATAGCACCAAGGAGCCGTAGGGGAAGATGTCGTGCTCAGAGTAGACTGCTCCTGGTCGTGCTGTCGTCGGTGGGAGGGAGTGAGGGGGGGGAGAGATGGAGAGGGATGAGGAATTGAGGTTTATGTTCGATAGCGGCAAGGAGCCGTAGGGGGAGAGGTCAGTGCTTAGAGTGGAACGCTCCTGGTCGTACTGCAACAGGTGGGGACCATGTGGGGAAGGGGGAAGGGATGATAGACGATAGTGGCATTTTGAGTCGACTCAAAATACAGCAGCAGGGAGCCGTAGGGGGGGAGATGTCAGTGCTCAGAGTTGAGTGGTCCTGGTCGTATTGCGATGGTGCAGAGAGGGGATGGTTGAGAGAGGGGGAGGGAACGGATGAGGTATTGAGGCATGGAGGAAAGCAGCAGGGAACGGAGAGAGGTGATGGAGCCTACTTTTGAGGCGCCTCAAAACTGGCAGAGAGGCTATGATGGAGAGGGGCGAGTGCTGCTGGCACAGAGGGGGGCAAGTGCTGCTGGCACAGAGGGGATGATGGAGCGGGGGGCGAGTGGTGGCACAGAGCTGTGCTAGGGACTAGGGAGCAAGATCTAGGTGAGGAGGGCGGTAAATGCTCAGTCGCACTCGTTACTCACACTGACACACCCAGCACAGTCCCATTCACCAGGGCCTCGAGTCCCTTGAGCAGCTGCACCACCTCCCCCACGGGGGCCAGTCAGTCGGCTCACTCACACCCTCTCCAATCACTCTCACTACTCACGCACACCCATAAGTGCCACACCCACCAGGGTCACACCCACCAGTGTCACACCCACCAGTGCCACACCCACCAGTGCCACACCCACCAGTGCCACACCCACCAGTGCCACACCCACCAGTGTCACACCCACCAGTGTCACACTCACCAGGGCCTCCAGTCTTTTGAACAACAGCTGCACCACCTCCGCCATAGGGAGTCTGTCAGTCGGCTCAGCCGCCACACATGCCACATGGTCACGCCCATTACAGTCACCCAACACAGCACACCAGTAACTCTCGTTAAAGTCACACCCATCAGTGTCACACTCACCAGGGCCTCCAGTCTCTTGAGCAGCTGCACCACTTCCCCCATTGGAGGTCGCTCAGTCGGCTCAGCCGCCACACATGCCTCCGCCACCGCTGCCGCTTGCTCCAGATCCCCAGGGGATACCTGGCATGTTGCGAAGGGGAAGGGGGGGGGGGGGAGGAGGAGACGGGATGAGAGCCCGTTTTAGGTGTGCGCACATGCCTCCGCCACCGCTGCCGCTTGCGAAGAGGTGACTTTTGAGTCGACTCAAAAGATACCTGGCATGCTGTGAAGGGGGGGGGGTTCGAGACAACGAATGAGGGCCATTTTGGGCAATACGTCAACATGCCTCTGCCATTGCTGCCATGGATGAGAACAAGGGCACTTTGGGGGGGGGGGGGGGAGGGGAGGGGAGAGGAGGGATACCCGCATCAAAAGAATGGTTCTACATCAGCATTGATCCACATTGACAAGTGTGGTTTCGGATTGATGATGTTTGATGCACGTTGATGCAGAATGATGCACATTGATGCACATTGATGCACATTGATGCACATTGATGCACATTGATGCACATTGATGCACATTGATGCACATTGATGCACATTTATGCACATTTATGCACATTTATGCACATTGATGCAGATTGATGCACATTGATGCAGAATGATGCAGAATTATGCACATTGATGCACATTGATGCACATTGATCAGCGTCACCACCCCACCAAGCAGAGCCCTACCTGCGAGGCAATCCTGGGGTCCAGCAGCTCGTCAAATCGCCCAGCATTCGACAATCTCGGTCGGGCCCATGTGACGAGGTTCTCATCGCCAGGCGGTTGGCTCATGTCCACTGGCTTCCTCCCTGTGATCAGCTCCAGCAGCACCACCCCATAGCTGTACACGTCGCTGGCCACTACTAGATGGCCCGTCATTGCGTACTCTGGCGCCACATAACTGCGAAGGGTAAGGGCACGGAAGAGGGTGCCCAGGACAGCAGAGGGAGATGAGAGGGGGAGTCAGCTCATGTCCACTGACTTCCTCCCTGTGATCGGCTATAGCAAAACCGCCCCATAGCTGTACGTCGCTGGCCAAAACCAGGTGCCGGGTCATGGCGTATTTTGGGGCAACATGCCTGGGGCATGGGGGGCTGGGGAAGGGAAGACAAGAGGGGAGAAGGAAGGATGAAAGGGGGCTCATTTCCAGTGGATAAGGAGAGGGTGAGCTTCGCATCCCATCCCATCCCATCTCAGCAGGATGCTAAACGACTAGATTGCTCTGCTCTGTGGGAATTTGAGAACTCAAACACCACTTCCCATCACCACTTCCCTTGACCACTTCCCATCACCACTTCCCATCACCACTTCCCATCACCACTTCCCTTCACCACTTCACCATCACCACTTCCCCACTTTGAGCTGCCTTTACAGGCACCTCTAGGTCCTATCACCACTTGCCCATCACCACTTGCCCATCACCACTTGCCTATCACCACTTGCCCATCACCACTTGCCCATCACCACTTGCCCATCACCACTTCCCTTCACCTCTAGGTCCTGACCTCATGTGTGAAGTAGTTTCGATTTAAGTCGAGTCGACTCGAAACGATACTACTTCAAAGCCTCTCACAAGCAACTGCTCTAGTTCTTGAACTCATGACTCACCCAAGCCCGAACGCGCCCAAGCCCGAACGTGCCCAAGCCAGAACGTGCCCAAGCCCGAACGTGCCCAAGCCCGAACGTGCCCAAGCCCGAACGTGCCCAGACCCGAACGTGCCCAAACCCGAACGTGCCCATGGCTCGTGTTGAAATGCCCATGAATCACCACCAGCCGCTCTAGACTCGTCAAAGCCTTCAATTGACCCCATGACCACATGACCACATGACCACATGACCCCATGACCACATGACCACATGACCACATGACCGCATGACCCCATGACCACATGACCCCATGAACACATGACCCCATGACCCCATGACCCCATGACCCCATGACCACATGACCACATGACCCCATGACCACATGACCCAATGACCGCATGACCGCATGACCGCATGACCGCATGACCGCATGACCGCATGACCACATGACCGCATGACCGCATGACCGCATGACCACATGACCGCATGACCGCATGACCACATGACCGCATGACTGCATGACCACATGACTCACCCGAAGGTCCCCATGACGCGAGTGGAGATGTACCCCTCCGGCCCCTCTGGAGCCGGCTTGGCCAGCCCAAAGTCCGCCACTTTAGCGTGGAAGCTGTTCTCCAGCAGGATGTTGGACGACTTGAGGTCCCGGTGAATGACGAGCGGCTGGGAGTCCTCGTGGAGGTACGAGAGCCCTCGTGCTGCTCCCAGCGCTATCTTCATTCGGGTCGTCCAGTCGAGAACCATCTCCTTGGCGAACGAGCCTGGGGCAGTGGCGGGAGGGAGAGGGAAGTGCAAGAGAGGGCTTGAGATCCCCCCCCATGGATCACGAGCGGCTGGGAGTCCTCGTGAAGATACGAGAGGCCCCTCGCAGCTCCCAGCGGTGTCTTCATCCGGGTCGTCCAATTCAAAACGATTTACTTGGCGAACGAGCCTGGGGCAGTGGGAAAGGGAGGAAGTGGAGTGGGACGAGTTGAGGTCCCGGTGAAAGACGAGTGGAGGTGAGCTTCACCAGGTGGTGGTGGTGCAGGAGGGTCAGACAGGGAGAGAGAGACAGCACCGACAATACCACAAAAGATGAGATCACCAGGAGCCGGTGGTGCAGCAGACGGGTCAGAGGGTGAATGATAGGGAGAGGGCAGAAAGGAGAGAGAGAAAAGAGGCAGGAGAGAGAGGAGAGGGGGGGGAGAGAGGGGAAAGCGACGCCCACCATGCAACCAGGCTTCAAGGCTCCCATTTGGGACCAACTCATAGCAGAGCAGCTGGTGGTGGTGCGAGGCGCAGTAGCCGATGAGCTTGACGAGGTGCCGGTGGTGCAGGCGGCTCAGCATCTCCACTTCCACCACAAACTCCCGCTCGCCCTGCCCGCCGCCTCCCTTCGCTCGCCCGCTCCCCGACATGTGCAGACGAGTGAGCCGCTTCACGGCCACCTCTAGGCCGTTCTTTAGTCGGCCACGGTACACGCGCCCGAAGCCGCCCTCCCCTAGATAGTGCGAATGGTCGAAGCTGGAGTGGGCGAAGGGGGGGGGGGGGGGGTTGGGATTGGGGGAAGGGGGTGCAGCAGGTGCAGCGGATGCTTGGGAATCAGGCTCTTGACAGCCACCTCTAGGCCGTTCTTTAAACAGCCACGGTACACGCGGCCGAAGCCTCCTTCCCCTAGATAGTGCGCGTGGTCGAAGCTGGAGGGAGGAAGGGGGGGGGGGGGGGGGGGGGGGGGGGGGGGGGGGGGGGGGGGGGGGGGGGGTATTGGGGGAAGGGGGTGCAGCGGGTGCAGAGGGGAGTGCAGGGGGATCCGCCTCTTGACGGCCACCTCTAGGCCGTTCTTTAGCCGGCCACGGTACACGCATGGGGTGCATGGGGTGCATGGGGTGAAAGAGGATGGGAGAAGAGGGTAGGGGGAGGAACAAACAATTATCGGCAACGTTCCAAACAAGATGACTTTTGAGTCGACTCAAAAGTCAAGAATTGGAGAGGTATCGAAACTAGCTTTGAAAAAGACTGAAATGGGGGGGGATGGTAGGGGAGGGATCAAACGTGGGAGAGTGGGAGGATAGAGGGAAGGATGGGACGGGTGGGCTGGGTGGGACGGACGTACTTATTGGTCGCCTCTGCCAGCTCAGCAAAGGAGAAGACGCGGACGCTCATTGGTCGAGGGAGCGAGGACGCGTCTTGTTTACCCCCACCCCCACCGCCAGCGGCACCATCCCCAACAGAAACACCCCCTCCCCCTCCTCCCCCTCCCCCTCCTCCGCCTCCCCCTTTTCCCCCTTCTCTCCTGTCACTCTCAGTATTATCACACCCGATAAAGGCACTATCACCTTTCCCTCCAGGAGCATTGGCGGCAGCAGCGGCGGAGGAAGCTTCCTTCACCATCTGACGAACCTTCTCCTGCTCCTCGCCCCTTTTCTCCATATCCTCCCCATTACCCCTCCCTGGCATGCAGCAGCAGCAGTAGAGAGTGACTATAACGATCAGCGCTATAAGCACAGTCGCGCCTGCGAGTAACCCTATCAGTGTTACAGTGCTGATCCCGCTGCTGCTACCGCTGCTCCCACTGCTTACACTGTCACTGCCACTATTGCCACTATCACTGCTGCTGCTGCTGCTGCTGCTGCTGCCGCCGCTGCCACTGCTACCATTGCTATTGTTGCTGGTGTTTGTGCTGCTCCCTCCACCGTTGGATCTGTCATCTGAGCCTTCTGAGCTGGGCCGATCCGACGGTGGTGAGGGGGCGGGGGTTTGAGGCGGCTGAGGGGGAGACGGAGGGGGTGCGGGGCCTGGCGGGGATCGCAGATGCAAGGGGGGAGAGCGCGGAAACGGGTGCGGGGAAATGGAGGAGGGAGACGCATGGGGAAAAAGGGGCAAATGAAGTGGGCTGGCGGAATGGGAAAAGCATGGCACAACGGCAAAGAAATATCCGATATCCGACATCCATGCACCGAACTCAACAAACCGGCGCGGATTGAGCTCCTAACTTCATGCCGCCTTCCCAAGAAGCGGGAAAGAAAGGGGAGGGGGGGAGGGGGGGAGGAGGAAGGAGGGTCGGGGGGGGAGGGGGGGGGTGTTTGGGAGATTGCTGGAGGGAAAGGGAAAGGGGAAGCTTACTGGGAGGGGGCGGGGGGGGCGGCGTAAGCTGCACCAGGCTAATCAACGTGTAGTTACTAAACACGTCAGGGTCGAGCGTTACTTGGCGCCGCGACAGCCGTTGGCGAGTGCTGTTCACGAAATTTGGAGAAAAGGTGGCGTTTTGGCGCGGCAGTAACAACAGGGTTACTACCGCGCTGCTTCCCTCCGTTCGCTGCAACGCCCGTCGCTGGATCTGGTCCTCCTGCAATGATAGCTGGCGCGATAGCGCCTGGGTGGAAAGAGAGGGGGAGAAAGCGCGGCAGAGAAGTGTGAGTTCGTTTCTAAACGACCTTCGCCCGATCTGGTCCTCCTGCAATGATGGCTGCCGCGATAACGCCTGTGGGGAAAAAAGGGAGAGGAAACGCGAGAGGGAAGGGGAAGGTGTGAGTTAGTCTTGGAACGCCCTTCGCTGGATAAATCTTCCTGCAAGGATGGCTGCTGCCGTGATAACTTTTGAGTCGACTCAAAAGTTGCCGTGATAACGCCTGCGGGGAAAAAGGGAGCGCGACCGAAGAAGTGTGCGAAACCGATTTTCAGCCCCGGCGATCACTTTTGAGTCGCACGCACACGCAATTGCCCTTAGACCCGGAAAAGGCGACAAAAAAATCAGCCGTACTGTCCCCGATAAAAGCCTTCCCGTCACCTGGATTATCGGGCGGAAGTGGGACTCGATGTCCACCGCGTCCATCTCGAGCTCCAGCGGGCGAACGCACGAGCAGTTGCCCTTCGTCGCAAAGTGGGTGACTGACATTTGCGTTACTAGCCTGTACCCGATACGAGGTTTCCCGTTACCTGGATAAACGGCCGGAAATGGGACTCGATATCCGACGCGTTAGAGAACTCGATTTTCAGCTCCAGAGGCCGAACGCACGAGCAGTTGCCCTTCGTCGCGGAAGGGCTCAGCGCCTCCCACTCGCGGTTCCCGCACGCGCCCGCGCAAATATCCGCTACCGGCGCTCTATCCGCAAGGGAGCGGAGACGCGTGCGCCCAAGGGAAAAGGGCATCGGTGCTGAGGCGCTTTGGGACACGGGCACGAGGAGCGATAGAAGGACTGCGACCAGCAGCGACGGATCCAACCGATGCCGCCATTGCCGGCTAACGAACTCTGAGTTAATACTTCTGTAGTTGCCGCTGCAGTTGCCACGTGCGCTGCAGTTGCCACGTGCGCTGCAGGTGTTGGTGTCTTTTCTCGACTCGTTCGAGCTGCTCCTATCCCGGGAACCTAGGCTCGAGGAAAGCCCAGTCCCAGTCTTCTCCAACACATCCCGTTTAAGAAGCTTCCGGCACCTAGAATTACGAGGTGATTTAGCTGGGGGAAGATTACGAGGTGTTTTAGCTATTTTACCGCCGTGTTCATGGCTCCCTGTGTGAAAGAAGGAGCGGTTCGGAGAGTCATGTCTGGAATAAATAAAATGCGTTCTACTCTCCGACCCTGACGCGACTACCCCTCTATCTGGTGAGATGTTCCGGGCGAAAATAAGCGACGGATCAGTCATATAGCTTCGCCGCGGTGGTTCTGGTTACCACCGGGGAAATGAGTTGGTAGACCGGGAAGGTCCGCGTTAGCATACACTTTAGGCGGCAGTCGGTAGAACTGGACAGGCGTATTCTACGTGCTGAGTTATTCTACGGACGACTCGTAGAACCTTGAGAACCTACCTGTAAGGATAACGCCGGCGAGCTATTTTTCCGCCTAACGAGGCAGCTTACATTTGCCGTTTACAAATCGTACCATTTCACGAGCTACATTCGAGGTCATGTCACTTGAGGAGACGATAAGCCCTAGGGCATATGAGCGACAGCTATGGCAAGCTCGAGGGCATCAGCCGCAACTGGAGACAGCCGGGCATAGAAAGCTCCACCACCGTTATACTCCACACCAGGTATGGTGGAATATAGTCATCTCCAAGCAAGATGATGCTTGCTCGAGGTTCGAGGTTCGGAGGGAATTTCCCCCTGAAGACGCTGAGTGAGCACGCGCTGGGGCAATTGCGGTTCTGGTTCGGACGCACACAGCACAGGTCAGCCACACGAGCCACTTCCATGTGTAACATCCAAAATGATGGCGCACAAACGACTCCGCCAATAGTATTTTTCTGCCCGTGACCTGCATCCAGCAACACCAGAACTCTCGAACTGTGCAGTGACCGTCGATGCCCGCGATGACGGGTCGCTCGTCGAAAATTTCGAGGAAGGGGGTACCAGGTGCAGCCGAGCCAAATGAGTTCTGGCCAGGAAGCGGCCGTAACGCGATAAATCTTCAGCTTCGCGATTCGGGCAGTTGAAGCGGCTGGGGTCGCCGCGTAATCGTGCGCGCCGCGGCGCAACATTCCTTCACCGACCGACAAGGAAAGCGTTGGGGCTGGCTTCTAAGAGAAGTATACGCGACATTGGATATGTGTACGACCGTAACCAGAATACATGTTCGAATTTAGTATCGTAAAACAGACTTCTGGCTGGATCAACACATGCAACACAATCGTATGGTATAATAGCCAAATGTGCGGATATACCGCTTATGAAAACAGGCCAGTGTGCCCTGACTTTTCCCGCATCTTCTCCTGCCGCTGAAGCTCCTTCAGTGGGTCAGGGCTACGAAAGGATCGTCGACGCCGACTGGAAAACATAATGAAAGTGAAACGGAAGGAAGAATTGCACTAGGGCATTAAGTAAACTACATGACAACAAGAGGCAACCTAATGAGGCATGCCTAAGAAGGGGAAAACAACAGAGATGCAAGAAGTGCTCGTGCAAATGCAAGCATCAGTAGGAATTTATGATAAGAGGCCATACCGTTCTTTCTCGTTCAGAATCGGGAACTGTGGCATGTCCTGCTGAGCTTTCGGCAGCGGCTCCTCCCGAAACCACGCGTGGTTCGCCGCATCGGCAGCGTTGATCCGACGGCTGGGATCGCACGTGAGCATCCGCGACAGCAGATCAAACCCGGCCTCTGACAGCGTCGGTTTCCCACCAATAGAAATCGCCGGGAAAAGCTCCCGCAGCCGATTGACAGTAAAAGAAGGGAATCTGACACCTTTTTTGCATGCGGGCAGCTCGGAAAATCCTCGCCAGGTGTCATCAGTGGGGGTTCCGAGGAGGGCAAATATTTTCTGCAGCTGCTCGATTTCTGACTCGCCTTTGAAGAGCGGTTTCCGGGTCATGATCTCAGCCATGATGCAGCCCAGGGACCAGACGTCAATGGCTGTGGAATACTCCTTCTGACCTAGTAGAAGCTCAGGAGCTCTGTTAGGCACAGGGAAAAGTCACAGGGGAAATTAGTCACTGCTTTTGGCCATGATCTCAGCCGTGATGGCGCTCAGGGGCCAGACGTCAATGGCTGTGGAATACTCCTTCCGACCTAGTAGAAGCTCGGGAGCTCTGTTAGGCACAGGGAAAAGTCACAGGGGAAATTAGTCACTGCTTTTGGTCATGATCTCAGCCGTGATGCAGCCCAGGGACCAGACGTCAATGGCTGTGGAATACTCCTTCTGACCTAGTAGAAGCTCAGGAGCTCTGTCGAGGGGAGTGAGGGGAGGAGTTTGCAGAGACGAAGAGATAAGCAGGGGGGTACGGAAGAGGGGGGAGGGGGTAATGATGAGGTTTGGGATTTGAGAGGAGTGGTGAGAGCTGAAATTGAGTCGACTCAAAAGCAGGTTTACGATTTGAGAGGAAGAGTGATGAGAGCTGAAATCACAAGGAGAAATTGAAGAAAGCAATATGGCAGCAGGGACGGTCAGCTGTAACACCCACCTGTACCACAGGGTAACCACGTACCTCTACCAGAGAGTAACCACAGGCTGGGTGTATGCTCGCAGCGGCTCCCCACACTGCCGTGCCAGCCCCGAGTCATAGATCTTGATCCCCCCCGTGTTGTTCGTTCATCAGCAGGCACAAGAATATAACACCTGTAACAGGGCGTAAGTGGGGTTACCACGTACCTGTACCAGAGAGTAACCACAGGCTGGGTGTATGCTCGCAGCGGCTCGCCATACTGCCGCGCCAGCCCAAAGTCACAGATCTTGATTCCCCCCGTGTTGCTCATAAGCAGATTCGACGTCTTCAGATCCCGGTGTAGCACCCAGTTAGCGTGCATGTAGCTAGTCCCCTCTAAGAGCTGCTTCACTAAGCACTTCACCTCCGCCTGCCCAAACGGCCGGGGCATCGCGTCTAAAAGCACCTTTAAATCGTGCTCTACATACTCCATCACCATGAAAACCCGGTCCATGGAGGAGTTAACCACCACCTCTTTTACCCCAACAATCGCAGGATGGTCTAAAGACAATAGTATATTAATCTCCCGGAGGGACGTCAGCGGAAAGCCCTCTCGCTCCTTCTCCATTTTGACGCGCTTTAGGGCGTAGATCGCCCCAGTGTCCTTGTCGCGCGCGCGGTGCACCACGCCGTAGACACCCTCCCCGAGGACATCCAGCCGTTCAAAGGAGTCCACGCTGCGACAGCCCCCGAACATGCTGCCCACTGCCGCCGCCAGGTCATCAGGCACAGGGGACTTGCCGCCGCCGCCTTCCCCGTCCTTACCGCCCTTCTCGTTCTCATCATCCTCACTCTTAGCGCCTGCATCTTTTCCCGCATCCGCCTGCTCCCCTCTCTCTTCGCTTGACTTCATACTGTCGCCCCCCTTATTGTCCCCTCCTTTGCTTTCACCGCCCTCCGCCCCTCTCCTGCTCCCGCCACCCTCCTTATCCCCGCCCGGCGTTACACGCGGCGTGTCCTCACCCCTGTGCGATCCGTCTTCCTCCTCTTCCCCCTCCTCCTCATCCACCCTGCCTCTGAATCTACCCTCCTTATCTGGGGTTCCTTCTGCTTCAATCCCTCCTCCTGCGCCACTCCCCTTCACATTCGCAGCAACTTCTGGCGTCCTGCTTGTCCCTCGTTCCTCGCTCTTCCCTACTTCCTTTCCCGTCCGCTTCCCCACACTTACCCCTCCCGCTCGTTTATGCCCCCCTTCTGCCTCCTCCTCCTCCTCCTCCTCCTCCTCCTCTTCCAGCCATCGGCTACCCCATTTTGACCCGCCAACACCTTCATGTCCCTCTTCCTCATCACCTGCTGCCATTTCCCTCCTCTCCCTCCTTTCCCCCGCTTCCTCATCCTCCCTCCACAACCCTTCCTTTTCCCCTCCACCAGTCACTTCTCCCTCTCCCCCCTCCCCTCTCGCCTCCCACCCTTCATCAGCCCTCCTACCCCTGCCTGACCCTGTGCTAGCCTCTCCTGCCTTTCCCTCCCTCTCTTCCTCCATCTGCTCCCCTTCCGCATCTCCCCACCTACTCCTCTTCACGCTTCCCTCCTCCTCCTCCTCCTCCTCATCCTCCTCTCCCTCCGCCTCTCCTTCTTCCCCTCCCTCCCCTCCCTCCATCCTCCCCCTCTTCTTCCCTCCCTCCTCCCCCTCCCCCGCCTCACTCTCCCGCCTAGCGAGCTCTGCAATCTGCCTCATCCTCTCTCTCTTCCGCGCTTCCAACTCCTCCTCTACTGCACTCCTCTTTGCCTTAGCCAACGGGCCTGCTCCTGCTAGCGCCATACCCAGCACCCCTCCCTTCCCATCCTCAGGCTTCACACCCCCAGTCTTGCTATCTCCTGGCTTCATTTCCCCACCCCTCCCCTCCCCGCCCCTCCCCTCCCCCTCCCCTCCCCACCCCACGTATCCCCGCCCCTGCCCCTCGCATCCCCCCCATCTCTCCCCCCATCCTGTCCCCTCTCGTATCCCCCCCGCCCCATCCCTCTACCGAAACCTCTACCGAATTCTCTCCCCATACCTCGTCCCATGTCCCTCCCCATGCCCCTCCCCATACCCCTACCCATGTCACTATCCCGGCCACCCCTTCCCATGCCCCTACCCATCCCTGCCCTGCCCATACCCCTACCCATGTCCATCTCACCACTACCCATGCCCCCTCTTCCGATACCACTATCCATACCCCCATCGAAGTCACCTCTGCCCATGCCTCCCCTGCCCATACCCCTATCCAAGTCGCCTCTACCAAAGCCTCCCCTCCCCATGCCTCTGTCCAAGTCGCCTCTACCAAAGCCTCCCCTCCCCATGCCTCTGTCCAAGCCCCTTCCTCTCCCCACCCCAGGCCCATCACCCGACCTCCCTTCCTCCTCCTGCCGCTTCAAAAAGCTCCTGTCCCTTCCAGTCAGCGCCTCTCCACTGGCCCTCCTCTCGTCTCCCCCACCCCTCCTCTCCCCGTCCTCACCATTCCTATCACCCCTCCTCTCTCCCTCCTCCTCCATCCTCTCACCCCTTCTCTCCCCATCCTTCTCCTTCCCCTCCTGGTCTCCTGCCTTGCGGAACGATGGCCTCTTACGCTCTTCGCTGCTCCCCCTTGCATCGCTGCTCCCTCTAGCGTCCTTCCCCCTCCCATCCTTTCCTTCCTGACCCTCCGACCCATCCCTGCCCACCCTCTCGTCCCTCCGCCTCGCATCCCTTCCCCTCTCGTCTCTTTCCTTCCCTTCCCTGCCCGTCTCTCTCCTCTCCCTGTCTTCTCGCCCTCTCTCCTCCTTTCCCCTCCCCTCTTTCCGCCCATCCTCTCTACCCCTCGTCTCCTCCTTGTCTCTCCCTCCCCTCCCTTCCCTGCCATACTCCTCCCTATCCCTACCCTTCTCGTCCTTCCTCTTTCGCTCCCTGTCCTCCTCTCCCTTCCCCTCCCTTCCCTCCCCACCACTCTCCCGGCGCCCATCCCTAAGCCTGCCCTTCTCCCTCCCCTCCTCCCCCTCATCCTCTCTCTCCCTCTTCCTACTCACCACCTTCTCATGACCATGCCTGTCCCTGTGCTTGTGCCTGTGCTCCTTGCCCTTCTCCCTACCCTCCTCCTCCCCATCCTCGGTCCCTTTCCCATGCTCCCCTCCCTTTTCGGAATCTGCGATCGGTGCCTTTTCCTTCTCACTGCTATGCCCTCTCCCCTCTCTCTCCCTGTCCCTTCTCTCTTTTGTCTCATCATGTTTTTCCTTCTCCTTGTCATCCCCCCGCTCTCTTCTCGTCTCCGACTCATGCCCCCTTCCCCTCTCTTTCTCTTCCCTTCTCCCTTCCTCTCTCCTTCTGCCTCTTTCCCCCCTCGTCTTCTCATCACCCTTATAACCCCTCTCCTCCCTTTCCCTTTCCTTCTCACGCTCCTTGTCTCTTCCTCTCTCCTTCTCACGCCTCTCCTCCTTTTCTCTCCCCTTTTCACGCCCCTCCTCCCTCTCCCCTTTAACCACTGCAACTTCATCCCTTCCCCTCACACCCTCCTTCCCTTCCTTCCCCTCCTTCCTCTGCCACGGATCTCCATCTCTGCTCCCCTCCATTTTTCCCCTACCATCGCTCCCCCCCCTCTCCACATCTTCCCTCTCCCCCTCACCCCTCCCTCTCTCCCGCCCCCTCTTCAAATCCCCGCGGGTGCTCTCCTCCTCCCGCTCAAGCGCCTGCAGGTCACCTCTAGACCCCCGTCGCATGCCCATGCCCTTCCCTCCTGCTCCAACACCAACGCCCCTTCCACCCTCCCCTCTCTCGGCCCCTCTTTCCAACTCCCGCAGATCGCCTCTAGACCCCCTTCGTATGCCCATCCCCCTCCCTTCTGCCTCATCACCCCTCTCACCCTCCCCTCTCTTCTCCTCCCTTTCCAACTCCCGCAGGTTCCCTCTAGAGCCCTGCCGCACACCCATCCCCCTCCCTCCTGTCTCACCACCTCTCTCACCATCCCTCTCAGCCGCCCCTCTCTCCCCCTCCCTTTCCAACTCCCGCAGGTTTCCTCTAGAGCCCCGCCTCAGCCCCATCCCCCTCCCTCCTGCCTCACCATCCCTCTCACCCTGCCCTCCCTCACCCTCCCTCGCACCCTCCCCTCTCTCGCCCTCCCCTCTTTCCAACTCCCGCAGGTTTCCTCTGGAGCCCCGCCTCATTCCCATCCCCCCAGCGCCACTGCCACTTGCTCCTCCCCCCTCCTCCGTCCCCACCTCGCTCACTTTCCCACCCTCTCCTCTACCCAACTCGCTCAGATCACCCCTGGAGCCCTTTCGCACGCCCATCCCTGCCCCACCACCCCCATCATCACCATTCCTCTCCTCTCTCCTCCCCTCATTCCTTCCCTCACTCCTCCCCTCACTCCTCCCCTCACTCCTCCCCTCACTCCTCCCCTCACTCCTCCCCTCACTCCTACCCTCACTCCTCCCCTCACTCCTCCCTCCAGCCCGCCCCCTCCTCCACGTCTCCTCCCCCTCCTCGCTCTCTGCACTATCCCTCAGGTCAGACGCCTCTAACGACAGCGACAACTCCGATGACTCCTCACTACTGCTGCTGCTGCTGCTGCTGCTGCTCTCACCCTTGGGAGCACCTCTTGCTGCCGCACCAGCATCTTTCACTCGTTGGCCCTTCTCGGTAGAAAAACCTGTAGGTAGCCCTGTGGGAGATCGTCCCACTGCGTTGGGCTGTGATAAACCCTGCTGACCTGCAACCTCTGCCTGCTGCCTTAGAACTGTAAGGCTCCCATCCGCTGTTCGCTCTTTCCGCTCTGCGGAACCAAAATACTGTCTTATCTCTCCCCCCTTCTCACCCTCAGCTCCTTCCAACTCCCCTTTCACCTCCCAGTCCCCCTCTCCACCCTTCTCCACCGCTGGACGTTGCCTGTCGTGGGGAGATACATCCACATCCATTGCATTAGCCCCTCCCCTTTCCGTCCTCCTCTCCTCCCTCCCACTGCCGATTTCCCTTCTCTCCTCCCTTCCCAAACCCCCCAATTCCCTTGAGCCTCTAAACTCTTCCCCTACCTCCCTCTCCCTCTCACTGCCCCACAAATCCTGCTCCTCCTCCTCACTTTCCCCCTCCCCCCAATCCAACCTCTCCTCCTCCTCCCCATCCTCCCCCTCCTTTTCCTCCTCCCCCGCCTTTTCCTCCTCCCCCTTCTTTTCCTCCTCCCCCTTCTTTTCCTCCTCCCTCGCCCTTTCCTCTCTCATCCTCCCCCTCTCCTCCCTCCCCCTCTCCTCCCTCCCCCTCTCCTCCCTCCCCCTCTCCTCCCTCCCCCGCATCCGCTCCTCGACCACCATGTCAGCCTCCCCCTGCCTCTCCACCCCATACCCCCCTCTACCCCCCCCATCCCTATCGACAGCCCCTGCCTTTCCACCCTGAACCCCCTCTCGTACCTCTGCCCCCTCATCCAACTCGTTTAAGTCATCCATCCAGTCCCTCTCCTTACAATCACGCTCGTGTAAGCCAACCTCTCCGTAGCGACCCTGTTCTTTCCCCGCCCCTTCTTCAAACTCGCCCTCTTCTATCTCCCCCTCCTCTCCCCCCAACGTCCTCCCCTCCTTCTCCCCCCACGCCCCACCGCCCATCTCCCCATCCTCCTCCTCCTCCTCAGCAGCAGCAGCAGCAGCAGCAGCCCTACCCACATTTCCCAAGAGCCCAACTTCCTTTTCTCCATCTTCCCTTACCCTGCCCCTCCTTGGGCTCTCGTCCTTCCGCGCATCGCCCTTAAAGCCCTTGTGCACTCTAGCCCTATCCTCCCCCTCCACTCCCTCCTCCCCTTCCTCCACCTCCCGCTCCTCCCCATCCCACCTCATCTCCTCCTCCCCTTCCTCCAGGTCCCCAAAGCTCGGACGAACTCTTGGCTCCGCCCCTAGCCGACTGCCCTTCAAGTCTCTCTCTCTTGAACCGCCTTTGGAAAAAACACTCCTTTCTCCTGAACCATCTCTTGAAACAACGCCTCTTCCAGCGTTCCCTTCCACACTTAGAGGACTTCGGCCGGCCTGGAAGCTCCTCACCCTCCTCTCACTATTGTCACGCCCGTCAGAGTCCCCCTTGCTGTGACTGTGTGAGGGCGAGTCTCTCTGCCAGCGATGGGGGTACGGCCGTCCCTCCCGCTCCCTCTCCCGCTCCCTGCTTCCCGCTCTCTCCACACTTCCCTTCCTCTCTCTACTTCCCCAACTCTCCCCACTACCCCTCCTCTCCACATCCCCTCTCGTCTCCACTCTCCCCCTCCTCTCGTCACTACCCCTCCTCTCCACACTCCCCCTCTCTTCGCTCCTCTCTCTGCTCCCCATGTCACTCCCACCTCGTTCGGTGCTTCTTTCACGACCCTCGGCGCCCAACCTAGACCAGACCCCTTTGCGTGTTACCGTGTTACCATCCCTGTGCCCCCCCTCCTCCGTCCTCTCCTCCTTCCCCTCATCCTTCCTCTCCTCCGTCCTCTCCTCTCTCCACTCTTCCCTCCTCTCATCCCTCCTCTCATCTCTCCTCTCTTCCCTCTGCTCCTCTCCCCTACCCACCCTGCCATCTCCTCCGTCTCCCGCGTCTCTGCCATTCCTTGCCGCTCTTCCCTCCCCGTAAACTCCCCTACTTTCCATCCCACGGTCTCCATATCCCCTCCCTCGCGCATCCCTGCTCGCGTGCTCACGCCTTCCTCCCACGAATCTCCCCCCTCCGCCCCCTCTGCCGCCTCCTCTTCCCTCCCCGCCGAACCTGCCACGCCCACCAACCCAACCTCCCCGCCCACCGCTCCCTTCCCTCGAGTCTCTGAATCCCGAACCTGAAGCGCCCGAGCCTGAAACACCCGAACCTGTAGCGCCCCGCTCGCTTTCCTCACGGGGATTTCTCACAATCCGCACATCCCGCCGTTCACCGCTAGCCTCCTCCCCTTCCCTCTCTGTGTCATTAACCCTATCCCTGTCCCGGTCACTGTTCCTGTCATTGCTCCTGTCCCTGTCGTGTCCCCTACCCCTCAGCCTCTCTCGCAAATCCTCGTTCGAAACCCTAACGCCGCCTCCCCCTCTCCTGTCTCCAGGCCCCCTCGGCGGTAATCCACGGTCATCCTTCTCCTTGTCATATATCGCCGAATCTCCACCGTCCCTTGGGTCGTGGATCCAATCAGACGCTCTCGGACCAGAGCCCATCATAGATCCTCTGGCCGAACGTTCCTGGTAGTTTCCTCTCCCCCTCTCGCCCTCGCGATGATCACCACCGTCCGATCTCCGTCCTCCCCCGCGCGCATCTCCAAAGCTCCTCCCCGCCGTCGATCTATCATCGGAATAGTGCTTTCCAGAAATGCTGGCCGTAGCTTCAGCAGACGGGTCTTTCCGCTCTGGAATTTCCGGATCCATAAAAACCAAGATCGGGAAACCCTAGAGCAGAAATTGAATTAAAATGTCAAAATAATCCTAAACCATGAAGTAGGAAAAAAGGAAGTTACAAAACCGGATGCTAAACTTTGCTTAGAATGAAAAGATACTACAACATCGCATCACACGTACATGGTCTTCCGTGCGGCGCAAAGGTGATCAACGGCTGAGATTCAACCGCCGCTCGTTCATATCAAGGTCGTTACCAACCTCGACCTCCTTTCCTATGCGCTCACCGGCAGACGAAGCGCTGCCAGTGCAAGAAAACAAGCACAGGACCCCTAAGCAACGCGCAGCGATGTGGAAGCGACTGGCTAAGGAACAGGGGACCGAGATAATGCAAGTCCCTACCTACCAGATAGGACAACAACACCTCAGGCTGGCTGCATGGTTTCTCCCAGCCAAGGGAATGGCACCACGACTCGGAGATATCGGGAACAAAGTTAATATCGAACACCGAAGTTGGTACCTACAGTAAAGTTAAGAAGAGAAGCGTAGACATATACTACAACCATAGCTCGATTTGCACTTTTGTAAAGCATTTGCTATTGCAACCCTCCAGACATAAGAAACCAGTGCTCTCTTCCACACGAAAGAGAAAGGGTCTGCTCTGAGCACCAGACCCAAAGATAGTTGTGCACTCCGTGGTTACGGTAAGTGACATGCAAAGATTCCGTGAAACTCTCTCAAGAGAAATTCATTCAGTGGTGCAAGAAAGGATGAGACTCACACGGCTCTGAGTGAGTCTGCTGCTCCACAACCAGGATGAATCCGACTATTTTTTAGGTGCCTAGAAAACAGTGAGTTCACTGTCCAACAACCAGGATGAATGTCTGACCTTGTTTGATTTTAGTTAAATTAACAGGTAATGAAGTTTGTCACATAATGTTTCGGTAACAGGTAATGGTGTACACGTCCATACATGATAACAGTGCATACGGTCCGAGTTACGGTAGCTCGGGCTAAAGGCAACCACCAACTTAGCAGATTCTACAGCGTAAAAGCCAAGGCATGGACAAAACAGGGCCTTGGACAGCACGTCAATGAACCGGCAATGTCAGCTCTCGTTCCCCCAGCTCTCCCTCCCCCAGCTCTCACTCCCCCAGATCTCACTCCCCCCCCCCCCGTCCCACACCCTAAGGTCTCACCCATTGAGCTATCACCCCCTTAAGGTCTCAACCCCCCCGGTCTCACTGCCCCAGGTCTCACCCCCCCAGGTGTCACACCCCCACGTCTCACGCCCTCAGATCTCACCCCCCCAGGTCTCAACCCCTCTCAGGGCTCACCCCCTCAGGTCTTATCCCCCCAGGTCTTCCCCCCTAAGGTCTCCCCCTCACCAACCTAAAATCTTACCCCCCCAGAACTCACCCCCCCCCTCCCCAGGTTTCACCCCCTCAGGTCTCACCGCTCTGGTGGTCAGAGGCAGGGCTCTGGCGGTCAGAGTGAGGGTGTAGCCACCTCCCTCCCTTTTCCCGTCACTCGACATACCTTTGGTTGGGGGTTTCAGCCCTCTTCCTCCCCTCGCCCTTCACTCAACTTACCCTGGGGGGTAAGGGTTGCAGCCTTGTCCCTTCCTTCGCCCTCACCCGGCAACTCGGGGCCTGAAACCCCCTCCCCTTGCCTCACCTTGTAACTTGGGGCCTGAAACCCCCTCCCCTTGCCTCACCTTGTAACTTGGGGCTTGAAACCCGCTCCCCTTGCCTCACCTTGTAACTTGGGGCTTGAAACCACCCTCCCTTGCCTCACCTTGTAACTTGGGGCTTGAAACCACCCTCCCTTGCCTCACATTGTAACTTGGGGTCTGAAATCCCCTCCCTTGCCTCACCTTGTAACTTGGGGCTTGAAACCACCCTCCCTTGCCTCACCTTGTAACTTGGGGCTTGAAACCACCCTCCCTTGCCTCACCTTGTAACTTGGGGCTTGAAACCACCCTCCCTTGCCTCACATTGTAACTTGGGGTCTGAAATCCCCGCCATTGCCTCACCCTGTAACTAGGGGTCTGAAACCCCCTCCCTTGCCTCACCGTGTAACTTGGGGTCTGAAACCCCTCCCTTGCCTAACCTTGAAACTTGGGGTCTAAAACCCCCTCCCTTGCCTCACCTTGAAACTTGGGGTCTGAAACCCCCTCCCTTGCCTCACCTTGCAACTTGGGGTCTGAAACCCCCTCCCTTGCCTCACCGTGTAACTTGGGGTCTGAAACCCCTCCCTTGCCTCACCATGTAACTTGGGGTCTGAAACCCCCTCCCTTGCCTCACCATGTAACTTGGGGTCTGAAACCCCCTCCCTTGCCTCACAATGTAACTTGGGGTCTGAAACCCCTCCCTTGCCTCACAATGTTACTTGGGGTCTGAAACCCCTCCCTTGCCTCACAATGTAACTTGGGGTCTGAAACCCCCTCCCTTGCCTCACAATGTAACTTGGGGTCTGAACCCCCTCCCTTGCCTCACAATGTAACTTGGGGTCTGAAACCCCTCCCTTGCCTCACAATCTAACTTGGGGTCTGAAACCCCCTCCCTTGCCTCACAATGTAACTTGGGGTCTGAAACCCCTCCCTTGCCTCACCCTGTCACTTGGGGTCTGAAACCCCTCCCTTGCCTCACAATGTAACTTGGGGTCTGAAACCCCTCCCTTGCCTCACAATGTAACTTGGGGTCTGAAACCCCCTCCCTTGCCTCACAATGTAACTTGGGGTCTGAAACCCCCTCCCTTGCCTCACCCTGTCACTTGGGGTCTGCGGATCGAATCCTGTGTTTTCCCTCACATCGAACCCACTAGCTGGACGCCAGCACCCTTAGCTGGACGCCACCCCCCCTTAGCTGGACGCCGGCCCCCTTAGCTGGACGCCAGCACCCTTAGCTGGATGCCAGCACCCTTAACTGGACGCGAGCGCCTTAGAAGGACGTAGACATGAGCAAAACACGGTGCGATAAAGTATCGCATGAGTAACACGGTACATGAGTATCGCATCGCGTTTTGCTCATGTCTAGTTTCAGGCCCCCATGTCTCATCACCCTCCTCTCAACTTACACAGTGGGTTGTTGTAGCAGCCCCCCATTGCCCCTCAATCAACTCACCCAGGGGGTTTCAGGCCCCCTTGTCTCATCACCCAGCTCTCAACTTACACTGTTGATCCTTGTAACAGCCCCCCATTGCACGCTCCTCTCACAACTAGCTTACTCTTGTCTCATGGTTGCAGCAGCCTCCCTCCGTTGCCCTTCACTCAACATACCCTGATGGTTTCAGGCCCCCTTTCTCCTCCCCTCTCACCCGACATACTTCGTTGGTAGGTGCAACCGCCCTCCCTTGCCCCTCAATTAACTTTAAACTCGCCCAGGGGGCTTTCAGGGCCCATTTTTCCTCTCCCTCTCACTCAACTTTCTTCTCCCTTCTCTGCCCAAGGAAAGTAATGTGCAGAGCCAGGGGGTGAAAGTTCTAGAGTAAGCAAGGGTAAGACATTGGGGGGGGGGGCTGAAACTCCTAAGGTAAGGCGATTGAGAGGCAAGAGAGGGGGGATGAACCGCCTGGGCTAAGGCGAACCAAAGGCAGAGGAGGGGGGTTCCTCTGGCACCTGCTCGCCCTAACCCGAGGGTTTCAAACCCCCTCTCCCCCCCTGCCCCTCGCCAGCCTTACCCAGGGAGTTGCAACCCCCTCCCCCTGCCTTGCTCTCGCCCTACCATGGGAATTTCACCGACCATCCATCGCCCTTCACTGTACCCGTCTCTCCTACAGCCCCCCTCCATTGCCCATCCCTCTAGTTACCCTGAGGGGTTTCAGTCCCCCCCTGTCATCTCCCTCTCACTCAACTTACAGCGGTGGTTGCAGCCGTCTCCATTGCCCACCATTCTAGTCACCCTGGGGGGTTTCAGGCCCCTTCCTCATCTCGCTCTCACTCAACTTGCAGCGGTGGTTGCAGCCGCCTCCATTGCCCACCACTCTAGTCACCCTGAGGGGTTTCAGGCCCCCTTTCTCATCTCGCTCTCACTCAACTTGCAGCGGCGGCGCCTCCATTGCCCATCACTCTAGTCACCCTGAGGGGTTTCAGGCACCCTTTCTCATCTCCCTCTCACTCAACTTACACGGGTGGTAGATGCAGCCGCCCTGCATTGCCCCTCAGTCAGCTCATCCCTGCAGCATCACTGTTTCAACACCCCCTTTTACCACCACCACCAGCAGCCCAGTCTACCTCCCAGCCCCCCCTTTCCCCCTCCCCCTTTTCCCCCTCCCTCCCTTCCCCTTCCCCACCATCCCCCTCCCAGCAATAGGAGCAGCATGCAACCCACTCCCCTTCGAAAACAGCACCCCCCATGGCTCCACCTTGTGGGTGCGAGCAGTGGCAGTGGAAAATGCACGGGCGGCCCAAGACTCAAATCCCGCTTACGTGATGCGTCGTAGGAGGGGACTCCCAACCAGAGCCGGCGCGCACGGCTCTGGCCGGTTCCATTATACGATACGCCAGTATTGGTACTTGAGCACCGACTACCGTGCCACACATTTTCCACTGGCCACACCCGATTTTGCAGGGTGTTTTTGAGAAATCTCAAAAACACATTTTCCACTGGCCACACCCGACCAACACGGCAGGATCCACAGAGGGTGCTGCCCCTAAGGGAGTGAGCGACATGCTTGCTCCTATGCTCCGTCCCCCCCCCCCACCCACCCCCGTTCCTTCCCTTCCCCCTTCCCCTTACTTCAGCAGCCCCTTACCTCCACCTACTATAGCCGAATGGGGCACCATGATCCTGCAACCTGCTAGGGAAGGGGAGGGGAGGTGAGGTGAGGGTAGGGTGGGGACGGCACCTTCCTTTCCTCTCAAGGCGTGATGCTGCTGGCGGGAGGGGAAAGAGGGAGGAGAGGAAGTGAGAAGGGGGCTGGGCTCCATGCTCCTGCCCTAACTCCAAGTAAGGGGGAGGGGAGGTGAGGGCGGGGAGGGGGCTGCACCTTCCTTTCCTCAAGGCGTGATGCTACTGGGGGAAGGGGAAAGAGGGAGGAGAGGAAGTGAGAGGGGGGGTGGGCTCCATCCATAATCCTGCCCTTGCTCCAAGGCTCCAGATTCACATGCTGTAGGAACGAAGCAGGGGGGTGAGATGACCATACCTGGTACCTTACCTGGTACCATACCTCGCTCACTCCTAGCCCTAGCCTGCCCGCTAACCACCCAACCCCCACTGCTGCTTCTGCTGCTGCTGCTGCTGTCGGCTGCTGCTGCTGACAGCTGCTCAGCTTCCTCTGCTGCAGTCTTCCTCTCTGATACCATGTGACCTGGTGGGGGGAAAAGGGAGACGCAGTGAAGCACACAGAGAACAAGTTAGTGCAGGCCTTTCAGCAGCCAATGGATTCAGAAAAAAAAAAAAAAAAAAAAAAAAAAAAAAAAAAAAAAAAAAAACATTAAAAAAAAAAAAAAAAAAACAACAACAACAACAACAACAGAAAGATGGAAATTTTGAATAAGGTTGGAAAGAGATAATGAACATGGACATAATCAGCAGCAGTAGGTAGGAGGGGAGGGGCTGGTGGATAGAGGCTTACCATGAGAGGCCAACCCCACCCCCGACGCTCTCCCCCGTGGCAGCGTTCCTCCTGCTGGTGCTGCTGCTGCTGCTGCCAGCTGCTCAGCTTCCTCTGCTGCAGTGGGAGGGAGGGAAGAGGGGCGGGGAAGGGGAAGGGGAGGGGAGAGGGGTTAAGAAGGAGGTGGCCAGGTCCAGGAGTGAGTGGAAGGGACACAAAAAAGCCAAAGCAAGCAAGGTTTGGAAGGCCAGTGAACGGGTATAATCAGCAGCAGTAGGAGGGGAGGGACTGGTGAGAAGTCGCTTACCGTGAGATGCTAACCCCACCCCAGATACTCTCCCTCGTGGCAGAGTTCCTCCTGCTGTGAGGAGAGGGGTGTGGGGAGTTGACCCACACCCCTCCCCTCAACCTGCAAGGGGAAAGCTGTAGAGCAGTGAGAAATCGGCTAGGGGTAGAAGCGTGAGAGGATCTGCATGGGCGGGGTGGCAGATGATAGCAGCAGAGGGACCACTGGAGCAGCACTAGGCACATGGTGCAGACCCTAGGGTAAGGAGGTAAAACAAGAGTGAAGGGGTTGGCTTAACCTTTAGGAGGGGGGGGGGGGGGGGGGGAATGGAGGGAGGATACCTGGAATCATGGGGGAGAGGGAAGGGGTCTGCACCATGTGAGCTTAGGCTGGTGCAAGTGGTTTGGTTTCAAGCGGCATGCAGCATGGATGGAGTGATGAGGTGCGGATGCATGCATGCATGTGTGACATGTCAGAGCGAAAGCAGTCAAAGGCAAGTGAGGAGCTTCTGAGTCGGCTCAAAAGCAGCATGGATGGATCATGGAGTGACGAGGTGCGGAAACATGCATGTGTGACCACATGCCAGACGATTTTTGAGGCGTCTCAAAAATTGGAAACATGCATGTGTGACCACATGCCAGAGTGAAATCAGCCAAGGGCAAGTGAGGGGAAGGAAGGCGTGTGGGTGTACTTATCTGTTGTGGCTGCTCGTGTGCTCCCAGCTGGCACCCCCAGCCCTCTCCGCTTCCCCCCCGCCACTCAAGCGCTTCACAGCACCCACTTCACGCCCCTCCCCTCCCCTCCCCCTGCAGTCACAGCAGCCACTGCACAGGCGCCTGCAGATCCGCCAGCAGAGGGCCTGCTGGGGGATGGGGGGGAGGGGGGAGGGGGGAGGAGAGGGGGACGGGGAGGGGAGGGAAGGGGAGAGGGGCGGGTGGGGAGGGGAGAGGGGCGGGTGGGGAGGGGAGAGGGGCGGGTGGGGAGGGGAGAGGGGCGGGTGGGGAGGGGAGAGGGAGGTAGTTAGGTCGAGGAGAGAGAGGAAGGCAGATGGGAATCGAGATGTGCAAGCAATGCAGAAGAGAGAGGACGAAGGGAGGGGGCCACTGGTACAGTCTCATCTAGAAGCCACAGACCCAGGGGGGAGGGGGGGGGTGGGGGGGGTTTAGGCTTGACCTGAGGGTACACCTGAAATACCTGGGGGTATACCTGAGATACCTGAGGGGATACCTGAAATACCTGAGGGGGTATACCTGCAATACCTGCAGTTAGGCTGGGGGTCTGTGGCTTGTTCACTGCACTGCTACCAGTGGCACGAATGAAGGGATGAAACGAATGAAGGGATGAAACGAATGAAGGGATGAAACGAATGAAGGGATGAAACGAATGAAGGGATGAAACGAATGAAGGGATGAAACGAATGAAGGGATGAAACGAATGAAGGGATGAAACGAATGAAGGGATGAAACGAATGAAGGGATGAAACGAATGAAGGGATGAAACGAATGAAGGGATGAAAGGAAAGACACGAATGACAGAAACAGGGGCAAGGCCAGGCAAGGCATGGTGGTGAACGGCATGGTGGTGAACGGCATGGTGGTGAACGGCATGGTGGTGAACGGCATGGTGGTGAACGGCATGGTGGTGAACGGCATGGTGGTGAACGGCATGGTGGTGAAAGGCAAGGTGGTGAACGGCATGGTGGAAGCAGGGAGTCGAGAGTACTTAGCTGGTTGCTTGCTCGAGGCCTTGAGGCCACTCAACTCAAGTGCCCGCCTGCTGCCCCTACTCCCTCTGCTGCTGCAGCAGCAGATGCACAGGCCTGAGGGGGTGAGCCTGAGGGGGTGAGCCTGAGGGGGTGAGCCTGAGGGGGTGAGCCTGAGGGGTGAACCTGAGGGGGTGAACCTGAGGGGGTGAACCTGAGGGGTGAACCTGAGGGGGTGAACCTGAGGGGGCTGTAAGGCTTTGGGGAGGCTGAACCTGAGGGGTTTACCTGCTGTAGGTGAAGGGGGGAGGGGGGGGGGGGGAAGGGGGGTCTGTGGCTTGTGAGGCGGCACCAACCAGCGGCGGCGGCATTTTGAGACAAGTGTGACCAAGAAAACTGAGAGAAAGTGTGGGAGCAGAGCAGGTAAGAAGGAGCCTCACCTGTTGCAGGCAAGTCCACCCTAGATACTCTCCCTTGCACCATAATGCGCTGCTGCCGTCCCCCCATCCGTGCACCGCTGCTGCTGCCACTGCTCCTCTAGCTGCAATCACTGCAGGAGGGGAGGCACGGGGGGAGGGGGGAGAGGTGGGGGGTTGGAAGCATCCCCCCCCCCCCCAAAGCGGAAGGGAAACAGCAGGCCAGCAGCAAGAGAAGCACTTGCTAGCGCCAGCAAGACGGAGACGCAGACTCGAGCAGAACGCGAATGGGACTGGGGACGCACTTACCAGGTGCAGCAGCGGCCTAGACAGTGGCCTGCCCGCCCCCCCTACAGCTACTCTCCACACTTACCAGGCGAGGAAGGGAGACGAAGAGGGAGAGGCAGAGGCTAGCAGCAGCAACGAGTATTTGACTGGTGCTCCGCTCAGCCTGTTTCTCCTCTCCGCCGCTGCTCCTCCTGACTGCTCCATGCTCCCACCTGAGGGAAGGAGGGAGGGCGCGAGGGAAAGGGGGGGGGCAGGGAGGGAGGGAAGGCGGGGAGGGTGGAGGGGGAAGAAAGAGGCTCTCCCCCCCTCTCCCCCCTTCTCCCCCCCTCTCCCCTCTCCTCCCCTCATCAGGCACACAGGCAGGGAACAGGGAGCGCACACAAACACAGTTAGCGCCAGCAGGAGGGAAGACGCAGACTCGAGCAGAGAGCGCATGAGACTCGAGGCGCACTTACCAGGTGCAGCGGCGACCTTGCCTACTCGCCCCCCCTACAGCTAGTTGCATGCTCTCACCAGGCAGCCCGCAGCAGCCATGCGCGAGCGCGGAGTGAAGTCACCGCGCGGACGACCGTCTCGCCGCGCGACGACGCACGGACGGCCGTTTCGCTGTGCGGCGATGCCCCGACGACCATCTCGCCGCGCGACGACGCGCGGAGGACCGTCTCGCCGTGCGACGACGCCCGCACAGCCATCTCCCCCGTGCGAAGACGCACGGACGACCATCTCGCCACGCCACAACGCGACGGCACGGTGCCAGGTTTCCTTGATCGCTCGCATCTGAACGAAGGGGTTACAGAAATAACGAGGGGTGGGGCTTTCGGTGTGACAATAACGAGGCTTGGGAAACAGCGGAACGGACGGAATTCGCAGAACACTGAACGGCGACTGAGGCGAACTCTTGCGACGGAGATTGAGATTGGGTTTGAGCGAAGAAACTGGTTTTGCGAAACGAGAATGGCGAACCAGAATTGACGAAAGTGAGCTGGCGAGCTTCGGAACGAACCTTGCGTAACAGTCGCTCGGAATTCGTTCACTCCTCCGATCGCACATACATCGCTGCCCCGTCGCACATCGCAGCAGGTCGCACACCACAGCAGGCCACCCTGGATGCCACAGCACTGCAAGGACCCGGTACATTGCGTCTGTTTTGCCGAAATCGGCCTCGGACTGGTTTGTCTTGAGGGGTTTAACAACATTTTAATGCGGTACCAAACAATTCGAGCATAGTAAAACACGGTACTCAGCGAGGTTCGGAGCGTGATCCTGCGAGTCGGACGCAAAAACCGCGTCCGAATCCCGAACAGCAGCAGGGACTCCATTCGCGAATAAAGAGCGGCGACTGATTTGAGGTAACACGCTCGCGATGGAAATGGGAAATATGATTGAGCGAAGAAACTGGCTTGGCGAAATCAATTTGGCGAAAGTAATTCGGCGAGGCTCAAAACTTTGCCCAACTGTTTGCCTCTCTCCAACTGTCGAAATCGCAAGAACATCGCCTCTCCTTCAAACAGCGCACAGCGTCGCACGCTCAAGGGAGCAGATCGCAGAACCAGAGATCGCAGAACGTCGCACGTCGCAGGCCCCTGCATTCGAGGTTGGCTTCCTTGGTGGCTCCGCCCACCACAAGCACGCAAGCAAGGCCAGAGACACGGGGACCGTTCGCTGGCAATTTTCCGAGGGGAACGGGGAGGGGAACGGGCGACCAAATCCCGCGCGCATGGAATCAGCGCAGGCAAACCTACGTAAAATTTTTTTGTGTGCCCCCGTACTTTGGTAATCATAACGACGCCGGCTCATGATTACGCCTGTCACGACTACAGAACTGGATAAGACAAACTCGCGGACAGTGAAGAGTGGGGCCCACCAAAAGCCCTCTTAGGCCATCGCACTTTCGTGGAAAATCTAGCGGAGAAAATGAGATTCACACAATTTTGTCAAAACTGCCCATTTTTTTAACATTTCAAAATGTGACCGATTGGATGGGTATGAGCTGGCGCAATTGCGCAAATCGACGGGTAGGATTGAAGGGGAAGTGGCTGCGGTTTTTTTTTGGGTTTCGTAAACCTGCCCAGCCAAGAGGCATGCCAATCTTGGCCTGCCTCATACCACGATTTTGCAGTATGAGGTGTGGCACGGAGTTTGCCTGGCAGCTCTGGGCGGCTGATGGCCGCGCTTCGGGTTTGGCATGAGAAGGAGCACGCGATTTGGGGGCAATTGGTTTGGGGAAACCGAACCGACGCAACGTTTTCGCATGCTGACGTCACGTTTCGCAAATTGGGTTCGGCGAACCCACGAAGCCTCGATCGATGTTCCCCATACCTAATTTCACTCGCCGTGCCGGTGAAAAATTGGCCAGCGAATGGCCCCACGGAGATAGGAGAGAGCAACAGGAGAGAGGAACAAGAGAGAGGAACAGTAGGGGTGTCGCTAATCGCAACAAGGGCAGACCCGACTCAAAGCAGCACGATACGACTAGGGCTTACTTTTGGTTTTTAGTCACCCTTCAAAAATCGGGCTCCTTGAAAGTTTACCCTTAATTTTCAGGGTCCAGCGGAAGGCAACCATTAATCATTAGGGTACGTTCACACAGTACCCTTTTCACTGCCACTGTTAAAATCTACCATGAGATGTATGGACAAGACGAAAAGGGCGTGAGTAACGTGCACGGGGCTGTCAGGGGAGAATGACGAAAATCCACTAAGTAAGTTATCTCCCCTCTATTTGTGACAACAAGGTGTGAGTAACGTGCTTGTGAGGGGAGAAGAACGAAAATCTACTAAGGGATTTGTCTCCCCTCTGTTGGTGACTACGAGGTGTGAGAAACGTGCTGTGAGGGAAGAAGAACGAAAATCTACTAAGGGAGTTGTCTCCTCTCTGTTGGTGACTACGAGGTGTGAGTGACGTGCTGTGAGGAGAGAAGAATGAAAATCTACTAAGGGAGTTGTCTCCCCTCTGTTGGTGACTACAAGGTGTGAGTAACGTGCTGTGAGGGGAGAAGGTCGAAAACCTTCTAAGGGAGTTATATCCCCTCCGTCAGTTGGTGTGAGTACGTGCTGTGAGGGGAGAACAACGAAAATCTTCTAAGGGAGTTGTTCCTCTTAAGGAGATCCCCCCTGTAGCCCTACCAGCACTAGTAGTACACTCAAGATAGAAAAAATATATACCCTTAATCTCAAGGATTACACTCTGGGATCGAATGAAGATGTAGGAGCAGAGGTAGTCATGGCAAAGCTGATGCCTTGTGTAGTGCCTTGGGAGGAAGAAGAGGGGGCAGAGTTGGGAGTCGTAAATTGTGTGGCATGTTGAGGCGTAAATAGGTAGCCTTGCACTGGTGAAGGGTAAAACATTGGGTATGGCGGTGTTGGGTAATAAGAGTAGGGAAGCGGTTGCTGGGGAAATTGCTGTGGATAAGAGGGGTGAGTTGAGGGGAATTGAGCAGGCTCTGATTGAGAGCTCACAGCATGAGATAGAGCAGCTCTACCCTTGGCTGTAAGCATGTGAGGTGGAGGGGTCCAATTAGGCGGCTTACGGGGGCACTTAAACCAAGGGTGTCCCCATTCATGACAGAAATGACATGCATAATTGAACATGCCAGACTGAGGCTTGGGGAACTGGGATGAACTTGAAGAGAATGATTGGTTGGGAGATGTATTGGACGAGGGAAAACGACCTATAATAGATTGGTTGGATGGCTTACTCGGTTGTGATTGCAAGTTCTTGCCTTGGTTGTTGTTGTACTTGCCGCGACCTTGAGTAGACACAGCAGCGGCCCACAGTGGCTTGTTGTTCTCTTCCTTAGTCTTGGCTAGCGCGCGAGTCTGGTGCTCTCCAATGAGGGTGTTGAAGATGAAGTCGCGGGACTTTTGCTCCTCAGGAAAGGCTTGATTTGTGCTCCTCATCTGGGTCCACTCGGGTGTAAGTCCGGCGAGCACGATGGTAAGGAAGAGCTCCTCTGGGACGACAGCTCCGATGACTTCGGCGTCGCTGAGGAGGATCTCCGCGCGCTCCAAGTTCTCGGGGAGTGTCTCTTTCTGCTCCATTCGCAAGTTGGAGATTTTCCCCCACGTTTCCGCCTTCGTGCTCTCGATGCGTGGTTGATGGAGCCTTTTTAGTCTCTCCCACGCGCGCTTCGCACTGTCGCGATGACTGGCGCATGTCAGGAGCGACTTGGCGTGCTGGTCTTGAACTGAGTTGAGAAGGTAGAGGTAGGCTTCGGCATTCTTCTTTACCCATGCCGACTATTCTGTTTGAGGGGCTTCAGTAGAAGTAGGAGAAAGAGAACCAGAATAAACGGGCCACCACTCTAGGAGAGTGGCGGCCAATTGGAAACGGATGCTCCATACTTGAAAGTCCTTTCCATTGAACCGTGGCACTTCTAACTTAGGAATAAGCGGGGATGGAGAAGACATTTGGGTATAGGGGGGATTGGGATGAGACGGGGTCGATGCAGTATCACCTCCTCTTGTCTTGGTGCCGCTCACTTCAGAGGAGCTAGATTCCTCTTGTAAAGTGGTGCGCTTTTGATTGTCGTACTTGACTGTGGGAGGCATGGAGGAGGAGGGAGGTGAGTGTGGAGCCTTTTATGCCCTTTTTTTTTATGAGAGGCTTTGCAGAAGCAAGGAATGAGGATAATACGTGCTCTGATACCAGATAAGAATTCAGATAAAGACAAAAGAATATAATTGCACGGTTGAATAGGACAAGAGTGCAATAGTAGAACTGTAGCGCATATAAATGAGATTATAATATGCTTGTAAGAAATAAAGGAAATGTACTCAAGCGAGTAAAAAGAGACTTGTCCAGGGAGAGATGCTTGTGAAGAAGGTTGAAAGACTTAGTTTTGTGTGTCTTACAAAATAGAAGAGTTGTAGGATCTTGGGAGTGGTTCTTGATAGAGGAGGACTTGCACTTGGAAAGGATCTTGAGCTTGGGAGAAGACCACAAGCTTGGGAGGAGACTACAAGCTCGAGGAGAGACCACAATCTTGGATGTGGTTGAAGGAGAGGGCCTTGTACTTGAAGAGTGAAGGTGCCACAAGGTTGAGTGTTGAAGAAAGAGTATCTTTCTACAAGCTTGTGTCTTGGTGATGCATCTTATACTCGAGTTGGGTATAAGATGGACTAATGCTTGATTACTTTGCTAATCTAGGAACTTTGTGGGAGAACTCTGAGAGCATAAACTTATATGAAATATGGAATGGTACAAGCCTGATAATCCATGGTGGATACAAGGACATGCATGAGAGAGAGAGACCACTCATGGTAGTCTAGGAAGAAAGGTAGCATGGTAATACCATCTCTAGAGACATAGAACATGAATGCTAACAAGGAGCCTTTGTAGTGGTGTGAACTTGAGGAGCTTGAAGAAGACTTGAAGGGGAGCTTGAAGGAGAGGAGCTTGAAGGAGAGGAGCTTGGAGATGCCTTGTTGTACTTTGAGAAACTTCTTGAGAAGTTGGAGAGCATCCTTGGTGAAGATGAATAGTAACGGAGCATGTGATGGTTGTTGAGCCTTTGGTGTCTTGGAGTTGTAAACCATGTGGTGTTGGAGAGAAACTTGGATGAGTTGGAAAGGAAGGAAAGGAGGAGGAATGAAAGCTTTGTTGAGCTGGAAAGTGAGGAATGTAAGGAATCATGAGAGTCTTGTGTGATGATATGGCAACTTGGATGACTTGGGATAGGAACGAAGGAAGGAATAAATAAGGGGCATGTGGAGGTTGATGAGTAGGAAAGGGAGGAATGTGCTTGAGTCACATGTTAGGAGGATTATTGGTTGGATTAGATATCTTGGAGAATTCTTGATGAGTAGGAAGAGAGAGCACATGAAAAATGATGAAGAGTTATGTGCCTTGAGGTGGGAGTTGGAGATGAATAGAAGGATTGGTTGGAGGCTTGGTTGAGGTGGACTAGGAATGATTATGAGAGCTGGGGAAATTAAGGAGTAGTTGGGAGGCATTAGGTTGGAGGAGATGAGCTGGAAAAGTTGGGTTGGAATTTTGGTAGGTAGAGTAGGTTTGGTTGGTGGGGAATAGGTTGGGGTAGGTGAAGAATTGTAACGAGCGGTTTTGGAGGGGGGGGGGTTGGAGTGGCGAGAGAAATGTGGCACGCACATCACGTGCCACTCACAACAAATCCTCCTCAGAGATGCGACCGCGAGTGCACACGGGTGCGACGGTTGCGACAGGAGCGAGCAACGGGAGCGAGGCAAGGTGGTTGGATCTCGACCTCAATCCTCTTCAGAGATGCTACCGCGAGTGCAACGGGATTGCGATCTCCCGCCGCTCAGCAGCTCCACGACTCACGAGAGCGCAGACGTGCTCACACGCCGTCGGTCACGTGCGCACGCACGAAATCGGAAACAGAGGCACGATAGGGAGTGCGTTAGTAGCAGCAAGAGCGATGACTTGAGCAGCAGGAAAGGGACTAGCGACGCGCTATGCGGCGGACGCCTACTCGCCCCCCCTCTAGCTATTTCCTACCACTTACCGATGCGATTCTTTTTAAAATCGTCCGCGTTGGAATGATCGTTAGCAGCGGAACAATCATTTCCGCGTTACTCCGACGCCACGCCGCGACGGCTGCGACGCTCGCGACGGGTGCGACCGATGCGACGGTTGCGAAGGAAGCGACGATTGCGACTGTTGCGACACGTTGCCGACGGTCGTCATGGCTGGGCAGCCATCGCACGTCATGCGAGAAGCTGCAAGTCCCGAAAGAGAAGAGAAACTAAGAACAATTAAGTCAGCCACACGTCGTGTAAAAGACGCGAATGAAATCGAGAAAAGCGGAAAAAAAAAGACAAGGACGAAAAAACAATGGGAAAAGGACGACGAACCGTCAACGATTCTCGTTAGCGAGAGTCCTACCGAAAGCGGTGGCGACGGAGATCATGACGCGACGCTCGACGGAGCCTTCCTCGCATCCTCCTCGACACAACCGTCATCGACCGGCCAGCTGCGATGCGAACGACAGTTCCGTCGCGACCGCCAGGAGCCTCGGTTGTTTCACGATGGCCGTCCTCCCGTCCCGTGTCGGTCACGGCCCGTGACCACCGGGCGGACGGCAGCTCTCTTCCACTCCGCGTTACTCCGACGGCAGCCTAAAGTCACGACGGACAGCAACTTGTAGAAAGAACGCCGCGCGAGCAGCTCCCCTTCGCTCCGTGTTACTCCGACGAGGAATCACGCGAGGTGATGCCGTGATGGGCGCAGCGATGGAGCGGCGGACCAGGCGGACCTGGAAGCTGACTCATTGCGTCTCGCACCTAGCGTACAGCGCGAATAACGAAGAAGCCTTGGAGCTAGCCTGGGCGGAGAGCTACTCGTGCGGCCGCTTCACGTGATTTTTCTGAGACAAGAGATCGAATAATGAGCACAGCGAGACGATTGCGAGAAGCTAGAATGGTCGTGTGGAGAGGAACGCGTCAAAGTGGAATGGGAATGAGTGTAGCAAGAGGATTGCGTAGTCGGAAGGAGCACGCGGAGAGTCACGGTGAGGGTGGGTGAGCGAGCCTGGCGGGACAACGCTGCCGAGAGCCCACCGCTGGATTTGTCGCTAAGCGAATCGAATTCGTAATTACTAGCCACCGATTGGTTGCTAAATGAATTGAATTCGGTTCCCGGCCACTATTTTGTCGTTACACGAATTGAATTCGTTTTCCACCGCCAACCTAGTCACCGCTGCCTGGAAGGCATCGCGCGGCGGAACGCGAAACAACAACGCGAGGCGACAACACGAGCCGCACGGTTTCGTTTTTTAAGGCCAATGCTCGGCGTACGCGGCAAAAAGACCTAACGGCTTAGAAAGCGGTGGGTGAAACCTACTACGAGGCTCGCTGGGAGGTTCGACAAAAGCGTTAGCGGTCCAGGTGAGTTGAATCGGGAGAAGGATCCAAATGGCTTGGGTGAGTGACGATTCGACGTGGCGGACGGACCTTAAGGTGGGGTCAATGCGATGCGACTCGGAATAACGGCGGCCATGGCTGATTGGATAGGAGTCAGAGCCGAGCGGATTTTGGAATGCGGCGGCTGAAAGTTGAGAAAGAGAGGGGCTTTTGGAGGGAAAGAAAGGGGGCAGGGAGACGAGCGGCGTACGCGACATTAGCATGATCGGGACGTGTTCCGAGAGTCAAGCTCCGACGTTGGTGCAAGGTAGGAGCCAAAGACCTAGTTGTTAAGAACTTAGGATGCTAGGTCCCTAAAGTTAGGACACTAGCTTAGCTAGGATAGGAGCAAGGCCGCCATGGAACGGCGCTAGGAAAAACGGATCTAGGAGTAGGAGGAAAGTCGAGAAGAAAGAGTGTTGGATTAGGAAGAGAAGGGAGTACAAGGAGGGGTTTGTACCCCCTACAGAAAGGTTCAGTAGCAACCTACCAAGCCTATATAAAATTATAACTTATATAATTTTAACACACCCCCTAGGCTTGGTAGTGTCAAGCCCACTCACACCCCCACACCCGCACCCAACCCACCCCCTAACCCCCCACACCCTCAGGCTCGTGCTTAGCCGGGTATCTGACCCTCAGGCAAAGCGTTGACACACCCCCGTACACGAGGCAGCCGACGGCGTCTAGGCGGGTCAGCGACAAGCAGCCGCGGAGCTCTGGCTCAAGGCGGCTGGGTCGCCGACGACAGGCGGCGACTGCCGCGGCTGAGGGCTCTCGGCGATGTGGCAACGTCCGGGCAGAAGACAGCAGCTGCGACAGGAGGAAGGGAAGACGCAGGGGGAAGGGAGAATGGGGGGGGGGGGGGGGGGGGGGGGGGGGGGGGCGGGGCGAGTCTTCAGCGTCGCGCCATAAATGGCGCGGCGCTTACAGGCGGGACGACGGCGTCCTGGCAGGGGGCGACGGGGCCGGGCAGAGGGCGACGGGGCCAGGCAGGGCGCGACGGGGCCGAGCGGGTGCGATGAGGCCAGGCAGGGCGCGACGAGGCCCAGGAGGGGCGCAGCCGCGGCGTCGCGCTGACGTCGTCCCGGTCGCGCGTCGAGACGGCCGCGGCAGGACGGCGCAGCCGGCGAACAGACGACGACGCCACAGCGTGACGCCGCCGCGGCCGCCATGGCAGCGTCGATGCCGCAGCGGGGCGTCGACGCTGCGACTGCAGAACGACGGCCCGATTCCGCGGCAGCGCGTCGGGCCGGTCGCGGCACGACGCGCCCAGTGGCAGCGCGACGTCGCCACTGCAGCAAAACGCGGCCGCCATGGCCGCTGGAGTGAATGAGGGTGAGGAGTAAATGGCGGAAGCGAGAGGAGGCAGTCCAGCAGGAGGGATCTCCTGCTCTGATACCATGTTAAGAACTTAGGATGCTAGGTCCCTAAAGTTAGGACACTAGCTTAGCTAGGATAGGAGCAAGGCCGCCATGGAACGGCGCTAGGAAAAACGGATCTAGGAGTAGGAGGAAAGTCGAGAAGAAAGAGTGTTAGATTAGGAAGAGAAGGGAGTACAAGGAGGGGTTTGTACCCCCTACAGAAAGGTTCAGTAGCAACCTACCAAGCCTATATAAAATTATAACTTATATAATTTTAACACTAGTTTCGATACATTTTTCCATACGCCATGTGGCTTTACGTACATGTCACATTCACATGTCTCTAAGTACACCATACATACCACAACTGTTGTACAATAAACGAACTGCCTTTCCTTGCCACGACTTCTAGTGCCATATTAAATACAGCCGAGAGGTGACTCTCTATGATGGGGCAAGTAGCAATATACCGTCTTTCACCTTCGGCGATGCCCTCTTTTTGTGCCCGGCCCATCCTTGAGCAAGACTTCTAGCCCATGAAGCTAAGTGTGCAAGCCACACTGCGGCTTCTAGCTTCAATAATTGCAGCTCCACTTGTGCTATTTGAAGCCTTTTGCTCAGATATGCCTTCCAACGGACTCCCAAGGAATTTGGAGCTCTTGCGATAAGTGCCTTCTCATCCGCATCAGCAATTGCCTGGGTGCATTCACGAGCAGTTATCATAAAAGTGTTCACTGGAGTGCCCTGTAGACGAGAAACGAAGGGTGGTTACAGACACAGGGAAAAGGCGAGGCAGAGGAGAGAGAGAGCGTGCATGGGGGGGGGTTGCAAACTTCTTCATCTCAGCTTCAAAGGCCAAGAGTTAGCCCTTGGAAAAGCCAAACAGTCCCTACCAGGGCAGTGACAAGGGATCCTACGTTGTCATTGGTATTGACCAGCCAAAGTAGTACTGCAGCAGCAGAAGAACTACACCGATTGCAAACCCAATGCTTCCTAGGGCGGTGTCAAGGGACCATACCAGGCCTATCGCTAAGCCCCAGGGTATTCCGGAAGGGGACAGAATCGCCTCAGGATTACCCGTTAACAGACGGGATTCCCGCAAAAAAACCCGTTACCGAAAGGAATCGGCCGCGACAGATTCGGCTAGCAAGTGATCAGAGGCAGGGGGAAAGGGGTGGGGGGCGTGGGGGGGCGCGGGGCTAAGTATGGCCCCCCTACAGATTGCCCTGCTACAAGTATAGCCCGTACGGATTCGGAAAAAAGTCACTCGTTAGGCTAAGGAATCGCGCGAAATTGTTTCCATAAGTTGGACGGATTCGGAAAAAAACCGCACTGTAAAAAAACGGAATCACTTGAAAAGTCACTCTTAATTTCTCGACATTAAGGGTAACTACCCTGTTAGCAAGAGGCCTGGACCATACGCAGTCATTGGTATGGACCCACCCAAATTATTATTTCAGCAGCAGGAGGACTACACCAATTGCAAACCAAATGCTTACCAGGGCGGTGTCAAGGGACCTCAGGCAGTCATTGGTTTTAAGCAGCAGCAGCAGCACACGGGGCAGCCGTGCTAGGAGGCGTGTGATGTCGTTGAAATAGGCAGCAGCGGATTTCTGCAGGGCCAGGGAAGGATGGGGAGAGAAGGGAGAGCAGGAAAAGGGGGGGAATAGATGGGGAGAGAGGGGAGAGCAGGAAAAGGGGGGGGGGAGAGTGTTTGTGTGACTGTTGAGTCACTCGCAAGGCAACCGTTCAGGAAGATGTGTGATGTCGTTGAGATGAAACGTGCCGCTGCAGTTGACTGTGACTGTCGATGGAGCTGGAGCTGGAGCGATCACGACTGGTGAATAAGCTCCAGTGGGACGAGTCCCGGGCAGCCCTTGATGTCTCTATTTGCACTTACCTCGCCGGCTCAGCATGTACCCAGGTTCCAGTGATACGAATGATACGAATGATACGAATGATACGAATGATACGAATGATACGAGTGATACGAGTGATACGAGTGATACGAATGATACGAATGATACGAGTGATACGAGTGATACGAATGATACAAATGATACGAATGATACGAGTGATACGAATGATACGAATGATACGAGTGATAGGAGTGATACGAATGATACGAATGATACGAATGATACGAGTGATACGAATGATACGAGTGATACGAGTGATACGAATGATACGAATGATACGAGTGATACGAGTGATACGAATGATACGAATGATACGAATGATACGAATGATACGAGTGATACGAATGATACGAATGATACGAGTGATACGAGTGATACGAAAGATACGAATGATACGAATGATACGAATGATACGAGTGATACAAATGATACGAATGATACGAGTGATAGGAGTGATACGAATGATACGAATGATACGAATGATACGAGTGATACGAGTGATACGAATGATACGAATGATACGAATGATACGAGTGATACGAGTGATACGAATGATACGAGTGATACGAGTGACCACTTGGGAGGGATGGAGGGAGCTGGAGCGATACTGACTGGTGAATAAGCTTGAGAGGGCACAAGTGCAAGCATGGCACTGTACCTTAGCCAAGTGAACCAGACGAAGCACCTCGCACCACGGTCAAATCAACCCCCTTTTTCCCCTAAAACCCTCTCCAACACCCCCTCCACCCACTTTCCCCGGTTCCCCACCTGCAGGTGCTTCTTCTCCTCAGCCGTGTCTGGAATGAACAGGTGGTCCGAAGACGCCTCCACTATGTTCTCCCACGATCTCAGCGTCAGCGTGGCAGCAAATATCGCATACAGGTCCGCCCCCGCTCCCAGGGCGATGCTATATTCCATAATGCCCTGAAGACACCTCCACTACATTCTCCCTCCTTCTGCTATCCCCTTGCATCCATCCCTCCATCTCGCCCCCCCCATCATCCCTCTCACCCACCTGCAGGTGCTTCTTCTCCTCAGCCGTGTCTGGAATGAACAGGTGGTCCGAAGACGCCTCCACTATGTTCTCCCACGATCTCAGCGTCAGCGTGGCAGCAAATATCGCATACAGGTCCGCCCCTGCTCCCAGGGCGATGCTATATTCCATAATGCCCTGAAGAGACCTCCACTACATTCTCCCTCCTTCTGCTATCCCCTTGCATCCATCCCTCCATCTCGCCCCCCCCATCATCCCTCTCACCCACCTGCAGGTGCTTCTTCTCCTCAGCCGTGTCTGGAATGAACAGGTGGTCCGAAGACGCCTCCACAATGTTCTCCCACGATCTCAGCGTCAGCGTAGCAGCAAATATCGCATACAGGTCCGCCCCTGCTCCCAGGGCGATGCTATATTCCATAATGCCCTGAAGACACCTCCACTACATTCTCCCTCCTTCTGCTATCCCCTTGCATCCATCCCTCCATCTCGCCCCCCCCATCATCCCTCTCACCCACCTGCAGGTGCTTCTTCTCCTCAGCCGTGTCTGGAATGAACAGGTGGTCCGAAGACGCCTCCACAATGTTCTCCCACGATCTCAGCGTCAGCGTAGCAGCAAATATCGCATACAGGTCCGCCCCTGCTCCCAGGGCGATGCTGTACTCCATGATGCCCCGGGGGTCAGCCAGGACTAGGGCCTTCCACAGGTGGGCGTAGTTGAGGCGAAGGGAGTCGTCTAGTTGTCGGTACAGCCCATGGTCTAGCAAGACGATCTCGGGCTCCAGATGGCCTGAGGATTGGGGGGGGGGGGAGAGAGGAGTGGTGGTTGAGGGTATTACATGATGCCCCGGGGGTCAGCCAGGACTAGGGCCTTCCACAGGTGGGCGTCGTTGAGGCGAAGCGGATCGCCTGGTCGACTAGTTGTACTTGAAGCAATGTTTTACGAACTCGCTGCAGACTGACTCACCACCAGGCATCTTCCGTCCTCCCTTCTTAGCCCGCACCAGCACGTTGGCAGCGTGGGGGTCGCAGTGCACAAAGCCATGGCGGAAAATCATCTCAGCGAATGCCGTGCTGATCTGGACAGTTGGGTGAGAGCGAGGAGAGACGAAAGCGGGAACAGGAGGGGGGGGGGGAGTGGAGGGGAGGAGAGGGGGGGGAAACGAAAGGGAGGGGGGGAGGAGGAGAATGAAAGACATTCGCCAAACCCGACTAACGCCCACTCAGAAGCAGACTCGAAATGTCCTAACTTTTGCCACGTCAGCAACTCACAAGCTTTGCCACGTCAGCAGGGTTGATCCCCATGTCCTTGAGCCGTGCCACGTCAGTCAGAGGCACGCCCTCCATCCACTCCATAGTCAGCACACGCTGCCCGGTAAGTTCCGGGAAGCTTCTCGGCACCGCAACGGACTCCCGCAAGAGCTTGGACGGCGAGGATTGGAAGTTGGCCATGCAATGCCGGCCGTTGGATGCCTCCAGAACGAAATCGAGCTCCTGATGGCAGAAGGATCAGAGGCACGTGGAAAGAAGGGGAAGGGGAGGTTTGACGGTGAGGATTGGAAGTTGGCAGTTGGCCAAGCAATGCCGGCCGTTGGATGCCTCCAGAAGGAAATCGAGCTCCTGATGGGATCATGAGAGGTAGAACAGACGCACGTGGGAAGGTGGGGAAGGGGAGGTTTGACGGCGAGGATTGGAAGCTGATCATGTGATGCTGACCGTTGGATGCCTCCTCCAGGCAGAAATCGAGCTCCTGATGAGAAGATGAGGTGATCGTATGATACACGTGGGGAGCAGTGATACACTCACGGCAAGGAGCCCGAACATTGGCGGGAAACGATTGGACCTAGGTGGTTTCATTCGAATTCTAAGAAATCACGTACATTCAAGTCAACCAAGCATGCAAATGAAATGGGTAGCAGGCATGCAAAGCTGGCGAAGCAACGCTGAGGAATGGATGCTTTCAGTTGCAGGCAGCGCAGCCGCCCACCCCCAAGCTGTAGGCGATTTTTTAGAATTCTCAAGAATTTTCAAACAACGCTGAGGAATGGATGCTTTCAATTGCAGGCATCGCAGCCTCCCACCCCAAGCCCCGGGGACGTCCTCCAAACGCTTGCCTTGGCCGCTCCACCTTGGGGACGTCCTCCAAACGCTGGAGGGGGAGAAGGGAGGAGGGGGGGGGGGGGGGTGGCCTGGGAGGTAGGGGGGATCAGTAGCTAGGGCTGCCCTGCCTGTTTGTCCCATGCGCTGCTATATCTGCCTGGATGTAATTTGCTTACTCATTAATCCATGGACCACTTGAGAGAGGGGGGGGGGGGGGGGGCAGCCACGGGCGGATGGCAATAATGACCAGGGAGTAACAGATTGGTCGGAGTCTGTTGGCATGGGTCATAATGAGCAGCAACGTACATTTCAGAGCAATTTCAATAGCACTGAAAGAGAAGAGTATTTTGTACCTTGGGTAAGCTCTCCTCCACCTCAGTGATCAACCATCTGGAAAGGGGGAGAGCAGATGGGGGCAATGGGGGTGATGGGAGCGATGTTGACTATTACAGGTGACCTCACCTTTTCAATGCAAAAAGCTTTCCACCGTTTCGACAAAGAAGCAAAAGGCCAGAGAGCAGACACGAAGGCTAGGCAGGGCTGTGTGTTTGGCAAAAGAAAGAAGGAATGGGAAAGGAGTAGAAAATTGCTGGTAGGGGTTGGCGATGTCGCCAAGACGATGTTGGCGTCTTGGCGATGTTGGTAGGGGCTGTGTGTTTGGCAAAACAAAGAAGGAATGGGAAAGGCGTAGAAAATTACTCCAAGAAAATTACTCCGAGAATGGAGTAGACACAATGATGAGTAATTGTGTCTCCACTTTCTTGGCGCCTCAGAAATGGGAAAGGAATATAAGAGATGGAAGAGAGGAATCTATTTTTGAGGCGCCTCAAAAATAGAGGAGTGCAGAATAAGGTGACTTTTGAGTCGACTCAAGAGTGCGGAATAGGAACGGAGTAGATTGTGCGGAAAAGGAACAATGGTAGATTGTGCGCAAGAGATTGTGGTAGATTGTGTGCAAGAGCCACTGCAACGGGCCACTTTCTCATGAGACGATGGGATACACCCCAAATTGCATTCCCGTACTATGCACTCCCCAAACTGTACCTATAATCTAGGCTCGGAAAGAACCAATGCAAGGCAGAGATGACGAGCCGGAC
The DNA here is from genome assembly GCA_027943415.1 of Closterium sp. NIES-67. Taxonomy (NCBI): domain Eukaryota; kingdom Viridiplantae; phylum Streptophyta; class Zygnematophyceae; order Desmidiales; family Closteriaceae; genus Closterium; species Closterium sp. NIES-67. The sequence goes on along the minus strand of BQMB01001275.1, from coordinate 170,073 downwards.
TGACACCATGTCAGCTGCTGCTGTGTCCAGCAGGTGCGCGTGCTGCACCTGGTGGGGGGAATAGGGAGGGGCGGCGAGTAGGAGAGGAGCGGGGTGGGAGTAGGGGGAGAGGAACGGGGGCGGGGGGGGAGAGGGGGAGGGAGGGGGGGGGGAGGAAGTGCAGAATGTTGATAGACAGAGAAGCGGGGTTGGGAGAAGGGGGAGGAGAGTGGGGGAGGGAGGGGAGAAGGGGGAGTGCATAGTATTGACAGAGACCACGTATGGTGCTGCTGTGATGAGCCTGCTGCACCTGGTTGGGGGAGACTGGGATAGGAGTGGAAGTGGGAGAAGGAGGGGAGAGAGCGGGGGAGGAGGCGGAGGGGGAGTGGAGATGCTTGACTGACAGACAGTAGGGTGGTGACTTGGATGGTGACTTGGATGGTGACTTGGATGGTGACTCGGATGGTGACTTGGATGGTGACTTGGATGGTGACTCGGATGGACAGGTGCTTGGATGGTGACTTGGATGGTGACTCGGATGGTGACTTGGATGGTGACTTGGATGGTGACTTCCAACAGTGAAAATAGCCCTCCTTTCTATGCCGTGACTTGAGCAATGGAGCACCAGGTCAAGACACATCTCCACTCCAAGTCGGCATTTGTGGGCCTGTCAGCAGTCAAGGAAAGGCCTCACCTTCACAGCCACGTCTTCTCCTGACTTCAGCGTCGCACGGTGGACCTGAGCCAGAGAAGCGCTTGCAACGGGCGCTGGGTCAAAGAAGGAGAAAATCTGGGTGCAAGCATACGGGGAAACGTAAATAGGAATAGAAACAGAGTCTGGGAGCGACACCGGCACCGACATGACGGATTGAGAAACTATCTGCTTTTGAGTCGACTCAAAACCACGAGGCATTAAAAGACTTCATATGCAAGAACTCTTCAGCTCAGCAGCACTCCCATTCAGCCTCTTCCACAGAACCCCCTCACCCGTGCCTCCATCAAGCCACTTTTACCGTACCTCCTCGGGTGGTTTGCCGAGCTGTGATTGGATGAGGAGCCGGACGTCCTCGTAGGGGGTGACGGGACATGTGTTCAGCATAGACTCCTTCATTACAGTCACATACTCTTCAGGCACTATGTAGTCCTGAAAGCACGAAGGGAGCAACGAGGGGGAATATGTGGGGGTTTATGGAGGCGTGGGTTTCTGGGGAGGTTTATGGGGGTTTTCATGGGGAGATTTATGGGGGTTTTATCAGAAGGTTTATAGATGGATCCTGGAGTTTGACCACCGGTTTCTTATCCAACCATTACAACCAGATACAGCATTATAGTCACAACCCTCTCCCTATTCCAACAATTACACCCACCAGCTGGCAGCTGCGCAATGTGTCACCTCGGCTTGATGTAGATCCCTCCGTTCTGAAGCACAGCACCTGCAACCGACCTCTTATCCGGCCAGCACAATCAGTTACCACGCTCGATATAGTCACACCCCAACCTAATCCCCGATTTCAACAATGGCACACACCTGTCTGATGCAGATCCCTCCATTCCGAAAGCACAGTGCTCCGCAGCCGAACCGCATAACATCGCACTCGCCATTGTCAAACCGTTTATTGTCACACCCCAACTCCACCCACCAGCTAAGCTATGTGTTGCCCTAGCTTGATGTAGATCCCTCCGTTTCTGAAGCACAGTGCTTGCAGCCGATCCGCGAATCATCACACCCGCCATTGGCACATCGTTTATTGTCACACCATTTGTTGTCACACCCCAACTCCACCCACCAGCTGAGCAATGTGTTGCCCCAGCTTGATGTAGATCCCTCCATTCCGGAAGCACAGCGCCTGCAGCCGATCTCTTACCCATTCGACATAGTCACACCCCAATCTTCTTCCCTTCGCCAACAATCACACCCACCAGCTGAGCTATGTGCTGCCCTAGCTTGATGTAGATCCCTCCGTTCCGAAAGCACAGCGCCTGCAGCTGATCCGCATAGCATCACACTCGCCATTGCCACACAATCTAGTGTCACACCATCCATTGTCACATCCCCACTCCCACCCACCAGCTGAGCAATGTGTTGCCCCAGCTTGATGTAGATCCCTCCATTCCGGAAGCACAGCGCCTGCAGCCGATCCGCACACCTCAAATGGCACTGCCTCTTCGCCTGCTCCTTTTCCTCGCTGTCCGCGGGCAGCCCGCGCAGAGACGTTTTGTAATCTGGGCAAGCGGAAAGAATAAAGTTCAACCGAGCAGGTACGGAGGAGACAGAAGAAACGATATCGCTGCAGCACTTAGCTACAGTTCTTGACGAGGGCTTTGAGAAAAAGCCGTATTGGAGAGAGGAACTAGCGACTGGTTATGTGAAAACACCCACCAGCAACCATGGCGCCGACTGTAGCAACCATCCTCCCGACGCGCACCGGCACTGTAACGAGGAGCTTCAATCGAAGCATCGGATCTTCTCCCATTGCAGCCCATCCCAGGGCACCCACGACGCCCAATCCGACCGCGCCACGTGTCAGACGGAAAAGAATCGACGGACGGTACGCGATGCCATCTACGTCTGCTTTCGTCACATCAGACGCGGCTTTTCCGGCGCGAAACCCGGAGATGCTGGAACGAAGAAGCCGCCTGGTTGCAAGATTTCCCACGATCTTGATCAGCGAGAAAAGACGGCCGTTGATCGTGACCCTGCTGGCTTGATCCGCGCCGTTGATTCGGTTACCGTTCAGGATACTATGGCTGGCAAATCTGCGAGTTAAGCTACCTTCTGCGCTTGCAAACGGTAATGTTGGTGAGGAATGAGGAGTTTTCGGAAAGAGAACATTCGGAACAAGAGCTCTGTGCCCCACATGGTGCGTCGTTGGGTGCCTCGTTCCTATAAGAGCTCTCGTGGCTGCTAGACGGAATGCGTTGCAGATGCTTTTATCCCGCATCGTGACACCCAACGACACGTATGCTAACGAGTTATCCTAGGCGCGTACGAGGATTGGACCTTGCCGACACTCTGCCGTCTACTACTGCTGCCGTGCAAAATGCCGTCTACTCTGACTGAATCCGTCAATTTTTGAGGCGCCTCAAAAATGCCGTCTACTCTGACTGAATCCGTCAGGGAACCAAACGAACATCTGAAGCCGCTCGCTCGCGGCCTCGCGTACTGCTGATCAGCCAGATGGGACTCTAAGGGCCTCTGGGAGGGAGCTGCGAGGGAAGACCGGGTCAGTTACTTCAGGCAAAGAACTTGTAGCCTTGGGCGAGCAGCTTCGAGGGAAGACCGGGATACTCAGTCACGTCAGGCAAAACCGCTAAATCTCGGGTAATCTATTCCCTAAATGCGATCCAGATTCCAGTGCTCGCCTTACTGGCCGGGCCTGGCTTTGCGCTTCTCCATGGCAACTCCGACCGCTGAACGTAGATTACTTCTTCCTTCTCGGAGAGGAAACATACGCGGACCACGGGACTTAGATATTACACGAGCTTCTCAGAGCAGCTACGAGCACGGACCAGACGACCAGAGAACGCTTCTACAAGCGACCATAAGTGGAGTGGAGCCTGATAAGCTTCGGGTAATGATTGAAGCACCATCAACCGCCATTGCAATCACCTCCAGGCCGGGGAGGAGTTCTGCTGGGCCTCAAGCTTTGATCGCCTTTCCCGCGCTTTTTTCCCTGCAATTGCGGCTGCGCGGCAAGCCCCAGGTGCGAGGAGGGACGCGGTAACCAGTGGCTGTGGTTGAGTGTTGGCTCCGGAAGTTCGGGCATCAATCCCTGCCGTCCATTTCAGCAATACTGTGCGTTAAACTCCGCCTCATTTGGAGGAGTTTATTAGTGAACACTTCAAGTGACAAGAATATACTCTTCGTTCAAAACCTCTAATTACGCCTTAGCAGCAAGAAGCACTATGGTAGACTGCGGAGCAACGTTGTAAGTGCCACTGATTACACGGCCATTGGTTGCAATCGTCTCAAGGTCATCGACAATGTCACGTGGGGACGGCAAGTTGGTGTCAGCCTGCCCCACCCAACCCAACACAAAGAGAAGGGGGGCAGAGGGGGGGGTGTGGGGTGTGGGGGGGGGGAGGGGGGGCATTAGAAGGGAAATGGTTAATGGCAGGGCGGCCAAAGGATAATAATACACAGTAATAATTTTTCAATGAACAAATTCGATTTAAACCATGCAGCCAGAAAAGAAGAGTGCACTCACCAAGCGAACCCATTGGCGACCAGGGGGCGGGGGAGGTAGACCAGCGCCCACAGCAAAGGAATGAGCGTTGAATGCCACATACAGGTCGCCACACATCCCAGAGACGTCGTGCAAGCTGCACCAATTGAGAAACGGGATGTAGGATACAACAACAGCCAACCTTTGTCAATGGACTTAGTTAGGAAAGTAAGCAACTGTGATGAGAGGGGAGCCAGTTTGACCAACAGCAACCTGGAAAACTCACTACAGCAAGCTGGATTCTCAACTGCGACACTTAACTGCAGGCGAATGGCGAGTACGTGGGAGCAGACTTACGAGAAGGCAAGGAATCTACTCTCATAGTTGTCCCAGTTGTCTTCATGCCAGGTGATGTCCCCCTGGGTGTGGACCACATACATGGTGAGAGAAAAGGACCCGGAGCAAGGCTTTAGGGCTTAAAAAACAAGAAAAAAGAAGAAGCTGGATGTGGAATTCAGGCAGCAGGCAAAAATCGCTGGTAGATCCTTTGAACAGGGATTCCAAAAGGCGAAAAATGGGCTGAAATATGCGGGAAGTACAGATGTGCTGTGAATCTTTCCTTGACTGGGGGTTCCGAAAGGCGAAAAATGGGCTGAAAATATGCTGGAAGTACAGATGTGCTGTGAATCCTACCTTGACTGAGGGTTCCGAAAGGTGAGCTGCTAGACCCTGTCACTGGCTAAAGACTGAGCAAAACTAGCTTTGGAATGTACAAGCATGTACTCACGTGCCACTCTCTGGGATGTGAGAATTGGTTCAGGGGTTACAGGTGAGAGGAAGTTGGCCTGGCCAAGGGCTGGGTGCCAGGAGCGCAGGCGGTGACTTTGATTTGACTCAAAGTCACCTGGTGAGAAGAGGTTCAGGGGTTACAGGTGAGAGGAAGTTGGCCTGGCCCAGGGCTGGGTGCCAGGAGCGAAGGCGGTTGACCGCTGCTGTGAAGCGGAAGAGAGACGAGCGGTTCTGCTCCAACTGAGGGGGCACACAAGATGGTGGGAGAGAGGAAGGCAACAAATGGCGGAGACGTCTAATGGTGAGAGGATGGGAACCGGGCAGGGGTCCAATTGAACACCAAATAGGTGCCATTGTGTCAATACGTGGCAGCAACTTGTGTGATGGCACCTGTGTAAATCGTAGAGTGCTCCCTCACACCTGTGAGGGGGAGGCAACAAATGGCGGAGACATCTAATGGTGAGAGGATGGGAATCGGGCAGGGGGTCCAACTTGTGTGATGACACCTGTGTAAATCGTAGAGTGCTCCCTCACACCTGTGAGTGGGAGGCAACAAATGGCGGAGACATCTAATGGTGAGAGGAGGGGAACCGGGCAGGGGGGGTGGAGGGCTTGGTGCTATGAGCAAAGGCGGTTGACCGCTGCTGTGAAGCGGAAGAGAGACGAGCGGTTCTGCTCCAACTGGGGAGACAACGAGTGGTGAGAGGAAGGGAACTAGGGATGGGGAGACAGAGGGTGAAGACTGGTGGGTGGCAGGCAGGACCACAGGCGCTTGACCGCTTCTGTGAAGTGACCAAGGGAACTAGGGAGGGGGAGACAGGCAGGCAGGGTCACAAAGCCTTTACTGGACAAGGTCACAAAGCCGTTCACGAAAGCTGTACAGTCACCAGGTGTCACAACCACCTGGTTCCAGAGGAAGTGGATGAGCGCAGTGCCATGGCCATAGCTGCTGTTGTTGATACCATGGTAAGCCATTGTGGAACATAGTCACACAGCCGTACAGCCATTAGATGCCACACCCACCTAGTGCCAGAGGAAATGGTTGAGTGCAGTGCCATAGTTGTTATTGTTGATACCGTGGTAAGCCATAATGGGACAGAGTCACACAGCTGTACTGTTACAAATGCCGTATTACAGCCACCAGGTGCCATACCCACCTGGTTCCAGAGGAAATGGTTGAGCGCAGTGTCATGGCCATAGCTGTTGTTGTTGCCATTGCGTGTGTGCCCATACTCATCCCCCATCAGCATCATAGGGGTGCCCTGCTCACACGCACACGCACATGCATATGGCACATCAAATGGCACATCATATTCGACAAGGATAAGCATATGACATATAGCAAATGGGATCCACCAAGGCAAAATGTTCAAGAAAGAGCGTTCCGATCCAAGGTACAATGTGCCAAGGCTATGTATCCAAATGCATCATTCTCCATCACAATGCGCGCAAGTGCTCGCTCATTCCTTCACCGAACTCACCTGCGACACCATGAGCGCCATCGGCACAATCAGCGCCTGCCAACTGTCCGTCTACTCACCTGCGATAACATGAGCGCCAGGTGGAAGTTCCTCATTTGCCGGTTCCTCAACGCAATAATCCCCTCGTCCTGCGTGGGACCTGCAGGGTTGGAAGCGATGGAATTGGCAGGCAGCAGCGGACCAGGAGATGCAAATGAGTAGCAAAGACAGGAGAAACGAGACCAGTTACAAAGTAGGCGGTGATGCTAGGAGGGAACAATGCAGTGGGCAGCAGGAAAGGGCAAAGAAAAATCATGCTCACGTGGGAGCAGGTTTGCAGGTTAGCAGGTTAGCGGGTCAGCGGTTCAGCGGGAGGGCGGGTGAGCGGGTGGGCGGGTGAGCGGGTGAGCGGGTGACCGGGTGACCGGGCCAGCGGGAGAGCGGGCCAGCGGGTGAGCGGATCACGGGTTGAGCGGGTGAGTGGGTGAGTGGGTGAGTGGGTGAGTGGGTGAGTGGGTGAGTGGGTGAATGGGTAAGTGGGTGAGTGGGTGAGTGGGTGAGTGGGTGAGTGGGTCAGCCGGTCAGCCGGTCAGCGGGTTAGCGGGTAGGTCAGCGGGGTAGCGGGTCAGCGGGTTAGTGGGTTAGCAGGTCAGCGGGTTAGCGGGTTAGCGGGTCAACGGTTCCAAGTCAACACTCCAAGTAAAGTCTCCTCACCTTCCGCCCCACAGTTCCAGCTGTAGTTGTCATTGCTGCCGTCCCTTCCCTCCTCCCCATTCGCCTCATTGTGCTGTAGGGAGGGGAAGGTGAGGCATGGGGAAAGGTGCAGGGAGAGGGGGTGTGTGTTGTGTGATAAGATTGGGGAGATTGCAGCTGTCTTCCTCCTCCCCTCCTCCCAATGGGCCTGCCTGTGAATCTAGAGGGTGAGGCCATCGATTTTTGAGCCGACTAAAAAATCGACTCATTACACACGGAATCTAGAGGGTGAGGCCATCGTGTGCGCAGCCGGACGCTGGCCTACTTGCAAAGTTGATTCCTGTGAACAAAGTTGATCCTGCGGTAGGGCCCGTCACGCAGCCGGACGCTGCCATAAGGTGTCTTGGCGTGCCGTTTTGGCTTGAGGTTGAAGGAGACGAGGCCCCTTAGCATGAACCCATCGTTGGCGATCACAAGGTTGATGCTGTGGTAGGGCTTGCCAGCCACACACACACACACACACACACACACACACACACACACACACACACACACACACACACACACACACACACACACACACACACACACACACACACACACCATGACGCTGCAACAACAGAGTTGGGGCACTTGCCAGGCGCACACACACACACTTTTGACGCTGCCGTGAATGCGAATGCTTACCTTGAGGTTGTATGACACCAGGTCCCTTAGCGTGAACCCATCGTGGGCGATGACAAAGTTGATGCTGTGGTAAGGTTTGCGCTGGTTCACCTGCGGATGCATCATGCATGCAGTTGGGCAGGCAAGGGGGGAGGGAGAGGGAGAGAGAGGGAGGGAGCGAAGAGGGAATATACAGGAGAGAGGCATGATGTGTCGGGCTGGCGCTGGTGCCCCTGTGCACATGCATGCGGTTAGGCAGAGAGCGAAGGGGCGAGAGAGGAGGGGCGAGACAGGAGGGGGAAGAGAGGAGGGGGTGGATAGGAGAGAGATGATGTTCTAGGCTTGTGCTGGTTCACCTGTGGATGCATCATGCATCCAGTTAGTATTTTCAGTCGACTCAAAATACACCTTTTGAGTCGACTCAAGGTTCACCTGTGGATGCATCATGCATCCAGTTAGGCAAGCAGGGGGGGAGGGAGACGGAGGGAGCGAAGAGGGGATATATAGGATGGAGGCATGATGTGTCGGGCCTGAGCTGGTTCACCTGTGCACATGCATGCGGTTAGGCAGAGAGCAGAGGGGCGAGAGAGGAGGGGCGAGAGGGGAGGGGAGAAACAGGAGGGGGAAGAGAGGAGGGGCGAGAGAGGAGGGAGGGGAGAGGAGGGGGGAGAAATAAGGGAGGGGAGAGGAGGGGCTAGATAGGAGAGAGTTGATGTTGCAAGCTTGCGCTGGTTCGCTCGTGCACGTGGTTACGCAGACAACCGACACATGCATTTTTGGAATAGATCTATGTGTCACTGCACATGGCACACTTCACTTCACACGGCAAAAGAAACCTCAAACAATTTGCCATACGCTTCGTCTCACATGTGCATATCATCTCACGTGGAACAAGTCATGCCATGTGGTAAATGTCATCTCACATGGTACATGTCATCTCACATGCTACATGTCATCTCACGTGGTGCATGTCATCTCACGTGGTACATGTCACCTCACGTGGTACATGTCATCTCACATGGTACATGTCTGCAGATCCAGCCAATCGAGTGGCAAAGGGGCCCTTCATTCCCTCATCTCCCTGCAGCAAGACAACAACAAGCATTGATATAAAGGTGATTTTTGAGTCGACTCAAAAATCGACTCATTACACACAAGCATTGATATAAAGGTGATTTTTTAGTCGACTCAAAAGTCAATCAAGATACACGAGCAGCACGTGAGTGACACCCATCAGAGTGCATGGGCTGTGCCCGGCAATAAGGCAACAAGCCGTATGAGCTCTAATCGAGAAATGAGAACACCGCATGGCACGCATCTGAACAGACTTCGTGTAATGAGTCCATTTTTGAGTCGACTAAAAAAATCGACTCATTACACGCCAGCTAGTTTTGACATTTGAGGCGCCTCAGAAAACATGGCACACATCGGAACAGACTTAGCCAGCTAGTTTTGAGGCGCCTCAAAACTAGACTTTGCCAGCTCACCTTGATGAACTTGCGCACGTCGTCTCGGTACTTGCCATTCCACTCCGCCCACCTGCGACAATGACAGCATGGCATGGAGGGGTGGGGGGGGGGGTCGATGACAACATAGCATCAGAGGGAAAGGACGACTGACGTATGGCAGAAGCATGGGTGTGTGAGTCTCTGAGACCAGCCATGGCTGTATTGCATGGTATGCAAGACACAGCAGGGACGCGATGTGACCTGTCCTTTCTGGATGTGTGTCTGGTAGGCAGGTTCCTGCCCTGCTTGGGCACAGTATTGGCTGTCCTATCCGGGGAAGGCAGTACCTGTCCCAGTTGGGGAAGCTGCCCACTTGGTAGAGACCGCCGCAGTCCCAGGGCTCGGCAATGAGCTTGCACTTGGAGAGAACCTCGTCCTTGGCAATTGCCTGGTGCGTAGGTGGATGCGTTTGGGTGGAAAGAGGAGGTGGGGCGAACCCTTCAGTCAACTTAAAGGGTGCCACAGTGCCAGGGCTCGGCAATGAGCTTGCACTTGGACAGCACCTCGTCCTTGGCAATCGCCTGGTGGGGGAAGGGCAATTTGGGGAAGGGCATTCGTTGGAGGAGGTGAGAGGGGCAGGGCCATTGAGTCGACTGAAAGCCAACAGTCCCAGGGCTCAGCAGCGAGCTTGCACTGGGAGAGCACCTCGTCCTTGGAAATCGCCTGGTGGGAGGGAGGGGAGGGGGAGAAATAAAAGGGTGGTTGGGTTGGGTGAGAGGAGGAGAGGGGGATGTGTGAGGCGAATTTAAGCCAACAGTCCCATGGCCCGCAATGAGCTTGCACTGGGGTAACACCTCGTCCTTGGCAATCGGCTGGTGGGGGAAGGGCAAGTGGGGGAAGGGCAAGTGGGGGAAGAGCAAGTGGGGGAAGGGCAAGTGGGGGAAGGGCAAGTGGGGGAAGAGCAAGTGGGGGAAGAGCAAGTGGGGGAAGGGCAGGTGGGGGAAGAGCAAGTGGGGGAAGGGCAGGTGGGGGAAGAGCAAGTGGGGGAAGGGCAGGTGGGGGAAGAGCAAGTGGGGGAAGAGCAAGTGGGGGAAGGGCAGGTGGGGGAAGAGCAAGTGGGGGAAGGGCAGGTGGGGGAAGAGCAAGCGGGGGAAGGGCAAGTGGGGGAAGAGCAAGTGGGGGAAGGGCAGGTGGGGGAAGAGCAAGTGGGGGAAGGGCAGGTGGGGGAAGAGCAAGTGGGGGAAGGGCAGGTGGGGGAAGAGCAAGTGGGGGAAGGGCAGGTGGGGGAAGAGCAAGTGGGGGAAGGGCAGGTGGGGGAAGAGCAAGTGGGGGAAGGGCAGGTGGGGGAAGAGCAAGCGGGGGAAGGGCAAGTGGGGGAAGAGCAAGTGGGGGAAGGGCAAGTGGGGGAAGAGCAAGTGGGGGAAGGGCAGGTGGGGGAAGAGCAAGTGGGGGAAGGGCAAGTGGGGGAAGGGCAATTGTTGGAGGAGGTGGGAGGGGCAGGGCCATTGAGTCGACTCAAGGCCAAGTCCCATGGCTCCACAATGAGCTTGCACCTCGTCCTTGGCGATTGCCTGGTGGGAGGGAGGGAAGCGTTTGTAGAAACAGGAAGGATCACTCGCCTAAATCGCTTACCTAGATCGTTTACCAAAATCGCTTACTCTTGGAGACCCACTCAAAGCACTCACCAGGACCTTGTGCTTGAAACGACTCACCCGAATGAGTGGAGGCGCTACGAGTGGCTCCCCATCCGTCCCTCGGCACAAGACACTAGCCAGGTCAAATCGAAAACCATCCACATGGTACTCCTGAGATAGGGGCGGAGGGGAGGCGAGGGGGAGGCAGGGAGAGGCAGGGGGTTGGGAGGGGGTAGGGAGGGGGTAGGGAGTGGGGAGGCGGGGGGGACGCGGGGGGGACGCGAAGGGAGGAAGCGGGGGAGCGGAGGTAGGCATGAAGGAGAGTAGGCGCTTTAAATGGCTCTCCATCCGTCCCTCCGCACAAGACGCTGGCCAGGTCAAAGTGAAAACCATCCACACGGTGCTCCTGAGATAGGGTGCAGAGGACGGGAGCAGGGGTTGGCATGAGTTAGAGGCGGCGCTTCAGGAGGCAGCGCTCGCCATCCGTCCCTCGGCACAAGACGCTGGCCAGGTCAAAGCGAAAACCATCCACATGGTACTCCTGTGAGGAAGCGAGGGGAAGCACGATGGCCAGATTAGAGTGGCGGAGGCAAACGCCCTTGACCCCCGCACAGCCCAAGGACAGTCACCTAACCGGGTGTTTTTGAGAATTCTCAAGAACACCCAGATGATCGGATTAGAAGGGCGGAGGCAAACGCCATTACCCCCACAGTCCAAGAAGCACCAATCTGCCTGCTGCCTGCCTGCCCCCAAATCTATTCTCTGCCTTCCCTTTCTCACCTAACCCCTCTCTACTTAATCCCACCTCTCACTCTTTCCCACCTGCACCAGTGTCCAAGGCTACCCAGCACCATCTACATCACCACGGGGTGGTTGCAGTACAGCGCATAGCTGCCTAACAATAAGTGCCTGGTGCCCTATACGGCTATGCCCATGCTCACCTAGACCCAGTGCCGCAGGCTGTCCAGCACCATCTGCATCACCACGGGGTGGTTGCAGTTGAGCTCATTATTGCCTAGAACTTGACGCTAAGCGCCCAGAGCGTATGCCCACTGCCTCTCCCGCATCCCCTCTTCCCCTCCTCACCTGCGCCTCCTATTCTCCCCCCTCAACCCCCCTCTCACCTGCACCCAGTGTCGCAGGCTGTCCAGCACCATCTGCATCACCACCGGGAGGTTGCAGTTGAGCTCATCACTGCCCAGCACCAAGCGCTCCCTCCCTACTGCCCAACGTGCACTGCCTCATGCAGCTGATTCTCTTTACCGCCTCCTCCTCCTCACCTGCACCCAGTGTCGCAGGCTGTCCAGCACCATCTGCATCACCACCGGGAGGTTGCAGTTGAGCTCATCACTGCCCAGCACCAAGCGCTCCCTCCCTACTGCCCAACGTGCACTGCCTCATGCAGCTGATTCTCTTTACCGCCCCCTCCTCCTCACCTGCACCCAGTGTCGCAGGCTGTCCAGCACCATCTGCATCACCACGGGGTGGTTGCAGTTGAGCGTGTTGCCGCACCCCGCATAGTTGGCCAGCTGCACGTAGCTGTTGGGCTGCACAATGTAGTACGTCTGAGGAGGAGGGTGGGGTGGGGGGAGGGGATGTAATACGTTGGGAAGGAATGAGGGGGTGGCAGCGTCATAGCTGCTGCAGTTTGCCAGTTGCACACTGCACGCAACGCGTAGCTGAACAACGTTTTGAGGCGCCTCAAAACGGGATGTAATACGTTGGGAAGGAATGAGGGGGTGGCAGCGTCATAGCTACTGCAGATGGCCAGTTGCACACTGCACGCAGCGCGTAGCTGAACGACGTAGTACGTCTAAGGAGGGTGCAAGGGAGAGGCGGAGCAGTGAGAGGGAAGAAATGACGGGCAGACGCCACGGGAGAAGCAGCAGCATGGCTTACAAGGTTGGCTTCCATACACGCACACAGCTTGTTATCAATCCCTCTGAAGGATGTGGGAGTACCGGAAAGGTATCATCCGCCTCGTTGGTGTGATTATATACCACGTCCAGAATCACCTCCACCCCCACAGCACGCAGGCGCTTCACCATCTTCTTCACCTCCCTCGCTGCTGCCATACCTGTTGTCCCACCCAGCTTGTTCGTCATACCTTGTTATCAATCCCTCTGAAGGACGTCGTATACGGGAACGTGTCATCCGCCTCGTTGGTGTGGTTGAAAACCACGTCTAGGATCACCTCCACCCCCGCTGCATGCAGTGGCTTCACCATCTCCTTCACCTGCCTTCCTGCTGCTGCATGGACACACCCCGCATGTCCCACCCCTGTTGTTATGTCATACCTTGTTATCTATGCCTCTGAATGAAGTAGTGTACGGAAAGGTATCATCCGCCTCGTTGGTGTGATTATAGACGACGTCTAGGATCACCTCCACCCCCGCTGCATGCAGCCGCTTCACCATCTCCTTCACCTCCCGAGCTGCTGCCACGGGGCCACCCTCGTTGGAGGCATAGCGAGACATGGGCGCGAAGAAGTTGACTGTGGAGTAGCCCCACGTGTTAACCTGGTCGTGGGGGGTGGGGAAGGGGGGTAGGGTGAATGGACGTGGTATGATACACTTCACCTCCCGTGCTGCTGCCATGTGCTGCTGCCATGGAATCAAAACACCATGTGCTAGCAGCAGCTAGCAGGAGAACCCCGGGGTAAGGTCGCCTCTGGGATTCTATCTCATCATCAGAGGCAGGCAAAGCCAGGCAACAGCAGCAGCAACCTGTACAGAGCCTCAGTAGGGGCATGTTTCGAGGAGCCACAGAAGAGAAAGAGCCCACATTGAAAAGAGAACCCACCATGTGGTCGCGCGGGTTGGGTCACCCCTGGAACTCCATCTCGTCGTACTCAAAGATGGGAAGCAGCTCCACTGCTGTGTTCACTCCTTTAGACGGTACGTAATGGTGTGCTTGAGTCAAAGGAAAGACGCCGGCTCACCATGTGGTCACGCGGGTTGGGTCGCCGCTGGAATTCCATCTCATCGTACTCAAAGATGGGCAGCAGCTCCACTGCGTTCACTCCCAGCTCCACCAGGTGCTGCGCCTGCAGGTATTGGTTTAGTGAGGTTCACATGGGTTCACATGGGTTCACATGGATCCATCTCATCGTACTCAAAGATGGGCAGCAGCTCCACTGCGTTCACTCCCAGCTCCACCAGGTGCTGCGCCTGCAGGTATTGGTCCAGAGAGATGGGTTCGGATGGGTGCAAACAGGTGCATAGGGGCATGCTCAAAGATGGGCAGCAGCTCCACCACGTTCACTCCCAGCTCCACCAGGTGCTGCGCCTGCAGGGATGAGATTGGGAAGGTTCAAATGGATTTATATGGGCGCATAGGCTCATATGGGTGCATATGGGTGCATGTGGTGCATATGGGTGCATATGGGTGCGTATGGGTGCGCCTGGGCGCATGGGTGAATGGATCCATCTCATTGTATTCAAAGGCAGGCAACAGCTCCGCTGGTGTTCACTCCCAGCTCCATCAGGTGCTGCACCTGCAGCAGCCATGGGTTAACATTGGCGCGTATAAGCCCATATGGCACATACATAGCTAGCAGGGATACACAAAAGCACACTTCCGATGGAAAAGCGAGGGAGGGGCCAAACACTCTTTCACGCACATGCGAATGCACATGACATGTGTGTGTGCACATCAAGGCTCGACCTGGGATCAAGGCATGTTCACCTGCTCTCCCACCTTATCCATCAAGGCATGTTCACCTGCTCTCCCACCTTATCCATCAAGGCATGAAGAAGCTTCTCCCTCCGCTATCCGCAACAACAGAGAAGCTTCCTCCTACCTTGTCTGCAACAGCAGAGAAGCTTCCTCGCCGCCCCTTATCGATCCCACTTGAAGGATCTGCAGTATAAGCGCGCACATTCATCTCATATATAATCACGTCTTTCTGCAGTAACACAGGCAGGAGCACAAGAGGCAGGAGCACGTGAGAGGAGCATGGGGGTGTGATAGAGGGAGAGAGGGACATTTAAGGATCACGTCCACACATTCACCTCGGATACAATCAGCTCCTTGTGCAGCAATAAGAGAACCAGGAAAGAAGAGAAGGATACTTGAGGGAGCAGCACTGTGGGCATTGATACAGGAGCCTACAGCCACAGACAAATCGCCCCATGCTCACCTCCGGAATCGGCTCCCTCTTTGCTTCTGCCTCCCCCCAATCGAACGGCTCAGATTCAAAGTCAAACGTGCCGTACATCCGAGCCATCCGTTGGCTAGGATCCCCAAAACGCCTCCTCCCGTCCACCAGAGGCGCGTAGGGGTCTAGCAGCAGCACCGACGGGTCAAATCGGTTGCCCTCTCCCCACCCCTTAGGGCCGTCCACCTTGTAGGCATAGAGCATGCCGCAGAGAGGAACGTTCTGGGGAGAGGGAGCGCGATGGTGACAGGGAGGAAAGGGTTAATGAGACCTCAAACCCCAACCAAACCCCTCCTGCCATCCACGAGAGGCGCTTAGGGGTCTAGCAACAACGCCGAAGAAGCAACACCTAAGGGTCGAATTGATGCCCCTCTCCACCCCATTGGGCCAGCAACCTTGTCAGCATAGAGATGTGAGGGGGAAACGACGCAGGACGGGTAGGGGAACAGCGGCTCAGGATCCTGGTAGCTTGCATTGCATGCATGCGAGCTTAGAGGTGAAGTGAAGTGATGGCGTATGGACCATTTGAGGTGAGACCTTCGTTCGAGATAGCTCAAGTCAAACACAGATGAAGGTGCTGTAGGTGGGAAGTGAGAGCATAAGTGAACTGTGAAGGTGAAAATGAGGAGGCAGCGGTTCACTCCATCCATCTGCTCACCTCCACAGAAGCATGCCAGATGTCGCCCGTTCGTTGACTGCTGGGATCCAGGGCAATCTCGAGGTCAGGAGGCGAGCCCTGTTTGCCAGACAGGAAACTGAGAGACATGACGGGACATGATTGACGTGAGTGAGGGAGGTACAGGGACGTGGGAAGTCAACTGAGGGATAGGAACAGGGGAGAGGTCGAGTGTACAAGGGGATACGTTGAACTATTTGCTGCCAGGATAAATCTGTTTTGGAATAAAGCTGCGAGAGTTGAGACAGGGTGATAGCGGAGATGACACTAAAGAATAACAACTTGTGGCTCACAGGCAAAGAGTAACGGCTGTAGCGTGCTTGGAGAAAAGAGCGAAGTTGACAGTTCCTCGAGCAGGCAGGGAGTCCCGGCTGTAGCCTTCTGGCTTGGCGCGCTTTTCCACGAGAGACGGGCCTAGAGGGGAAGGCGAGCCGGTTCCGACCTTCACTTGTGACGCAGGGACGGATGTGCTGCTAGCGGGAGTGGCGGACGCGAGTGTTCTTGTAACGGAGGTATGTCGCCAGGAGGTCCAAGGCTGGGAGGATGGGGGGACGGTGGAATCGGATCTCGAGCCACGCATGCCCTGGAATGGAAGGAACAGTTTGGGGAGGTAGACACGCAGTATGTTTACGCGGTGACTATGATAGTGACCGGCAATGACAATGACAATGGCAATGACTGACAATGTCAATGACTGACAATGGCAATGACTGACAATGTCAATGACTGACAATGGCAATGACTGACAATGGCAATGACTGACAGTGACAATGACTGACAGTGACTGACAATGGCAATGACTGTCAATGACAATGACTGACAGTGACTGACAGTGACTGACAATGACAATGACGGACAGTGATGACAACGACTGAGGAACACGCTCAGTATTCAGTCAACAGGGACGACATTGCATAACAGGCCATGATCATGCCAATGAAGTTGACGTCAAATCGGGAGTCGCCCTCCTGGTCGAAGCAAATCCGTCAAAGGCAAGAGGATCAGCAAGTTCATCCCACTTTCCCCACTTGAAAAGCCGGAGTGAGCTCCTTGAAGAAAACACGGCTTCCGATATCCGGGTATCTAAAAAATCGACTCTTGACGTCTCCCGATATGCCAGCTAGCGCATTCGCCATCGTCATTCCCTACCTGGAAAGCCGGAATGAGCTCCTTGAAGAAAGCAGTGCCTGTATTTGCTGACAAACAACTCCTGACGAATCCGGATCTGCCAGTTGTCGCCGCGGCGAGACTGCTCGCAGGCGGCTTGAGGAGGCTCGCCTGAGCATTCATGGCGAATGTTACGCCGGATTTTACGCGGGATGAAGTTTCTTTGCTAATATAAGGGGATATGCTGAGTGATGCAGGATATGAGACGGCAGGTACTATGCCGGATTGTACGACTGATGCGCTGGAAATTATCCGGCAAATCTGTGGAACTTCAGGAATCCAGGAAAGCCAGCAACAAGATAACTACGAAATCCGCTTGCTAACGGAGTTTCTGATACTTGATACGACCACCTCACAGATCAGGAACTCCAGGAAGCCATGACAGAAACAAGGCAATACAGAATCTGAAATACATCAGAATATCTGTTCAGAAGGATTGGTGTTTGGGAGAATGGGAAACAAAGTGGGGCCGCTGGAGTTCGCCGTATATTGTTACACGCAGAAAAAGTGATTTCGTGGTTCGTCAAGGTGGGGAAATTTGTGCTCGCGGGGTCGCGGGGTGTTCGTCAATTCGCCACGCCACTCGCAATTTGTTCGACAACTTCAAGGCACTTTGCTCCACCTCGATTCGCGCAGACAAGAGATTGTCGAATTGCCGACACTTCTTTCCGTCCAACCACTGCACTTTGATCAGTGACACTTGTCAGGTGATGACAGGGACGACGGAGATATTTCCTGTTTGAGTGACACCCGGTACTGCTATCCTTCAGCAACATTTCTATCCGTAACACAAATTCGAGATTCTTAACTTCATGTAAAACCGATTCAGGAATGCTAGTGAAACATAAGTTATGACATACCATTCGAAGTTCTGGGAGACCAGCAACCTATGTAAAGGAGGACAGAACCATGCGATAAAAGAACTTGTGCATTTGCAAGGTAAAGCGTCATTACAATCACGAATTAATCGTGTGGTGGTTGTTACAATCAATACTGATGCAATGCAATGCAAGGTGGCTCAGCTTCTGTGGTCCGGCACCTGAGAGGGGGTGTCTCCAAATGTTTCATCAATCTCTATCTTATGGCCTTCTGGTACCTCCCATGGCTTCCATTCTGCTCAGAGGGCAACCAAACACTCCCTCAGAGCAAGAATCATGCATCCACACACCCCCCCACCCGTCTCAACCCGCACACATACAAACGTCCCCACGCACAAAAATGTACACATCAGAACAAGCAGAAACGAAACAAACATCCACTTTGAACCAGTAAGGGTGATAGGGCATGACCATGAGATTTGATTCTCCTAGGAAAGTTACCCCCCAGGAAAGCCCATCGAAAATAGTGCTAACCCTAGGACAGAGCCAAGCACAGACCGAGCTGCACTGGAGGTTTGAGACGACCAAACCCAGCACTCGTCTAGTGACCAGCCAGCTACTAAGTTGACCTATTTGTCGCACGGCCTCCTTCAAGGTCGCACGCCCCCCTTCAAGGTCGCCGGCCTCCTTGAGAGTCGCAGGGTCATGCGGGGGATCTCGGGCTTCTTCCCAGAGCAGCTCGGCGCGTCTCGCGCTGTCGGAAGTAACCTAAACCCGACCCCATTCATTGATCGGGCCGCACGCACTGACATGGCGCATGGACGGGACGCAATGACGCGCACGCCACGGCCGTGCGACAAGGAACGCACACCATCGATCGGCCGCTGCTTCCAAGATCGCAAGCCTCAGAACTCGCAAAACAACAATTTCCAACGCCGTCTTCTACGTCGACAACGGAATAGCGGACCGCGACCCTGAACGGACTTAATAAAAACAATCCTCTGCCGGATCTCGACAACGGTCCGAGCAACTAGCGTGAAAGATCAGTTCTAGCTCTTACCGGCCATTTTAGGGATCAGTTCTAACTCGTCCTGCGCCTGCTCGATCAACTCCTCCACCTGTCCGCACTGCACGCGAGATTCGATCCGCTCCGGATCCTCCTCCTCCTCGCACACCGCGAGCCGGTGCCGCGTCAGCGCCTCCACGTTCTGCCTGTACACGGCCTCCTGAGGAATCACCTGGACGGCGCTCAGGGTTTGGTTGTAGAGCCCGATGAGCACCTGGCGCGCGTTGGGGACAACATCGAGGCCCACGATGCCCGTGGATTCTTTCACCTGCGCGAACAGCGCGCCGAGCCGTCGACTCAACATGGCGGCGAGGTGACACTAGGACTAACTGATGGATGCAACAAGGAAGGTATGTGAAGCAGGAGCAGCAGAAAAGTACAATAGTTATACATGTTCAACTCAGTGACGTGCGTTCATGCCGGAGTGGTTAACGGGACAGACTTGAAATCTGTTGGGCTACGCCCTCGCAGGTTCGAATCCTGCTGAACGCGTTTTCTTTCCCAACTTGCTCGTTGAAGAGACTTCATGTCACGGTTGATACCGTACTCGGCCGTGCTGGGCCCTTTCGAAACTACGGGTAACTAACTCAACCGCACAAACCTACCTGTGTGTACTCTGAATCGTTTTTACCTCCCAGTCACAGTCCTGTTGCTCCATTCTGTTCACATTTCTCACATTTCTCCTCCCAGTCACATTTCTGATGGAAATCACATCTTTCCTTTTCCAGTCCGTTTCCAAGTCCCTAATCGCGGCTTGCTACACCCCCTTTCGCCGCTGCTGCACTGTTCATACCTCATGACGCGCCTTTGTTTACGCCATTACCGCCGGATTGACGCGGTGCTTGATTAGTACCGACCGCATTTCGCCTAGCGACCAAAGTGCATTGCCGGTTTTATTAGCGATTGCTGAAGCGCCTACTACCGAACCCTGTGGTGTAGCGGCAGGTTCGTGGTTAGAGAATTGCGTTGCGAGGCATGGGCATGGGCATGGAGCATTACGACGTGGTGGTGGTGGGCGCGGGCATCATGGGCAGCTGCGCCGCGTACGAGCTCGCGAAACGCGGGAGAAGCGTTTTGCTCTTGGAGCAGTTCGACCTGCTGCATCGCCGAGGTGAGGTGCGGTAATGTGAGAGAGTCATGGGCAGCTGCGCCGCGTACGAGCTCGCGAAACGAAGGAGGAGCGTTCAGCTATAAGAGCAGTTCGACCTGCTGCACCGACGAGGTGAGGTGCGGTGATGAGCGTTCAACTATAAGAGCAGTTCGACCTGCTGCACCGACGAGGTGAGGTAAGGGGGAGCAGAGTGAGTTAAGGGAGAGCAGAGTGTGGTATGGGAGAGCAGAGGGCAGAGGTTGTCTGGCTGTTTGGACGCGCCTCAAATGCTACCCGACTTGCTGTAAGAAACGCACCTTCTTATGCTCTCAGGCGAAACTCACTTGATGCATGCACCTAACCAAACCAATGTAGGTTCATCATGTAGCAACGAAAGATGCACCTTTCCATTCCACCTTTCTGTCGCTCCTCTCCTCATTCCTTTCCATTCCACCGACACACCCCCCCCTCCCCTCTCCCCTCCCCATTTCCCCTCCTTTTGACCAGGCTCCTCCCATGGGGAGTCTCGAATTATCAGGAGAACTTACCCTGAAGACCACTACACTGCGCTCATGCCACTCGCTTATGCGCTATGGGAGTCTGCTTCTAACGAGGCCGGATACTCCCCACTTACAGTCACAGGCGGGTTAGACTTTGGGCCCCGCACCAACTCTGACCTGGCAGCGGTTCTCGCCAGCTGTTGCAACCATGGTGTGCCACATCAGCTTCTGGAAGGGGCTGCTCTGAGGGAGCGATTCCCAATGTTAGACTTTCCAGATGGTTCTGACAGCGATTTGGTCGGCGTTTTTTGTCCTGATGCGGGGGTGCTGCATGCGACAAAATCCGTGGCGATGTTTCAACAGCTGGCAGCCAGGCACGGGGCGGCACTACGAGACAAAACGGCAGTTACTGCAATCGAGCCGCTACAGGACAAAGAGGCAGCAACAGGGGTTGACGATTGCGTTGATGGGGGTGATGCTGCTCGGATTCATGTGGTAACCAGCAAGGGCAGCGTTACATGTAACGACTGTGTTGTGGCAGCAGGAGCATGGGCAGGGAAGCTGCTTGAAAGGGCAACAGGGAGGAAGCTTCCTCTGGAGCCGTTGCGAACCACTGTGGCTTACTGGAGGGTTGCTGGGGAGGGAGGAGCAGATGCTGATTGTGCTCCTGCTGCTGCTGCTGCTGCAGGTGACAGTGCTGCTGCTGGTAATGCTGCCACTGCTGCTTCTGATGGGGGTGCTTGCAGCAGCAGCAGCAGCGGCAGCACCAGCAAGGGCAGCAGCACCACCATTCCCCTATTTATCAATTACGACGAACCTTACGTGTACGGCATACCGAGCCTAGAGTTCCCGGACCTAATCAAGGTCTCCCTCCATTCCGGCCTGCCCTGCCCCGACCCTGACAACCGACCCTCCCTCCCGGACGCGCACGCGGCTCGGACTGTGCTGGTGCCGTGGCTGCAGGCCAGATTCGGAAACAGGGTAACCACCGAGCCTGTGATGATGGAATCGTGCCTCTATACCATGACTCCGGACCAAGATTTCATCATCGATCGGATCCCTTTAGCTTCAGGAAAGGGAGAACAGGTGGCAGAGGAGAGCCAGGAAAGGGATGCCAAACTAGTTCTAGGGGATGGAGAACAAGGAGATGGGGCAGGAGAAGAAAGTCCAGGAGAGGTTGTGGGGAGAGGAGTAAATATTGTTGTGGCAGCAGGCTTTTCGGGGCATGGGTTCAAATTTGGCCCGCTGGTTGGCAAGATGGCAGCGGATTTGGTGATGGGGCATGCTGATGGGACCACTGGTGGCGTCAGCAGCATCAGTGGGATAGGCGGCTTCAGTGGGGTGAAGCTGGATGATGGAGAAGAGAATGAGGCTGGCAATCTAGGCAGTGATGTGCTTGAGATGGTGAAGTGTGGAGTGGTTCCCTCCCTGTTCTCATACAGGAGGTTCTTAAAAGGGGGACAAGGGAACTTGAAGGCATGTGGGCCGCAGGTCAGGCCTGTGGGAGATGGCAAGCTTCTTATGGGAGGGACAGGCACAGGTTATTGAACCATGTGAAATTGAGAAACTCCTAAGGTTGGACTGGACAAATTTTATGTCTATCATAAAGTGAACAGGCTACTAACGCAAATTTCTAAATGTTTCCAGAAACGCGAGCACGAGCTGTGATGTTGGCTCTCTAGAACCCCCACGTCAGCAATATCGCGAGCTGTCCCATGCACCTCGAGATTTTCGTGCACCCCAAGCGAGCATTTTTGCTCCAAAACCCTACCCAACCGTTTTGATATGATGTTTGACCCTTCTGGATCAAAAGGCATCTCACGCAACCGCAATCTGACACGCGCTTCCGACACGCCCCTAAGTGTTGGGAAACAAACGGTCTAGATTTTTCACCGATCTCATCTTTCTTTGACTTGGCTTGGCTTGGGACACTTGCCTTGGGTCGAGTGCTTTGTTGATAGGTCGCGCGTCTTGTTCTACCACGCCAGTTGGTGATGGTTCTTGTAACCTTGTCCTCCTCGACGCTTCTGTTGCCGCGGTTATCGCCGCATAATCAGGCAGCCCTTAGAAGTCTTGCGGGTAGCACCGTTCGTGATTCGTAGTTACGACCGTCGATTGTCGCGTAAAAAGAAGTAAAATTCCAGCCCGTATTTGTCCAAGATGAGTAGAGGCGTGGGTCAAGGTGGCTTCCCTAACCCTAATCAGGACCCTTTCGCCGGGATGGGCTTCGGATTCGGTGCAAGCCTTTTCAACGATCCGATATTCGCAGACCCGTTTTTCGCGGATCCGTTCGGCTCCATGTTCGGTCGGCAAGCCGGGACAGCCGGACGCGGATTTCCCGGCGGGGGGTTCGGCGAGCCGTTCGGATTCGATCTCCCGGTGAGAGAGACAGAGAGGAAAGTATTTCTGAGGCGCCTGAAAGATAGATGTTGTCTCCAGGTGAGAGAGGACTTTTAAGTCGACTCAAACGTCAGCGTTCGGGTTGCTCTTCCCGCAGCCGCCGATGCTGCCGGCCGCATCGCCGTTCGGATTTGATCTCCCGGTGAGAGGCGGATCGCTTGCTGGTACCCGAAAGCCGACTTTTGTCTTGTTTTTTTTTTTTTTTTTTTTTTTTTTTTTTTTTTTTTTTTTTTTTTTATTGACTTGTCTTGTTCGTAATCGAGCAACTTCTGACATCCTTTTTTTTTTTAATCGTCCATTTCGCCTTGTTTCCTCCTTTCAATGCTCTGTGCAGCATCAACAGCACCTGCAGAATCACCGGCGTCAGCATCAGGAGCAGCACAGCAGGCACCTTCAGCAGCAGCAGCAGCAGCAGCAGGAACAGCTACAGTACCAGCAGCAGCAGCAGCGTCAGCGCCAGCAGCAGCAGCAGCAACAGCAGCAGCGTGTATCTGCACCGTCCATTCAAGAGGTTCGCGATGACGAAACCGGGTTACCCGGGTACCAGCCCAGCGCGAGACGAGCAGGCGCTACAGGGCCCGGTTCTCGAGGAACGGGAGGTGGCGAGCGTGCAGGGCGAAGGAGCAGATCTTATAACGCGGACGAGCCTATAGTAGAGCTGCCTGACGATGACGAGGAGGAGGAGCAGGACGGGAAGAGGAGGCGAGAAGGCGAAGAAGAGGAGGAGGAGGGGGAGAGAGTGCACGAGCAGCAGCAGCAGTACCCCCAGCAGAGGCGCTCTGGTTATCAGCAGCAGCAGCAGCAGCCGCCTCAGAGGGGATCTATGAGGCAGGAGGATCGTGGCCCACAGCAAGGTAACCTGTTACCGTGTTACTCGTGCAACCCGTCGCCAATGTTTTTATTTCCTGCTCTTTTCCACTCGTACTTCCCACAGCTGCAGCACACCCCCCTTTCCAACTTCAATGGGCTTGAGCTTCACTCTCTATGTATCTTCTCAGTCCAGGGTTGAGACAGACACCCCCCCCCCCACCCACCCAACCCCCCAACCCCCCCCCCCCCCACCCTCTTTTCTCTCTCTCTCTCTCCCCTTCCCTCCCGCCACCTCTCCCTCCCCGAGCTGCCGCGCTCAACTCCACCCTCAGTGCATTTCGAGCAGCTTGATTCATTCAATGACTCTCTCCCCCCCCCACCCTAACCTCCCCTTCTCTCTCTCCCCCCCCCACCCTAACCTCCCCTTCTCTCTCTCCCCCCTTCTCTTTCGCCACCTCTCCCTCCCCAAGCAGCCGCGCCCAACTCCACCCACCAAACCCTGGTTGCCTCATCGTCGCCCTTCAACGCCCTTGGTCTCTTCGGTGGCGGGTTTGGCGGTCTGGCTGGTGGTGCCTTTGGTGCTGGCATGGGGGGAGGCTCCTCCTCGTATTCCTTTCAGAGCTCCTCGGTGACTTACTCGGGGATTGGCGGGCAGACGTACTACTCTGAGTCATCGTCGCACCAAGTTGCTGCTAACGGGGTGAGTGGGTGGGGCTTATAACGGAGCACGTGGTTGTTGGGTGGTTGTTGAGTGGCTTCGTTGCCTCCCATTCCCCACAGCCCATTCCCCACAGCCCATTGTCCCTGTCTCTGCACTCGTCTCCGTTGACTGCCACTGCCGCTTCCCTTCGTCTATACCGTCCTCCCTCCTCTGCCCTGCTCTCTTCTCTCCTCCGTGTGACAGGTGGTGGAGGCACGGCACTCGCACTTACGGCGTTTTTCAACTCCCCCTCCCCTCTCCCTCTCTTCTCTCCTCCGTGTGACAGGTGGTGGAGGCACAGCACTTCTGCCTACGCCCTTCTTCAACTGCCTCGTCCCCCCTCCGTTCCTCCCCCCGCTCCCCTCCTCCACGTGGCAGGTGGTGGAGGCACAGCACTCGCGGCGTGATTCCAGGGGGCACCAGAGTATGACAGTGGCACGGGGGCTGGGAGATAAGGTGAGGGGTGGGGAATGAGGTGGGGGGTGAGGTGAAGGTTGGTGGTGAGGTGAAGGTTGGCGGTGAGGTGAAGGTTGGTGGTGAGGTGAAGGTTGGTGGTGAGGTGAAGGTTGGTGGTGAGGTGAAGGTTGGTGGTGAGGTGAAGGTTGGTGGTGAGGTGAAGGTTGGTGGTGAGGTGAAGGTTGGTGGTGAGGTGAAGGTTGGTGGTGAGGTGAAGGTTGGTGGTGAGGTGAAGGTTGGTGGTGAGGTGAAGGTTGGTGGTGAGGTGAAGGTTGGTGGTGAGGTGAAGGTTGAGGGACAATGAGGGTTGGGATTTCAGGGGGGCCAGAGCAGGACAGTGGCATGGGGGCTGGGGGGTGGGGGATACGGTAAGAGTGGAACGATAAGGGTGTGGTTACTCGTAGCGCTCACAAGGGTATGGCAGTCTTAAAACGGCTGGTGGTCAAGGTGCTGGGTCTCGCGTTTGGTCCCTTCAGGTTTTTTTTTTTTTTTTTTTTTTTTTTCCCCATTTTTGTTTTTAAGCATATCATGATGCCATGATTGTTCCCTGCCATTTCTCACATGCCCTACCATCACCTCATGACAACCCCCCCCCCCCCCCTCCGTCGCCCCCCCCTTCGCCCTTTTCTTCTTCTGTGGCCGCAGGCCCGCACACTGAGCTGCACTAGGGAGGGCGAGCAGCAGCGGTCGTATGAGGTGCTTCACAACATGTCGCAAGGTACGGATAGACGTCTGTGCATGCACGCATACGGGCTTGCATGCATGCTCTTTCGTTTGAGCAGCAGAGGTCATATGAAACGCTGCACAACACGTCTCAAGGTACGGGTGAACGATTATATCCGTGCAAACTTGTGCTTGCACACATGCACGTATATGCCCACATCTTCTGCCCACATGTGCCGCCCACATGTGCTGCCCACATGTGCTGCCCACATGTGCCGCCCACATGTGCCGCCCACATGTGCCGCCCACATGTGCCGCCCACATGTGCCGCCCACATGTGCCGCCCACATGTGCCGCCCACATGTGCCGCCCACATGTGCCGCCCACATGTGCCGCCCACATGTGCCGCCCACACCTTTCTCATGGTTCGCCAGAGGATGCAGCACCATGCACGCCACGCCCTCCCTCTGATTTCCAATCATCACCGACTTAAATCTCCCCCATTTGCCCTCTGCGTCTACACCCCCCCCCCCCCCCCCCCCCCCTCCCCCCTACCACCAGAGGAAGCAGCCACATTCGACAGCACGTGGCAGCACCATGCACGCCACGCCCTCCCGCCCTCAGCCTCCACTCCCGCTGCCCCCTCCGCCCGTCTCGCCCTCCCATCCACCACGCTCCCTCAACCCTCCTCGACCTCCCGGGGCTCTAGACCCTCTGGGGGGGCCAGAGGGGGAGGGCAGACCTACGGGTACTAGAGCAAGTTTCCCGAGTAGTTGGCGCCCCTTCTGCCCACCTCGCCCTCCCATCCACCACGCTCCGTCAACCCTCCTCTCGCCATCCCTATTCTTCCTCCCGGGGCTCCAGACCCTCTGGGGGGGCCAGAGGGGGAGGGCAGACCCACTGATACTAGAGCAAGTCTCCAGAGTAGTTGCCACCCCTTCCACTCGCCTCGCTCTCTGTTCCACCACTCTCCCTCAACCCTCCTCGCGCCATCCCTCCTCTTCCTCCGAAGGCTCTGGGTCTTGTGGGGGGGGCAGAGGGGGAGGGCAGGCCCACGGGTACTAGAGCAAGAATCCAGAGTAGCCGCCCCCTGTGGGTCGGCTCGTCTCGCTCTCCCTTCCACCACGCTCCCCCGATCCTCCTCGCGCCATCCCTCCTCTTCCTCCTGGGGCTCTAGACCCTCTGGGGGGGCCACAGGGGGAGGGCAGACCCATGGATACTAGAGCAATTTACCAGAGTAACTGCTGCCCCTTCCGCCCTTCTCACTCTCCCTTCCTCCACGCTCCCCCAGTCCTCCTTGTGCCATCCATCCTAGTTTTGAGGCCCCTAGTTTTGAGGCGCCTCAAAACAGTCCTCGCGCCATCCATCCTCTTCCTCCTGGGGATCGCATGGGGGGAGCAGAGGGGGAGGGCAGGGCAGACGTATGGTTACTAACTTACTAGAGCGAATCGCCTCAGGAGATACCCAGAGTAATTGATGCACCTCTTTGGAGCCGGAACTACCGCAGTAGTTGTTGTCTCAGCTGCCTTCACGTGCCTCCCTACTGAGAGGCAGGGCCCTGTGCGGACGATTCTGATTGTATGGGGTACGAGGAGAAGCAAGTGCCATGTGCTGTGATGTGTTGCAGTGCAGGTGCTTAGTTGCAAGCAAGGTCAGTAAGCTTTTGTTGCGGCGAGGGGATATGCTTGTTTCATCCTGAACTCGGTTCGATTGTAAATACATGGGATGTGACATGGAAGGTACTGTAGTGTTCAGTGGTCATTACTATTTCTGAAATTGGTGGTACGTTTTCCAATCCAAGCGAATTCCACAGTAACTCGTTATGAGCTGGCTCATGCCAGCCATTTGGGTTGAGCTGGTCGTGCTCATCTCACCTACTTTGTCTCATTTATCCTTTCGAATCTTTCTATTGTTGGTATTTGGAAAGTACTGTACATGCAGCAGGCTTGGTTGAAACAACTCTTCACACCACTTTCAGTCCCACAGCTGTTGAAGCTTTCTCAGAAGCTTCCGTTTCCACTAAAGCAGAGTCCACCCCAACCACTCCCCCCCTATCCTCACACACAAGAAGCCCCTCCCTTTCCCCACCCCTCCGCATCCCACCAGCCCCATCAACCATCTCCTTTATTATCTCACCCACTGCTCCTACAAAGCCTGCTACAACTGCTCCCACCACTTTACACTTAGCTAAAAGCCACCTCTCAGCAGTGCCCACATCCCCCAGCCAATCAAACGTCACGAAAGAATTGATCCCCAGGAACCCCAGGACGACCAACGCCGCCCCGATCACATGAACAGTGTTAGGCAGGCTGTGAGCCTTCCAGCTGTCTACAGTAAGGGCTATGGGGATCTGGATCTGTAGCCCGGCTGTAGCGGCAGTGGGGGTGGTTAACAGGACGGCCCGGGCCCAGAGATAGTCACTCAGAACGTTGTCTAGCAGACCTGGGAGGGGCGGGGGAGGGGGGGGGGAAACGGAAAGACTATGGGGATCTGGATCTGTAGCCCGGCTGTAGCAGCAGCGGGGGTGGTTAAGAGAATGGCCCGGGCCCAGAGATAACCACTCAACATGTCACCCAGCAGACGTGGGGTAGAGAAAAGGGGGAGGGAGCATGGGGAGGGGAACATGGGGCGCGGCGGTGGGTAAAGTTTGGGAGAAAGGCGAAGGCCCACAGATAGTTAGTCACTCAAGGCATCGACGAATAGACCAGGAAGAAGGGATCCGAGTGAGGTCTATGGGGATTCGGAGTGTTTTTGAGAATTCTCAAAAACACTCTGCAAAATCAAGGTCCATGGATAGTCACTCAAGGCATCAACGAATAGACGTGGAAGAAGGGATCCGAGTGAGGGCTATGGGGATTCGGATCTGTAGCCCAGCTGTAGCGGCGGTGGGGAATTAGGAGAATGGCTCGGGCCCAGAGATAGTCTCCCAGGCCGTTGTTTAGTAGACCTAGGGAGTGGTGAGGAGGGGCGGGGAGGGGAAGGAGGGGAGGGAGGGGAGGGAGAAGAGGGGCCAGGAAGAGAGGAATGGGGAGGGAGAAGGGGATCTGGATCTGTACCCGGCTGCACAAACAACTCCCCACTTTCCCCACAAGCACTACAGCACCAGCAGCCCCAGAAGTGCTAGCAGGAAGAAACCCACAATTCCACCTTTGCCCTGGTCTGGTCCACCATACCTTTGCTAGTGGTAGTAACTGCTTGACCTAGACCCTTAAAGCCTGATTAGCTCTCACTGGAATGCGTCGGGCCAGGGGAACCACCCCCCACGCGCCCACTGCGCCAGCAGCCCTATGGGCGCCAGCAGGAAGAGGTTGAAGAGCCCCACGAACCAACGTTTGCCCTGGCTAGAAACGACTTTCTTATCTGGTGGGGGGGTCCATTGCGTACCTTTCCAGATTACTAGCCCCCACTGGGAAGCATCCGGCCACGCAAACCACTCCCTCCGCACCCACTGCACCAGCAGCCCTATGGTTGAGATGCCACACGAACCAACACAGTTCTGGTTAGAAACGACTTTTCTAGTGGTAGGGGTGCATTGCGTACCTCTGCCGATGACCAGCCCCCATTGAGATGCATCAGGCCACGCAAACCACTCCCCCCGCATCCAGTGTGCCAGCGGCCCTATGGGCGCGAGCAGGAAGAGGTTGAAGAGCCCCAGGTACCCAAACATCAGTGCCGTGCTATACAGCACCTCTTCCTCCTCCCCTTCTCTCCTCTTCAACTTCCTAGACCTTGGTTCGAAGGGTGCGTACCTTTGCCAATGACGAGCCCCCATTGGGAGGCATCCGGCCAGGCGAACCACTCGCCTCGCATCCATTGCACCAGCAGCCCTATGGGCGCCAGCAGGAAGAGATTGAAGAGCCCCAGGTACCCAAACATCAGCGCCGTGCTGTACGGCACTTCCTCCTCCTCCCCTTCCCCTCTCTCCTCCTCCTCTTTCTCCTTCTCCTCCTGCTCCTCTGCTTTCCCTTTCCCTGCTGTCTTTATAGCAAACGCTCGTCTTTCCTCCCCTCGCCTCTCCTCCCCCACTCTCCCCTCTCCTCCTCCCTCTTCCCCCCTCGCTTCCTCCTCCTCTCCCCCACTCCCTCTCCCCTCCTCTCCCTCCCCCCCTTCCTCATCATCCCCCATCTCCTCAAACCCCCCTTCAGCAGGGGTGAAGGACCGTAGCATAGTGGTGTAGAGGGCGTAGAACCCTGCTGACATCAGGCACAGCACGTCACCAAACAGGCTCTCCCGTGCGTTACTCGCCACAGTTGCCGCAGCCTCTGCGACGGCTGCAGCGTCCAAAGCAGCGGCACCTAACCCAGTGCTGTTCCCGCTGCCACTCAACCCCACACCACTGCTGCTGTTGTTAATACTGCCGCTGGCGCTTAGGCCGCTAAGTGCGGCGTTTAGCGTGTTGCTGGCCTGGGCTTGGTCGGCTAGGGCGACTACGACAGTGCCCGCCACGCAGAGCAGCACGGAGAGCAGCTTTCGCAGGCAGAAGTGCTCGTGCAGGAGATAGACGGAGAGAGCAAAGGTGAAGAGGCTGGAGGTGCAACTCAGTACGGTGTTGGACTGTTGGGGGAGGCGGGAAGGGAAAACAAGGGCGGAATGGAGAACGATTCAACAGATGCGCAGGCAGAAGTGCTCGTGCAGGAGATAGTCGGAGAGATTGAAGGTGAAGAGGCTGGAGGTGCAACTCAGTATGGTGTTGGACTGTTGGGGAGAGGGGAGAAAACTACTGGGAGGAGAGGCAGAAGTGCTCGTGCAGAAGAGCCCTTAACCCCTAGCTCACAGTGACGCTGGTGTAGGTGAGGGAGAGGTTGAATGTGAACTGAGTGAGGAACCACACGGGGCAGATCGCCAGACTCACTCCCCCCACACGGCCTCTCGTCCCTCTGCCCTTTGAGTCGACTCAAAAGTCAGATCGCCAGACTCTCTTCCCCCACACGCCCTCTCGTCCCTCTGCCCCTGACCTTAACCCTACTTGAACCCTTACCGGTAAACCCCTTAAATCATAACCCCCTAGCCCCTCAAACCCTAGTTCACAGTGACACTGATGCAGGTGAGGGAGAGGTTGAAGGTGAACTGGGAGAGGAACCACAAGGGGCAGATGGGCATACTCACACCCGCCACACGCCCTCTAATCCCTCCGCCCCTAACCCCTAACCCCTACGCATTAAACCCTAACCCCTGAACCCCAAAGCTGTAATACTCACAGTGACGCTGGTGTAGGTGAGGGAGAGGTTGAAGGTGAACTGGGCGAGGAACCACACGGGGCAGATCGCCAGAATCTCTTACCCCACACGCTCTCTCGTCCCTCTGCCCCTAACCTTAACCCTACTTGAACCCTAACCCGTAAACCACTGAAATCCTAACCTCCTAGCCCCTCAAACCCTAGCTCACAGTGACGCTGGTGTAGGTGAGGGAGAGGTTGAAGGTGAACTGGGCGAGGAACCACACGGGGCAGATCGCCAGACTCACTCCCGCCACACGCCCCCTCGTCCATCGCGATTCCGGAACACTCTTAGCCAGGCTTTGTGAAGGCTTAAAGCCCGGGTGCTGCTGCGTGCTGTGTGTTGCCTTGATACTGCCAGAGCGTTTGCCTCTATCATGCCTAGGCTCGGAGAATCTAGGCTCGGCAGGTCTAGGCTCGGAAGGGCTTGGAGCGGAACTTGGTCCCCAGCCTGGGCTGCCGAGCCAGAGCTTGAACGAGGCTGCGCCAAAGGATCGGTGTGCCCAGTGGCGGAACGATGGGGAGGAAAGAATATCTGCTGGCGTGGACTGATTGGATTGGGTGGATTCCTTGCTGAGAGATTGTTGCAATGCAATGTGCAGCAAGGGAGGCGCCGCCAGCTCATCAGCCCCCCTGTCCACGTCAGCATGTGCTGTATCGCCACTATGCAGTGAAAGCTCCTCTGGTGGTCGGTCTCCTCCCCCCTTTATAGTCACACTTGCAGGCGAATCATCCACTCTCACATGCGCATGAGGCTCACCAGTGCTCTGCTGCTGCTCCTGACAAACGCTTCCCCCCTCCACCCCGAATCCTACTTCCGCCTCTTCTCCTTCCCTCCCCCCCTGTGCGGCCTCTATCCTATCTACTTGTTCTATCCCCCGCCCAGCCAACATCCCCTGTATTGTCAGCTCCGTCGCTGGCCCCATTGCTCCTCCTCCCATCCCTTCTCCTGGTTCCCCTCCCGCCTCCCCTCCATCTCCCTTACCCACTCCCGCTGTCAGCCCTGGACCGCGCACCGCCTCCTCAGGTGCTCTTTCAACCTGCTCGGACGCATCCCCACTCCCAACTGCTGCTCCCGTTGACTCTGAGGCACCCTCTGCCCTCACTTCTCTATCCCCTCCTTCCTCACCTGCCCGCTTCTCCCCTCGTTCTCTCTCCCCGATTTGCATCTCCCCCTTTCCAACACCACCTGATTCTGCCTTCCTTTCCTCTTGCGCAGGCCCTTCCTGCTGCTTCCTCTCCTCGCCCTTCCCCGGACTCCGGTCTTTCGTACCATCCCCCCCCATCACCTCCCCCACCACCCCCCCATCTCCCCCCTCCTCCTCAATGCCCTCCAGTCCGCTCACTCCCTCCCCTTCTCCCCCCTCTTCCACCTCTTCCCCTGCTGCCAGCAATCCCCTCGTCTCCTCATCTCCTCCCCCCTCCCTCTTCTTTCTCCTCCTACTGCTGCCACCACCCGTTACCATGTTACCAGTTACAGAAGTGCTACCGCCATCACTGTTGTTACCACCGCTACTAGATTCTCCGTTACTGGAACCTCCTGATTCGCCCCTTCTGGCGCCGGTTTTTCCGCTATTGGTGGAGAGACCTCCAGGCTCGGCCTTTCCGAACAGGCACCACCAGAGCTCTACAACGGGGATGTAGAGCACGAATAACGAGTTGCAAATGTACGTGACTATAAAGGGGGACAAACCATCTTCTTCCACAGCCTGGAAGGGACAGAAGGAAACAAAATAGAAAAGCCAAAAGAGAGATAAGGGTAATGGAAAGGACCCATTGGCATTAACGGGCTGAAATAGAACAGATAAAGGTTCGCACGAGAATAGCATGCAGAAAGGTTATCCTTTTCTCCCCGCTCAACGCGGTTATAGCATATAACGTATGTGATTTTTTAGTAAACTTAAAAATCTCGTGGTTGTAGCATATAACTTATGTCATTCTCCTCCCTACCTGCACTATGTGCCTCCCGGAGATCCATATTAGTTATTAAGGTGACTTTTGAGTCGACTCAAAAGTCAACTTATGTCATTCTCCTACCTGCCTGCACTATGTGCCTCCCGGAGACCCATACTAAAGCCACCACCAGAGCCATGCAACACAGCACAGATGATCACATCTACTTGTACAGTGTTGGCAGAATATCCCTGTAAGGTTTCTCTTCCTTACCTGCACTATGCAGCCTGCATGGATCCAGATTAGAGCCACGGTCAGTGCCACGCAATAAGGCACAGATGATCACACACACCTACTTGTACCATGTTGGCAGATTTTCCCTGTAAGGTTTCAGCAACACCACGGAAAATATGCGATCCATACCACAGCCATACCACAGCCATACCACAGCCACCACAAGTGCCATGCCTTGCAGCCATTACCTTTCATTACGGTGATATTCAGTTAAGCAATGACTATAGAACGTCCCTCGTACCTGCACTATGTAGCTCGCAGCGATCCATATTAAAGCCACGGCCACCACAAGAGCCATGCCCTGCAGCCATTTCAAATGGCTCGCGTCCATTGGCGGAGAGAAACAGGTCAATCACGTGCTGCCGTGTGGAGATCGGCCAATCAGCAGCCGAAACGCTGAGCGTTAGTGGAGGGCTTGGCAAATCAACTGCCGTAGCTCTGAAACGCCGCAATTTCTTGACTCTGGCCAGCGCATGTCGTCAGAGCCCCAGGTAGGGTAACACGGTAACCGGGCATCGGCTTCCTGGAATCTAATTCGAACGAGCCGGCACTTGTGGTTCTAACTTTACTGAGTGAGCCGTACTGGCAACACTAGGTAAGATAGGTTACTCTTAACCTGACGCGACCCGAAAGGTTTCGCCGTTTTTTCCCGAAACGCCCGCAAGAACCCTCCCCATGGCGAAATCTCACAGCTGCAAAGGTAACTACCGAAATGTATATATTTCGTGCATGCTGCTGCTCCGGCCCACTGAAAGAGATCACAGCAGAAGCTAGCTAGAGCTGTTGATGGATTCAAATAGGTTTCTAGGATCCACTGAAGGGGGACACCTTGGGATTGCCAAGTTGCGGAGCGAACAGATTTTGCTGGAGTTGAGCTGCATTTCGCGGGAAGCCAACGGCTCCGTAGCGCCGTAAGATCGAGAATGGAAAATGCTAAATGGACGGCAGAGATCTTCGCATTGGTGCGTGTGGTTGGGTTTGACTTTCGAGAAGGGTGTGATTGGACAGGTGCGCTGGCCGAAGGATGATGTACAGTTGTGGCTTTTGGCTAATCACTTTACTGTAAACAACTTCTTATGCACATGCAAAAAACATAGAAGGAATATTATAAACTTCTATGATATGCACTCACAATATCATATCATCCCTACTTTCTACATGCCTCTTCTTCCCACCCCATCGCCTCTCCTAGATCCCGCTCCCCTTCCCACCCCCATTCCCGCTCCCTCGTCCTCCCCTTCCTCCCTCCCAGTAATAATTCACCTAGCACCTGCCTCCACTCCCTCCACCTCCCCCACTCTCCCTCCCTAATCATCCACACGGCACGCACCCTACTCAACCCCCTCAACCCCTCCCTCTCCCCTTCACTCAGCACTTGTAACGCAATCTTACACTCGCCTTTAATCGCCATGCATGCCGCCTCTGCTGCTGCCGCCGCCTCGTGAAAGCTGTCCCACTCTCCACAGTGGAATTGCTCCGGGACTCCGAAGCGCATGCTCTTATGCGCGCTGAAATTCAGCACAACCTGCCACTTGCAGCCACCATTACTGGCACCGTTACCGGCAGCGTCACCCATGCCATCACTACCCCTGCCATTGCTGCTGATGGCATTTCTGCTTGTGGAATTCCCTCTGGCTTCTCCAGCATTGCTGACCTTGTTGACCTTGTTGACCTTGTTAATCGTGTAATGGCCGGTAAGAAGCTTCTCCATGTCGCGATTGAAGTCCCTGGGCCGACCAGGCCGCGGCGGGGAGAGCGGCTCGTGCTCTCCCTGCACTTGCTGCTGCTGCTGCGTCGCGTAAGGTGTCCCACTCCCCTGCTGTCCCTGCTGCTGCTGCTGGTGGTGATTGTCAGGAAGCGTCAGCTGGAGTTGACGCTTATGCTGCACTTGCTGCTGCCTCTCTTGATCCTGTCCCTCGGTCTGCTGCTGCTGCTGCAATGGGAGAGCAGCAGGGTCGCAACTTTGCCCTTGCAGCAGCGCATTGCCATCACCCACAAACCTATCACCAAACGGCAGCAGGTTATCTCCCTTATTTTGCGCAACACCTACAGCACTCGAACCGCCTACAGGACTCAGCATGTCCTCAGGTTCCCACTCCATCCACTGCTTCCACTGCTTCCCCTTGATCATCCCCACTGCTTCAATCGGATCCATCTGCCTAAGCGTCTCCTTCTGACTCTCAGTTAAAAGCCGGAGCTTAATCCCCCTCTTTTGGATCTCCTGCTCCCCAATAAGGACAAAGTATGCCGCCTCTGCCGCTGCTCCCGCCTCTTCTAAGTCGTCCCACTGCCCGCAGTGCAGCTTCTTGGATACCCCATATAAGACGCTCTTGAATGAGTTTAAGGGCACACGCACCGCCCACGCACTGTAGTTCCTTGTAACGCCAAGGTAACCAGACGCATGGGCCTGCTTCTTCTTTGTAACCACAGGGGTCTTATCGTGATAAACCTCTCCTCTTGGCACCTCTCCTCTTGACACCTCTCCTCTTGACACCTCTCCTCCTGACCCCTCTCCTCTTGACCCCTCTCCTCTTGACCCCTCTCCCCCCACAACATTCAACCCTCCCATGTCTTCCCCTTGTCTTCTGGACCCTCTCACCGTGCGTCCTTGCACCGGCGAATTCCCACCCTGCAAAGGCCTCTCCCCTGAAGGGCCATCTGGGGAAGGCCCCTCCTCTCCGTTATGCAAATGTCTGTTCTGTGAGAGCCTTTGCTGTGGAGGCTGACTGCTCGGCCCATTCAAGAATGGCGTGTGCTCTTGTTGCCTTTGCTCTCGCACACCCAGCGACGTCTGCCCATTCGACTCCAACCCCTGCTCCCTCCCCTCCCTCCCCTCACTCCTCTCCTCTCCCTTCCTCCCTACCCTCCCTTCCCTCCCAACAGCTCCCTCTCCCCCTCTCACACCCCCCTCCCCCTTCCTCCCCCACTCCCGCCACCGCCGCCACACCCTCCCCCTGATCATCCTCACAGCCACCTCCCACCCCATCCCCCTGAGCCTCTCTTTCTCCTCCTCCCTCAAAAGCCTAAACTCCAGCCCCCTCTCACCCTTCAGCACCAAATAAGCCGCCTCTGCCGCTGCTGCTGCTTCTAGAAGCTCCCCTTCCGGCCAGGAGCCGCAGTTGAGGGCCGAACCACTGATGTTGTACTTGGTGCGCTGGGCTAGGCTAAGGAAGAGGTTCACGGACCACTTGGTACCGCACCGAACCACTCCGAAGTACCCTGACGAGTTCAGGGTTGAGTTGGACGGTGGGGGGGGGGCTGGTGGAGCGTTTTCGGGAGGGCCAAGCTCTCTATAGATCATAGACCGGCTCTCAAGTGCCTCCAGACCGGCTTCAGGAGGGCTTCGAGCATCAAGTGCCCCTCCTGACGTGTCAGACTGGCTTTGAAATGCACTTGAGCTTGGCCCTCCTGAAGAGCTCATCTCGAAGTTGAAGTCCTTCAAGAGCTCGTCCTTCAACAGAGCAGCTGCAGCAGCGCCGGTCATCCGGGCCCCTTTTGGAAGCCGATTCCGAGCTGAGCTCGATGGTGCTGCTTTCCGCCGGATAGTCATGCCCCTGGGAGGCCGCTTCGCAGCTGGCGGCACCAGCTTGGAGGATCGGTCCAAGCTTGGTTGTGCGGGTCTGCACGCCACTGCCGTTGCTTCTGCTGCTGCTTCTGATACTGCTTCTTTTGAAACTGCTGCTTCTGATACTGCTTCTTTTGAAACTGCTGCTTCTGATACCGCTGCTTCCGCCCCGCCTGCTTCTCCTCCGATGCCCCCTAATATCACCTCCAACCATGCCATCTCCTGCCCGACCGCAGGTAGCACTTCCCGACCCTCCTCATACTCATCTTCACTTCCCACTCCCCTCAACTCCCACTCCCCCAAGCCTTCCATATCCTTTTCTTGTCCCATGCCTTCCCTACATTCCGAGCCTCCATCACTAAAAGCATGCAATACCATTGCCATCTCTCTCTCCCTCGTCCCAGGTGCCCGTTCCGCTGACTCGAAGGACAACAGAGGTGACTTTTGAGCCGACTCAAAAGACGCCATTTGTTGGTCTCTCCCTCCTCCCTCCTTCTCCTCCTCCTCCTCCTCCGCCTGCTGCTCCTCCTCCTTCACACACACTACCAGCTGACCAGCCCGCCTTCGATTCGCCCCCCTCGTCTCTCCCCCGTGCCTTCCTATCCCTTCCTCTTGCCCTTCCTGATCCATATCCTCGCTTCCCTCCTCCTCGCTTCCCCCTTCCTCATAAAAAACCTCCTCCGCCACCACCTCCTCCTCCTCTTCCTCCTCCTCCTCCTCCTCCTCCTCCTCCTCCTCCTCCTCCTCCTCCTCCTCCTCCTCCTCCTCCTCTTCCTCCTCCTCCTCTTCCTCCTCCCCTTCTGTACTCTTCTCTACCCCTGACACAAACCCAAGTCTCCTTCGCTTCCCCTCGGCCATTTCCTCCCCCTCCTTCTTCACTACCACCTCCTCCCCGCCCCTCTTCCTCTCCTCCGCTCCCCTTCTTCCCCTTTCTATCCTCCCCCCCTCCACATCCCTCTCCTCCTCCTTCTTCACTACCACCTCCCCCCTGCCCCTCTTCCCCTCCCCTTCACTTCTTGCAGAACTTGGCAGCTGACGGCTGACAGCACACAGGGGGACAGACAGTCCCCCTGTCTGTCCCAAAGCTGGCGGCTGCTTCTGCTGCTGCTGTTGCTGGTGCTTCTGAGGTTGCTGGTAGCTTAGCTGCTGCGTCCGGCGCTGGTGCTGCTGCTGGTGGTGTTGATAGTTTTGCTGCTGCTGCGGCTGCTGGTGGTGGTGGTTGTGGTTTTGATGCTGCTTTTCTGCTGCACCTTCGTCACAACCCCCTTCAATCTTCACGCGAACCTGTCTTAATGTGGGCCCTTGCTCGCGTGAAGATACCGAACAAGGGACTGAAGCTACTCGTTCTCCCCCGCCCCTTGTTTCCTTAGCTTCAGTCCTCAACTCCATCTTTCCATCTCTCCCCCACACCCCGAGCCTCTCCCCTCTCGCCATATCTCTCCTTTCCACTTTAATGCCCCTCCCCTCCTCTTCTCCGCCTCTCTTTTCTCCAGCCACTCCCTCCAGCTCCTCTCTCCTCTCCTCCTCTCCTTCCTCTCCCTCTCGCCCCTCCTCCCCGCCTATCTCCCCTTCCTCCTCGCTCACTTCACCATCCCTCTCCCTCCTCCCCTCCCCCCTACTCTCTCCTGTCGCTGGAGCCAAAAAACGACAGTCATCCTCAATTATCCCCCTCTCCGCCCCACCCATCCTCCTCTCCTCTCTATCCATCCCCCTCCCCTCTCCACTCACTCGCCTCTCCTCCCCACGCATCCCCCTCTCCCCTCCACTCACCCCCCTCTCCTCCCGACTCACCTCCCCCTCCTCTAATTCCTCACCTTCCTCCTTCACCTCCCCCTCTTCTCCTCCCCATCTCCCCATCTTCTTTTGAGCCGACTCAAAAGCAGCCTCCTTCACCACGCCCTCTTTTCCTCCCCATCTCCCCATCTTATCCCCACTCTTCACCGCATGCCCTTTGGCATACCCTTTGGCATTCCCATTGGCATGCCCATTGGTATTCCCGTTGGCATACCAAGACACATGCCCATGCCCATAGCTTCCAACACCGTCAACAGGCTCCGGCTTAGGTTCAATCCCGCCCTTGGGAGTACCGACTCCAGGCATGCCGCCCTTGGGAGCACCGACCCCAGGCATGCCGCCATTGGGAGTACCGACCCCAGGCATGCCGCCCTTGGGAGTAACGACCCCAGGCATGCCGCCCTTGGGAGTAACGACCCCAGGCATGCCGCCCTTGGGAGTACCGACCCCAGGCACCAGCACCTCCCCACTTACCACAGAAGGACCGCCCAAGCGCTGCTGCTGCCCAGGCTCGGAATTCTCCGAAGCGCTAGGTTCGGCATGCCTCGCGACGCGAGGCCCGGTACTCCCTAACGAGGCGCTGCGAAGAGCTTGACTTCTGAATGCGGTATTCCCCAGGGACCAACCGCCTAGACGCTGAACCCACCCCTCTGGTTTTGAGGCGCTGCGAAAAGCTTGACTTCTGAATGCGGTATTCCCCACGGCACTAGGCTCGGGATTCCCTACAACGTGAGGCTCGGTACTCCCTAAAGAGGCGCTGCGGAAAGCTTGACTTCTGAATACGGTATTCCCAAGGGACAAACCGCCTAGACGCTGAACCCTCCCCTCTCCACCCCCTCCGGAACGACTACCCAACCCCTCGAGCCTATGTTCCGTCGGCGGCGCGTTGCTCCCCATATTCAACCTGCGAGGTATTCCCACTGCGATTCTGCAGGTATGTTATGCGGAGGTATGCAGTGGTATGCAGTGGTATGCGGTGGTATGCAGTGATCCAA
Organism: Closterium sp. NIES-67; assembly: GCA_027943415.1. Lineage (NCBI taxonomy): Eukaryota > Viridiplantae > Streptophyta > Zygnematophyceae > Desmidiales > Closteriaceae > Closterium > Closterium sp. NIES-67. Next base: position 130,977 of record BQMB01001275.1, on the reverse strand, counting down.
ACTGCGAGGTATTCCCGGTGCGACTCTGGGACTGTAAGAGCGTATGAGTCGGCTCAAAAGCCACATCGCAGCAATTCTGGAAGTCTACAAGCTTGCTTTCTGAACCCAAACAACCGGAACCTTCAGATTCTCAAAATCCCTCGCGAAATAATGGCGCCGTTTGCTCCCGAAGATCGAGGAGCGACGACCGAGAACCAAAGTGGAAACCCGTGACTGGAAGAACGAAACGCAATTTGTCAGAGCGACGAGCGGGAAGCAGGCGAGGCTGCGAGCGATCTATGGCAAGATGGAAACCTTCGGAATCAATCACGAAACTACGTGTACGGGCGAGCGAATAGCGGTATAGTCTAACTTAGGCAAAACCTAAAGACCTGATCTGCTTTCCAACCTCGCAGGCTCCATAATTGCTTATCGGGCTCGAAAATAAGAGGCTGAGCCGGCTTTTCCAAGGGAAGAGACTGGCGAATCGAATTTGTGGGTCGCGAAATGAAATTCCGAGATGAGGGTTGGGTAACCACAACCATTCTAAGACATAAAAGCAACAAAGTACATGGAATTAAAAAATAAGCTATGAGAAATAAGTACTGGCTTCATTAAGAAGCCTTCAACATACGGTAGGCATGCACTAAGAAATGGGCAAAAGGCGGGACACTGAAAAACCGATATATGAAATGCTTCTTTAAAAAAATCACCAAAACACCGTTAGAATAACAAAACTTGGCTTGGTAACGCTTCACCCATTGCCCATGGCAAGCCGCAACACATACTCTTTCCACTCCTTAGCCCCCGTCCCTTCCTCCTCCTCCTCTTCCGAATTCTTCTCCTCCTGCACCTCCTCCCTCCCCACATTCCCCTCCCCTCTTCCCAATGCACCTCGATCCACACCCAGTCCAGCAGATGCACCTACCCCAGTTGGCTCCGTTGGAAAAGTGGGGAGATTTCCACTGCCCCCAGGTGGCTCCCCAGGTGGCAGAGCAAAGCTCCCAGCTTGCGTTGCAATGCTCCCGGGCTGCATGGCAGCATTCCCAGCTTGGATCCTTTCCTCATGAATCCCCCCACCCACCACCATCCTTCCATGCATAAACCCACTCGGCACTCCCCCTGTTGCTCCTCCTCCTGCTTCTCGTCCCCCTTCCCCTCCCCCTCCTCCTCCTCCTCCTCCTCCTCCTCCTCCTGCTGCTGCCTCTCCTTTTCCTTGTCCCACCCCACTCCCTCCTCCCCCTGCTCCTTCTCCCACTCCTGCTCCTGTCCCACCTCCCCCTCCTCCCTCCCCTCCCCCTACAGCTCCCCCTTCCCCAACAACCACCCCTCCGGGCCGCCAGTCCTTCCAATCCTTCCAGGTCTTGTTCTTAATCATAACCATCGCCTCATCTGGGTCCATCACACTCAGCACGTCCCTCTGCTGCTCCGTCAGGAATTTGAACGTCCGTCCCTTCCCTCCCTTAAACACGAAATTCGCTGCTTCGGCCGCTGCTGCCGCCTCCAAAACTTCCTCGTACTGCCCGCAGTGGATGCTCTTCCCCACAGTGTACCTCTGCCGCTGGTCAGCGTTCATCGAAAGTTTCGCTGCCCATTTCCGCCCGTTTCGAGCCACTCCGTAGTAACCAGAGGCCCAGGAGACGTGACTAGAGCCACCAGCCCCGCTACCAGCGGCTGATGTGCGGGTCTGACCCCCCTCGTCTCCCTCCTCGCCCTCTCCTCCTTCTCTCTCATCTGCGCTTGTAGGATTGCTCCTGGCTGCTTGGGTGGCTGAAACCGCAGCAGCGGACGGGAGTAGGGATAGAGGCGACTCTTCTGGATTGGACAAAGGAACCAAGGCCAATGGTTGCTGCTGCTGCTGCTGCGGTTGCCCCTGCTGCTGCCACTGCTGTGCCTGCTGCTGCTGTCCCTGCTGCCACTGTTGCTGCCCCTGCTGCCACTGCGGCTGCTGCTGTATAGGTTGCAACGGTGACTGCTGTTGCCCCTGCCATTGCTGCTGCTGCTGCTGCCCCTGCCACGGCTGCTGCTGCTGCTGCTGCTGCTGTGTAGGCTGCACCGGTGGCTGTTGTTGTTGCTGCTGCCACGTGGGCCCCATCTGCCCAGCAGCTGCCCCCATCTGCGGTTGCCACTGTGGCTGTCCCTGCCACTCTCCCTGCCCCTGCTGCTGCTGCCCGGCTGTATATGCCTGTGCTTGCCCTCCCGCGTTGCCCTGTGGTGCCCCTTGTGCTGGTAAATGCGTTTGCCCTTGTGTCACACCCTGTGTATGCCATGGTGGTTGCCCCTGCGCTTGGCTCTGCTGCTGCTGCACGGCTGCAATACCCTGTGCTTGCACGGGCAGCCACCCTTGCTGCAATGGCACCTGCTGCTGCTGCTGTGGCTGCTGCTGTGGCTGCTGGTGGGGCTGATTCTGCGGCTGTTGCTGCCATTGCTGCGTTTGCGACGGACCCACCTGCCCCTGCCACCCCTCGCTCTGCCCCTGCCAGCCCTCCCCCTGTCCCTGCTGCAACCAGGTCCTACCTCCACTTTCCTCTCCCGCCTTCCTTTCCTCCTCCTTCACTTTCATCCGCCTACCTTCCTCTTGCCCCTCCCACCGCCCCTGCTGCTGCTGCTGTTGCTGAGATTGGTGTTGCTGCTGCTGGTGGTGATTCTGCTGTGGCTGCTGCTGCTGCTGCTGCTGCTGCTGCTGCTGCTGCTGCTGCTGCTGCTGCTGCTGCTGCTGCTGCTGCTGCGGCTGCTGTGGCATGTGTGCCTGGGTAGGCCCCCGCTCTCCCTTCCACTCCTTCCAATCCGCCCATCTCTTCTCCCTCACCAGCCACACCGCAGTATCTGGCCCCATGTGCCTCAGCAGCGTCCTCTGCTCTTCAGTCAGAAACCTAAACTCCCGTTTCCCCTCACCCTTGAAGACAAAGTATGCTGCTTCCGCTGCTGCTGCCGCTTCATACAGCTCCTCCCACTGCCCGCAGTGCAGCTTCTGGTATACCCCATATAGAGCTCTCTGCTTTGCGTCCATGGGGACCTTCACGGACCACTTCTTGCCGTTACGAAACACCCCAAAGTAACCAGACGCGTAGCCCTCCCCGGGAGGCTGCGGAAGGGAGGCGTGCGCTGCTGCACCATGCTGACCTGGCGCTGAGTCAGCACGGCCCGGTGTTGAGTCGCGGCGACTGGGCGCTGAGTCGTGGTGATCTGGTGCCCCGTGAGCAGAAGAGCCAGCGAGAATGAGGGCTTGCGAGGACTCGGGGTGGTGGTGTGCTGCTCCCCTCCCATGCTTGTGGTGGTCATCTCTGCTTGCTGCATCGCTGTGCTCCTGTCGAAGCCTCTTGTGCTCAGAATCGTACTGTGCCCTGCCTTGCACCCTGTGCTGCTCCCTGTGGTGCTCCCTGTGATGCTCCTGATGCCCCTCACGAGGCCCCTGCTGCCCCTCCCGAGGCCCCTGGTACCCCTGCTGCCCCTGGTGTGCCCGTTTCTGCCCGGCATGCAGCCCTGCAGCATGAGAGGCACCACCACCCTGCCAGCCCTTCCCGCGGTGCTCTTCGCTGGACAGCAGCACATCCCCATAGTTCTGCCCCACTTGGTACCCATCACCCATCCCACCCATCCCACCCATCCCACCCATCCCTGTCTCCTCCTCCTGCTCCTCCTCCCTCTTTGCTGCCTTTCCGGATCCCCTCAGCAGGTCACTCGGAGGGGAGGCGCCCAGGGATAGAGACAGAGACGAGGCAAACTGGTTCTGACCAAACTCACCTCGACCGGCTAGAGGCGACGCATGCCGGCTCTGCCCACCTGTAACTACTGCTGCTCCTGGGTGTTTAGCTGTTGCTGCTCCTGCTGCAGCAGCAAATGGGATTGCGTGTTCTGAGTGGCCGGCAGCAGAAGACGAAGGAGGCGAGGAGCGGGCAGAGGATGGGTGATGCATGGGGCTCAGTGGGAGGAGAGAGAGCGGAGTATAGGCTGGAACAACCTCCATTCCCCTCTCCCTCCCCCTCCCTTCCTCCCCTTCCATCTCCTCCTGCCGCTCCCACCCCTCGTCCTCCCCTCCCCTCCCCTCCCCCCCTCCCCTCCTCCCCTCCCCTCCCTCCTCCTGCCCGAGAAACCATCCCGTCCCATCCCCACCCTTCCCCGCCCTCCAATCCCGCCACTCCTTCCACCTCCTCTCCTTAATAATCCTCACCGCCTCATCCGGCCCCATTTCTCTCAGCCTCCCCTTCTGCTCCTCATTCAGCAGCCGGAAATCAATCTTCTCTCCTTTCAGCACTAGGTACGCAGCCTCAGCAGCGATCGCAGCCTCTTCCAAGTCGTCCCACACGCCGCAGTTGAGAATGTGACCCACTGTGTAGCTCGCCCGCTGCTTCATGTTCATCGACAGCTGCACCGCCCATTTCCGCCCGCTCTTCACCACGCCTAGGTACCCTGACGCCGGCCGAGGCCCGTGGTTCGCAGGGTTTAGCGCAGCTGCTGCTGCGGCGGCGGCGGCGGCTGCTGTGGCGTCTGTGGCTGTAGCAGCAGCATCAGTTGCGGCACTTCCCTCTGCTGTTGTCTCACCAGCTTTAGCGGCTGTAGCAGCAGTCTGTGGGTCGGGGGTGCTGGCAGGTGCCTGTGGGGGTGCGGCGGCCGCAGCACCCCCTGGTGTGGGCACAGATAGCCAGGGGAACGGCGGGGTGCTGCTTGCAGTAGGTCCAGCAGCATTAGGACCACTAGAACCGCTGATAGGAGGAGGAGGGGGAGGAGAAGAAAAAGGAGGAGTGATGCTGGAAGCTGCAACAGCGTCAGAAGCACCATCAGCAGCACCAGCAACACCAGCACCGCCACCGCCATTCCCCCTCGGATTACCCCAAGGTAGCCCCCCACCACTAAACGAGGTCCCACCACTTAAAGACGACCCACCTTCCAGGGACCCACCCCCCAAGGCACCACCACCGCCGTGAGCATCCGCCCCTAGTGAGCTTTCCCCCAGCCCTTTGCTCTTGAGTACACTGAAGGACGATCCCAGGAGCTCCCTAATCCTCGCCACCCTCTGGTGCTGCCCCGCTGTCTCGTGCGGCCACGCCTCGTTATGGGCTGACTCGTTAGAGGAGAAGAGGGGCAGAGTGGTTGCAGTGGGGGTGGGAGGAGGGGGAGAGGCCGGGGTGGGAATGGGAGTGGCGGCCGGAGCTGGTATGCTGCTGGCGGTGGTGGCAGCAGCAGGGGGGGGTGTAGAGACTGGAACAGCAGTCGTGGCAGTAGGAAGGGGAGCAGTGGCGGGAGCAGCAGGAGGAGCAGCAGCAGCAGCAGCAGCAGCAGCAGCAGCAGCAGCAGTAGGAGCAGTGGTGGGAGTGCGGAGGGGAGGTAGGGGGGGGAAGAGGCCTAGAGTGCCCCCATGCTGCTGCAGGAAGGACTGAGGGGGAGGGAGCAGTGACGGGTGCATGGGTGGTGGGTGTAGCGGTGGAGTGGAGGCAGATGGGAGTGATAGAACAAAGCTCTGCCGCTGCTGCTGCTGCTGCTGCTGCTGCGGCTGACTCTGGTGCATTGGCTGCTGCTGCTGCTGCTGCCGAGTTTCCTGCTGGTTAAGCTGATTCTGCTGCAGACCTACTGGTAGAGGAACAGAGAAGGGAGGTGGCATCGTTAGCAGCTCCCGAATCGAAGCAACAGGCTGCACATGCTGCAGAGGCGGGCTCTGCAAACCTGCTGCCACCGCTGCTGCTGGGGGGATAGAGGCAGCAGGAGCGGCAGCAGAGGCAGAGGAGCCTGAGGCAGTGGGAGGGCCGGAGGCAGAGGAAGAGCGTAGTGAGTCCAGGGCTGGGTGTGCAGCGGGCATGGGGTGATGAGAGACAGGCGGTGGGGGCAGAAGTGCTGGGTGAGGGGTAGGGGATGCAGGGAGTGCTGTTAGGAAGGGGGGTGGAGCAATGGGCGTCGGAGGTTCAAAGCAAGTCTGCGAGGGCTGCTGAGCGTTGAGATCTAATTCTAGCCCCCGTGCTTCACCTGCCCCACTCTCCCGCTTCCCATCGTGCCCTCGCTCCTTGCCCTTCAGCCCCCCACCTTCCTCCTGCTCCCTCTGCTGCTCCCTCTGCTGCTCCCTCTGCTGCTCTCTCTGCTGCTCCCTTTCCTGCTCGCTCTCCTGCTCCTCCCCCCGCCCATCCCCATGCCTCTCCTCCCATCCCTCGTGCCACCCCAGAAGCATCTGCTCCCCCTCCTGCCCCTCCTGCCCCTCCACACCCTCTCCCACTCCTCCATACCCGGGACCCTCCTGCCCCTGCCCCTCTCCTTCCCCGTGCCCCTCCTGCTGCCCCCCTACCAGCCCAGCCCCGTCCACGCTCTCAGCCAAACCCATCCCTTTCACCCACCCAGTCTGGTTCGGCGCCCACACATTCCACTCGCGCCACCTCTTAGCCTTGATCATCCACATCCCCTCGTCGGGATCCATGTCACTCAGCACGTCCCTCTGCTGCTCCGTGAGGAACTTAAACACCCGGCCCTTCCCTCCCTTGAACACGTAACACGCCGCTTCAGCCGCGGCTGCGGCTTGTTCTACCTCCTCCCACTGCCCGCAGTGCATGTTCTGACACACGCCGTACCGTGCCCGCTGCTGCGAGTTCATCGACACTTTGGCTGACCATTTGCGCCCGTTGCGCGACACCCCCGGATAGCCGGAGAAATGCCAGGAGCGGCCACTGGTGCCGGTGTTTCCGTGGTTTCCTACCCCTCCTCCAGCACTAGTACCAGCAGCACCACCCCCACCGCCACCACCACCGCTGCTGTGCCCCCCTCCCCCTCCGCCATATCCTCCTCCCGAGTTGTGACTGCCACTTCCCTGTGCCCCTGCTGCTGTATTCCCATTCTGCTGCTCATGCACCTGTAGCTCCTGAGGCTGCTGCTCCTGGTATTCCGTGTAACCCTGCTGCTTCTGGTTTGGGTGATGATAATGATGAGGATGATGCACATGCTGCTGCTGGTGCTGCTGCTGCTGATGCTCTCGAGCCTCTGCTTCTGCATCCTCCCTGCCCTTCTTCCCAGGACTCGAATCCACGCCCTTCCCTCTGCTTCTCCGTCTGCTCCTGCCCGCCCCTTTCCCAGCCCTGCCTCCCATCATCCCTCCTGCCGCTTCCTCTGCTGCTGCATACGCCACTCCCACTGGCACCACCGCTCGGTCACTCCCAAAAGGCAAACCAGAGTGATAAGCCGCCCCAGAGTCCGTATCTGCAGGCACTGCCCCATACCCTGTATCTCCTGGTACTAGCGCCAGCTCTGCCTCGGAGGGTGGCTCCACTCCAGCGCTTGGAGAACTCAGGCGGTTCTCACCTCCTCCTGCTTCGGCCGCACTCCCTGTGAGATTCAACTGATCCTGCTCTGCTGCATTCTTGCAGAAGTCAGCCAGCCTGCTCTTCTGGACTTGAGCTGGCAGGTGCTGCGCCGGAGCTGCAGGCATGCCCCACTGCCACTCGTTGCCGGCTGTAGCGCCGGCTGTCGCTGTATCAGCACGGCCCACGGCTGTAGCGGCGTGCTCTAGGATCTTAGCAGCCTTAGCAGGACCGATGACAGCGGCTGCGTCTGCTGCAGCCGCCGCTGCTGCCGCTGCTGCTGCAGCTGCTACGGATTCAGCCGCAGAAACAGCAGCCAGGGCACCAGTAACAGGGTTACCATCACACGCTTGCTGCAGATCCTCCGTAGTAACATCCCCGCTACTATCACTAGCATCAGAGTCACTGTCATCCCCACCACCATAAGCACCGCCATCTGCACCAGCACTAGCAGCAAGATCGCTCTTGCTTTGCCCCTGGTGTTCTCCCTTCCGCTCCCTCTTCTGCTCCCTCCTCTGCTCTCTCCTCCGCTCTCTCCTCTGCTCCCTCCATGCATCCATGATGCCACTCCAAGCCACCATCCTGCCATGCCATTCCCGCATGACCCCATCCCATGCCCGCATTCTCTCCTCCCACTCCCGCATCCTCCTGCCCGCACCCCTTCTGGACTCCCCACCCACAGCCTCAGCAGGAGCATTTGCAGCAACAGCAGGAGGTTCGGCAGCAGCAGGAGGTTCGGCAGCAGCAGGAACGGGGGGCAGATTCCTCTCTACCAGTGCAGGAACCCCTGCTCCATCGGCCCTGCTCCTCTCTTTAGCTGGAGTCAACCCCTGCTCGCCTTCACCCGTCACGTGCGCTTCCTCCTCAGCCCGCCCCTGTCCCTGTCCCTTTTCTTTCATCTCCCTTCCCTCGTCGCTCATCTCTGTCATCTCATTCTTCCCCATCGTATCATCCCCATCAGCATCACCAGCAGATTCGCCCTTGCTTATCTCTGAAGGGGCAACCTCCCCTCGCTCTCCCCTCACCCCCCTCACCTCTCCCCTCTTCTTATCCTGCGTATCTATCTCCATCCCTTCAACACCACTCATGGCATCTCTCTCCTTCCTTGATTTTGCAGGGTGGTGTTGAGAATTCTCAGCAACACCCCTCAACTCTACCTCCCCCTCATCCTTAGCTCCACCTCTCTCCCCAACTTCACATGCCGCCTTCTCCGGACCCTCAACGTCCATCGCCGTTTCTCCCTCAACGCCTGTACCCGTCTTCAAAATTATCGTCTCATCATCTCCAGCCACTCCTCGGCTCTCCTTGGCAATCTCATCCGTCTCCTCTAATCCCTTGTCATACCTCAACCCTCCCTCGCCATTCGCACTCCCCTCCTCCCCCTTCCTGCCCTCCTCTCCTGCCCCTTCGCTTCCCTTAGCAATCCAAGCCTTCTCCTCCAACCCCGTCCCACACCCCACCAGCACTCCCTTGCCGTCATCGCTACCCTCCCCACCATTCTCTCTCTCAGCTTCATCCCTAGAGTCCCCCAATGGCGCCTCCTTTGCTTCTGCCGCTCCCCTTGCCGCTGCCACCCGCTCCCTATCTCCCTCTTGGGTCAAGATATCGCCCTCCTGCTCCTCACTCTCCCGTGTCAAATCATCACCCTTCTCCTCTTCGCCATGCTCTTTCTCCTTCGCACCCTCCTGGCGCCCTTTCTCATCCTTCTCCTGTTCCTCTTCCTCTTTCCTCTCCTCCCCACCCTTCTCCTCCCCACCCTTCTCCTCCCCACCCTTCTTCTCCTCAACTTTCCCCTCCTCCTCACTGCCCGCGCTGACAACACTGACGATCCCACTGGCGGTTAGCAGGGCCTGGCTCGCGTCCAGCACAGCAGCAGCGGCGTCATCCGCACACAAAACCACCTCAACCACTGGTGCCGGCGGCAGAGACTGCCTCGTACCCAGCACAGCAGCGGCGGCATCATCTCCACACGAAACCACCTCGACCACTGGTGCTGGCGGCAGCTGCTGACGCGCATCCAGCACAGCAGCAGCAGCAGCATCCGCACACGAAACCACATCGACCACTGGCAGGTTCGGCAGTGGCAGCTGGGGCGACGCACCGCCAACAGACACCCATGTCCCGGCAGGTTCGGCAACAGACACCACTGCTAAGGTAGACGGAGTTTGGATCGGACCGGATGCCAGGGCAGGGGGCTCAACGCAGACAACTGCATCCACTGGGAGCACCAAGTGTTGCCGCTGCTGGGTCAACTCCCCTGCAGATACCACCTCCACCACTGGAGGACACGGCTGTTCCTGGTGGTGGTGCGCTGGACTTTTCTCCTCGTTCACAGATACCACCTCCACCAGAGGCTCTGGCTTCTGCTTCTCCTCCTCCTCCTCCTGCTGCTGCTGTTCCTGCTGCTGCTCCGGGCTTTTCTCCTCGTTCACAGATACCACCTGCACCAGATGCTGCTGCGGCTGTCGCTGGGAGGACCCAACGGCAGGTGTTACCTGCACCACTCGACCCACATGTAGCTTGGTCTTCTCGGATTCCTCCTGATAAGAGTCGCTCGACCCAGCGCTCTTGGTCATATCTGTGCTGCTCTCCTCCCCGCCATCGCTGGGGCCGCTTCCTTGCTTTCCTTCCACCATCGCCGCCTCCCTCTCTCGTCGATTGTCCTCTTCCTCCACCTTACCCGCCCCTGCGCCAGGCTTAGCACCGTGCTTTTGGGTCGGCGCAAAGTCAGGCTTAGCACCGTGCTTTTGGGTCGGCGCAAAGTCAGGCTTAGCACCGTGCTTTTGGGTCGGCGCAAAGTCAGGCTTAGCACCGTGCTTTTGGGTCGGCGCAAAGTCAGGCTTAGCACCGTGCTTTTGGGTCGGCGCAAAGTCAGGCTTAGCACCGTGCTTTTGGGTCGGCGCAAAGTCAGGCTTAGCACCGTGCTTTTGGGTCGGCGCAAAGTCAGGCTTAGCACCGTGCTTTTGGGTCGACTCAAAATCAGGCTTGGCACCGTGATCAGAGCCATCAACGCAACTGCCCCCTACATCCTCTCTCTTCACAACACCATCTGCCCCCATCTCCCCTTCCCCCTTCTCCGTCACCTCTTCCGTCTCCTCCGCCTCTTCCTTCCCCGCCTCTTCCTTCCCCGCCTCTTCCTTCCCCTCCTCTTCCTTCCCCTCCCCCTTCGCTTCAGCGAGATCCCCCGCGTCCCCCTTCCCCTCCTGAACACCCCCTTCCGCCTTCGCCTTCGTCACTTCCTTCCCCTCCCCTTCCCCTTCCGCCTGATCCCCCACGTCCCCCCCTTCCGCAGGCTCCCCCGCTTGTCCCTTCCCTGTCGCTCCTGAAGGCTGCGCGGCCGAGGCCTCGGCGCACGGAGCGTTTGTACGCGATACAAGCTTCTCGTCAGCATCTCGAGAAGGTTTGTCCACAGACAAAGGAGTGGTGGCCGATGCACGGGGACCCGACGGGGGACGGGACGAGTCCACACCGTCAGATGCGTTCAGGTCCGGAACGCTGACGTCCTTAGCATTCCCGACGGTCGTTGTCAGGGTAGCGGCAAGAGAATCCGCTTTAGAAGCTGACGCGGTACCGCTAGTAGCAGCAGTCGCAGCTGTACGGTCAGGATCCGTGGCTTGCTTTCCATCCACGGCTGTCGATGGAGGAACCGTGGCTGCAGAAGCCTCTACAGATTCTCCGTCCCTGTTGACCGTACCGTCAGCGGTCGTACCCGTTATGCGCATCTTCGTTACTGTGAACTCTGGCTTGAGGGTTTCGGAGTCCCCCTCGGCATTGTCCGCCCGGTCGGCCGGATCTGCGTCATTGTCGCCCTCCTTATAATCACTTCCGTTAGTACCCTGCTTGTTTCTTTCGATCCGTTCTTCGTCTGGACAACTCCTCTCATCCGAAGTCGAGAGCCGTCTTCTCTTCACTCCGCCATTCCCCCGCACCGGGGAACAATCTCCTTCCTCCTTCTTAGTTACTATCTGACAGGCGACCTTAGAGTGCTCCCCTGAACGCTCCTCTTCTCGCATTGTTTCTTTCCTTAGCACTCCAGCCTCGTCCGAACCCTCGTCGTTGTTGCTTCTCCTCCGTTTCTCTCCCCGCGTCTCGATCCCGTCGCTAACGCCGCTCTCGCTCGGATCAACCGAGTCGCCCTTCATAGTACGTGCACCTGGGCTCGGCCTGTCTTTGTCAGCGTACGCGGTCGGAGTTGAGTCCGCATCGACAGACCCAACCATGAGATCTCGCCAACTAAGTTCTTCGGAAAGATGAGGAATAAGTTCTGGCTTATTCGGCGATTAGTATCCGGTTCCCCTTAGTCCTGATAGTTCCCACAATGACTTCATCAGGATTTTATCATTAACTTCCTCCGTCGCCAAAAACAGATTTAGCAAGACGTGGCAAGACCTATGAGGTGAGCGTAACAACCGTGAACCGGCGATAAAATTGTTCTAAGGGAGGAACTTATAAAGTCATCCGTTGAAGTCGGAGACCAAGAAACTACAGCAACAAACTTAGTAGGCATTGCAAGCAAGATGAGACCAAGAAGGTTCAAGAACCAACCAACTTCCATCAACAACACCCCAGGACCACCCTTCTACCGAACGAGGGTTTCTTAGGTTGCTGATAGGAAACGACAAGTTAGCACAGGATAACATAGGTTGGCATAGGTCAGCATACCATACATAGCCTAGTTCCCCAGGTTAGGCGAAAGGAGAATCTCCTACCCCTCATTGTAGGAACCCAATGGTTCGTTAAACCGCGTTAGTACATCGTCTTAGTGGTCAAGAAGCTTTCGCGCACGCCTTCGCCGTGCCGGAACAGAAGTTCCGGCGAAAGGCGAAGGGTCGCAGGAGTCGCGAGCCAATAAGAGGCGGGAATACGGCTTTATCGGCATTCCCAATCCTAGTACACCTAAGCCGACGCTCACTGTTCCTTGAAAACGCCACTGCGTCTTATACTGACTTGTCGGCTTCTGATGACTTCTAGAGAAGTACAGTGATGCCTGGTCCTCGTCATTTATCAAACAGCACACTAGGGGCATTCATCAACATGATATAGTACGGATGATATGCTAATTTAGTACATACATAAAAATGAATTAACACTAATTGCTATGAGAAGCTCAATCTCCTGGTGTAAACTGGTCACTAGTTGAAAATTACGAAAATTAAAACAATCGTACTGCCACTACACTATAAGTGCATCAATGCTACGCAAATGTCATATGCATTGTTGAAATTCACCACGTGTTTAGGGTGGCCAAGATCTAGACTTGGTGGAACCACGAGTAGAAAGTCAGCGGAAGACTTTACACCTTGTATTGCAAATGCCCGAAATGACACGGATAGTAATAATGAGTATTACAATATATTTATAGTCTAGGAAGTACCTATTCAGAATGTACACGTTCGTAGTGTATCGCGACTATTCGCGTGACGTGACCGGTGACTGTTCGTGGCTGAGAATGGTGTTAGAAACAAATAATCCCAGCCCAACAAGTGGCGTGACCCTTCGTATGACTAATCGCGCGAACCTACTGTTTACACATCGACTCGCTACTGTTGTTGTCATCACGCGCGACCTTCCATATAAGGTATCGCGCTACTAGTACAGTCTAAGTATTATAACAGGAATGCATAAGTAAACTCTGTCGAGTATACTTCAACAATCCTCTCCATTCCTTAGTGTATGTCTCTGGATAAGTGTCGCCGCGTTTGCAGATTCCAACCAGGTTGGAGCAGTACTGAAACTTGTCGCGTGGGAGTTTCTTCGTCAGAAAATCAGCTGCCATTTCTTATGTAGGAAAGTATTTCAGAATGACCTTCTCTTTGTCGATTGCGCCCTTGACAAAGAAGTAACGGAGGGCGATGTGTTTTGTCATGTTGACGAAGCCGGGCTTGTTTGCAACCTTGATTGCGCTGTGGTTGTCGCAGAGTAGCTTGAAGTTACGTGTCGTTGCGATTTTCGCCTCTTGGAGTAACTCTTGAAGATAGTGTCCTTCACGGACTGCAGAGCTTGCTGCGACGAATTCTGCTTCGGCTGACAAAAATGCGATGACTTCCTGTTTCGTTGAGTTCCATGAAATGGCACCACCTGATTCAAGTTTGAAGATGGACCATGTATGCGAACTCCTGTTGTCGGGATCAGCAGCATCATCCTCATCAACGTATCCAGTAAGTCAAAATTTGCTACAGTGTTTGTCGTGTAGCTGATGGCGATTGTAGGAGTAGAAATGAAATATTGGAGAGCTCGACGAAGATCGGCCATATTCTCCTCTTCATGTTGGCGCAGGTACTGTGCGAGCTGACTCCTGGTGCAGGCAAGATCTGGGCGGCATGTAACGGCTGCAAATAAAAGACACCCAAGCTGCTGCTGGTAAAGCTGATGCTCGGAGGCGGTAAGTGGGGCAGTATCAGGTGTATGATCGGTCCAAATGTGACGAAATGAAGTGGTGAAGCCGATAGGAGCCATGGCGAACTTTTCACAAGTACTTTTGCGTGCTTGCTTATAGAAAGGTAGATGGCATCGGGGCCACATTCGACGTTTAACCTAAGAATTCGGTGATGTTTGGAGAAATAGTCACTTCAAGAATCGTTTAGATTCTTTTCTCCATGCATGCCAGAAGACTCTTGCACGAGCCGGTGTACAATAAGTCGTCCACGTAGGCGACTAGGAGAATGTAATGCCCTCGAAATCCGTGTCTGTACATTCCAAGATCGTGGGGCATCTACACGAAGTCGAGTGAAATCAGCACTTTATGAAAATGTTGCTGCCATAAGCGAGGAGCATGTTTGATGCCGTAGAGTGATTTTAGTAACTTGCAGATGTGGAGTTCGTCACCGTAAGTGTGAGGGAGTTCGACGAAAATATCTGCATCAACATCTGCATGTAAAAACGTGTTTTTAACGTACAGTTGGCGAAGTGGAGGATGGCGGCTGTCAGCAATAGCGAGAAGAATTCGAACTGAGGTATGGCGGCTGACCTGAGCAAAAGTCTGGTCATAGTCGATGCCATGGGTTTGTTCGAAACCTCGAATGACCCATCTCCCATTGAATTATCATGTTTGCTTGCTGCATTTGTCTTTATGCGAGACCCACTTGCCCGAAAGATTTTTCTTTCCGCTTGCTGCTTCGCATGGAATGAGTTTCCACGTTTTCCGCTTCTCGAGAGCTGCTACCCCTGCATCCATAGCTGCTCACCACTTGTCAGCATCAGAGCCGGAGAGGGCTTGCTTGACTTTTTTCTGCTCGATCCCGGTCGTTGGTTGCTGAACTGGGACAGCAAGGCCGAGGATTTGAAGAGCCGATTGATCACCACGAGGATGAGGTTGGCAAACTTCGACCACTTTATTATCGTCAATTTCGGATGGCAGATGGGGGCCATCGTCTTGTCATGCTGCGTCAATTTTCTATATGCGCAGGTGCTCCACATAATTATAGGCAGCCTGTATCATGGCAGAACGCAACGGGTCCGAGAGGTGAATGAAGAGCGGGGTTTCTGTCTTGTTTGGCACGAGTCGAAGGAATGTAGGAGGCAAACAATTGTTCGGCTGCTGATGTACACTGCTGCGGAATTGTAGAAGGTCCTGCTGCTACGCTGTCGGGCAGATAATATTCTTCGGCTGCATTTGCTTTGTCTTGAGGAGTGGCGAAGCTCCGTTCGGCACTGTAGCGATCAGGATCCCGCTGCTGGCGTTCCTTGTCGCATTCGAAGTCGTCGAGAAAAAGTTTCTTGTAGAAGATGCAGTCTCGGGCATACAAAACCTTTCAGGTTTCGAATCCATATTTATCCAGGAGTAGGAACCTTTAGGTATACCGAGGAGTATTCCCCATCGAGCCCGTTCCGTAATCTGCCCACAATTGCGCTCGAAGGTCTGTATTGGACCATGCAGCCCCAAACTCGCAATAGTCAAGTGTCGGCGGGGTGTTTTGTCCACATGACATGTGACGAGCTGAATTGAGGAAGAGACGTTGAAGACAAGCAGTTGTGTAGGTGGACAGCTTGCGCCATCGCAAACGGCCAAAAGTCTGCTATAAAAATGGATTGTTTTAGCAGTACGCGCATCTCTTTTTGCAATATTCTATTCGTCTGTTAAGCTACTCCATTCTACTGATGAGCATAAGACACAGCCTTTCATCTCAGAATCCCTTTCCGCGCCAGAAATTCATCGAACTGCTCGCTAGTGTACTCGCACGTTTTGTCTGTTTGGATCTCTTTTAGCTTGATGTCACTTTGCCGCTCCGCGATTTTCAGCAATAGTTTGAAGGTATCAAGAGCTTCAGACTTATGAGTGATATTCTTGTGCCAGACATAATGAGTAGCACCGTCGATGAAGGTAATGATGTAGCGGTAGTTGTTGCCATTGATATCCTCCGCTTCCTGCGGCATGAAGAGTACGTCGCTGAAAACGCTAGCGAAAGATGAATCGTTGGCGCAGAGTTGACGCAGCGGCCGGTGCTGAAAGGCTGGATGAACCCAGCTTCTTCTGCAGTTTCAACCCAAGGTATGCCGAGATGTCAGCGACGCGCCCAAGCATCAGGTACGATTTACTCTTTCTTGCCCCATGTGCGTTCAACCTCCATAGGTTCTTCGACTATAGCAGATGTTGGTTCTTGATTGTCGTAACCCCAATTTCCATCTCTAGATGCCCATGTATTTTGAACTGTTTCTGCTGCTGCTGATGCTGCTTCTGTTGGCTCTGCTGCAGGTTTGTCGAGGGAGTTGGTGCGAGAAGGCTAAAGCGTGACGCATAAGACATTGAGACCACGATGGTCTTAGTGTTGGAAATCCGTTTCCTAATAATGATGCCAAGGAGCAAGTGAGACGTTCTTCTCACTGTCACCAGATGCCTTCATATGTGAAAATCGTAAAACAGATTCGTCGTCTTTAATTTCTGCGATGCCGACTAAATTGCTTCTGTCTTCCTTCTTGTCGCCCAGGCACAACTCCGTGAGCATCGTGTTGGCAATGCTGACGAAACATATGTCACTTTCCATCAGCTGCGCTTGTGATAATACAGTAGGTTGAATCCGAGTCCCGTAGCGACGAGAACCTTGTTAAGGTGAAGGGAAACTTCGGTGTCGTCAGACTCTAGTATCATATCTCCAATTCTGGTAGCTTCAATAACTTGATTGTTGGCCACTGTGATGTTGTATTTTTCTCCGTTTGGTAGGTCTTGCCAATTGAGGAGACGGGGACTTGAAGACACCATGTGGTGACAGTAGCAGCTGTTAAGAAACCACATACAGCTGCACGTTCAACCGTCGAGGAAACCTGTTCAGCTGTTCTAGTTCTTCTTGATTAATGACTGCTAGTTCTAGAGTTTCTGAACGAGGACAAAGACGTAGAGGTAGGTTGGCTGCTCCTTCTTCCATGTCACTGTTGCCGTCTTCATTGTTTCGTCGGCTCCAATAGCGTATACCACTAGACTAGTGTGGTCCAACAATGCAATCAATGACTGCTTTGCCTTTTGTAGGTTGAGTTAAAGAAGCTGAAGGCGGCGAGATAGTCTTGACAGGGGCAACTTCACCCGACTTCTCCCGATTCCTGTTCATCAGTTTCTGACACTCTTCTATATACACTGGCGGAAAGTATTGCCCTAATAATATCCATTTTTATGTTCAAATAATGATTTGAATGCTTTTAAGTGAGGTAACACTGAATCTCCGAAGTTGTTTTGTAAGTTACGAGTGCAAGTTGTACAGAGGTAACACTTTTGCCATTATAAGTGGTCGCACTAATAGTGAGGACAAGATTGTCGTCGCGTGAGTACATCCGGATAGTTTCAGCCAAGCGGCTGACTAGATCTGTTTTCGACAGCCGCATAATCTCCGTAGTTGCTCCCGCAAGTTTCGATTAGTCAGGAAAGAGGCTATACCCGAGGCTTCGACTAGGCCAAGATGAGATCGTTAGTTGAGGCGCGTCGCAGACGGATCTTAACCCTATTGCGAAGGGGGTATAGCACGAGGCGAATCGCAAAAGAAGCTTGGCGTGGGGAAGAGTACGGTACGTGATCTAGGACTCAAGGCTATTTCAGAGTCTAGCCTCGAGGATGTGCGACCTTCAATGCCCACGGCTTGTCATCCACGCATAGTCACGGATAGAATTCGTCGTGGGATTGTTAGGGCGATTACTAGTGGCGAGGCGAAAACCTCGAAGCACGCGGCCGAGATCGTCGAATCGCAGCACGGCATTATGGTACGTCCTAGGACGGTGCGTAACGCGCTCAAATCTAGCGGCCTTGTCGCAATCCAACAGCCTAAGAAGCCGCGCCTCTCTAAGAAAAACATCCACGATAGGCTCGATTTCGCACGGGCCCATGTTGATTGGACCGTCGAGGATTGGAAACGTGTGATCTGGTCGGATGAGACCAAGATCAATAGGCGAATGCGAATAACGGCCGCGCGTACGCCTGGGTTCGTTAAGGTACGTCCCTCCAACACCACCAGATCAAGCAGACTGTGACATGGGGGCGGGTGATTGATGATTTGGGGCTGTATGACGTATGAGGGGGTGGGTTTCATGTGCAAAATCGATGGTAGGATGGACGTGCCGCTGTATCTGATTATTTTGTAGGACGAGCTGAAGAATACAATCGATTTTTACGAGCTTTCCCCCTCGGATGTGATCTTCCTGTGAGAGTACGACTCCGTTACACCACTTGGCCTTTTCCATATTTCATCTTCATTTCATTCCTCTTTTTATCTCATCTCCTTTTGCCTCATATTCCCCATTTTCCATTATCCTTTGGTTTCTTCCCTTATTATAATTATATCACCGACCAAGCATGGAATGTTCTAGACACGCTATCTAGCGTAATCCTGTCGTAATCTCTTAAAGCCAATAGCCTCGCGTGGCTATACGCAGGGTGATTCTATTTTCTAGAAGGGTCTATTCCTTTAGATAAGGATAAACCTGGTTACTTGATGTACTCTGGAAGTATAAAAGCGCCTTGTACTGATCGATAGTGCAACCTTTCCTCGACACATTCGATCCTGTGACACTTGGTAATCAGAGCTTTTCTCACTCGGCCGCGCTCAGCTAAGCAGCAGCAGCGGGGATCCTGCCTCGAAAAACCGCCGGGGGCGACCAATTCGACGCCGATTCTGGTAAGCACCAGCTCCGCGATTTTCGAATTACCCCCTCCGTGCGTGTTTTGAACAGGATGGCAACCTTCGACAACGCCGAGGTTACCCAGCAGCTCTTCGCGCGCATCGCAGCCCTTCAGGAGGAAATGCGAGCGGATCGCGAAGCGTGGCGAAACCAGTTCGAGCGAGTAACTCGACTCGCCGGAGCGCAGCACGAGACGACAACGGCGACGACGCAGCAGTCGCAGCAGTTTCTCGAGGCTCCGAAACCGCGCCCACCTGAGCCGTTCGATCCGAGCGATCGAAACTCCGACGCCCGCAGATGGATCGCCGGGATGGAGATCTACTTCGCAGCCGTCGGATGGAGCTCGCCAGTCTGGGACGGTCAACGTGTACGACTCGCGGCGACACTGGTGCGAGGGCCGGCACTCGAGTGGATTGGCGGCAACAGTACTTTCATCCACGGTGAAGCCACGTGGCAGCAGTTCCGCGCCGACCTGCTGAAACGATTCGAGCCGATAAATTCAGGTTTCCTTGCCCGCGAAAAAATTCATCGACACCGACAGTTCGGGAGTGTAGCACAGTACACGCAGCAGATGGAGGAATTTTATAACCGCATTCCCGACCTGACCGAAGGGGAAAAAGTACAATCGTACCTCGCCGGGCTGAAGACCGAAGTCAAACGACAAGTCGCAGCGTCAAACTACGCGAGCTACAGTGACGTCGTTTCGGCAGCGGAGCGCTTCGACATGGTCAACGCCGGAACACGACGGACGCACGTCGGCAGTACGCGACAGGGCGACCGCTCGGCTCACACCACGTTCGCCGACCCGATGGAAGTTGACAGATTCGAGGGGCGGCCACGTCCGAAAAACACCAACTACACGTGTGATTTTTGCGGGGTGCCGGGCCACCGAATCTTCGACTGCAACAAAATGAAGGCCGCACGCGCAGAGTATCGGGCACGCAACAGTGGCGGAAATCTTTCGGCCAATCAGAAGACAAAAAACGGGAGTCGCCAGTGATTGCGGATCTAGCTGGCGAAAATAAAAAGATCCGGAAACGGCCGCGGGATTCCGGAAAAATCAACTTCGACGAAGCTGATTCGACGCGAGAAGGAGGAAATGATGGGGGAAAATCTCCACCCCACGACCAGTCTTCGCCAGGGAAAATCGCCGAGGAAAAATACGACTCCGCGAAAAAAGACTCTGCCGAGACAGGGAAACTCCTTGAAGACCCAAGAAATTATAAGAATTCGTTAAAGTTATCTTATAAAGATGCTTTAATGAAAACTTATGATGTTCGAGGGGCTAGAGCCTTGGAGAAATTTCGGGAGGGACTCCAAAAGAAGCAGAAAGCTGTGGAGACCATACCGGTACCGGACAACTTGGGGACCAAATTAAGGAGTGTGGAAAGAAGCCGACCTTTCCACGGAGTCAACGTCCTCTCCCGACACCAGCCCACAACGACTACCCGCTCCCCAGGGAAGACGTCGGTGGAGCTGAAGCAGCTCAAGAGGAAGCTGGGGGTCTACAAGAAGCTGCACAAACCCCGAACTCCTTCTACGGATGCATCCAGTTCTTCGGCATCAGTGACGCGCACAGTCGTCAAGGAAACTCCGGGCCCTGGAGAAGAGCCGTTCTCCAAGCAGCCTCGGCCACCTGCCAGCTCAGGAGTAGACAGCAACAACAAGGTGTGTACGGAATATTGGGATGTACCCTATGACCCAATCAATGAAACTATCTTTGGGTACTCCGAGCAACGACTGCCCCTCGTGC
Organism: Closterium sp. NIES-67; assembly: GCA_027943415.1. Taxonomy (NCBI): domain Eukaryota; kingdom Viridiplantae; phylum Streptophyta; class Zygnematophyceae; order Desmidiales; family Closteriaceae; genus Closterium; species Closterium sp. NIES-67. The sequence continues at coordinate 110,874 of BQMB01001275.1, read as the reverse complement.
TCGAGGTCATCTGCAAAGGACGACGCCTCCAAGCACTCGTGGACAGCGGAGCGTCACACACCGTCTGCGACAAGGCAATGATCGACCGACTCCGGGAAGAGTACAAGCCTTCAGGATTCTCTGCAACGATGGTGGACGGCAGCAAGTTACCAGTACACGGCGAAGCAGTGCTACATCTACAAATTGGACCACTGCGCTGGAGACCTGCACTCCCCATCACCAACATCAAAGGGCTTGACTTGATCTTCGGGCGAGACTTCCTGAAAAGATTCAACCCCAAGATCAACTGGGTGAACCGCACCGCAAGCATCTACAACAATGGACGGAGAGTACAGCTACCCAACTGGGACGACACTGGAGATATCCCAGTGGAGACACTCGCACGATTCGAGAAGGACGTGAAGCGGGCCGACACCGGGTTCCTGGCGATAGCAACAGAGGTGGAGAATGACGGAGAGAAAGCCTCGGAAACTCCAGAAAAAATCAAGGAATTACTGAAGGAGTTCCAAGACATTCTTCCTGACGATCTTCCGAACGAGCTACCGCCATACCGAACGCATCAACACGAGATCGTGGAGGAACCGGGTTCGAAGCCGACCTTCCGAGCACCATATCGACTCAGCCCTACGGAGCTGACCGACATGAAGAAGCAGATCGAGTATCTCCTAGCTAAAGGACTCATCCGACCATCCACTTCGCCGTACGGTGCCCCAGTACTCTTCACACCGAAACCGGACGGAAGCCTGCGCATGTGCATCGACTACCGAGCTCTTAACAAGCAGACCATCAAGAATAAATATCCGATACCGCGAATCGATGACCTGCTTGACCAGTTTCGGGGAGCTACGGTATTTTCCAAACTGGATCTGCGGTCCGGATACTGGCAGATACGGATGGCGGACAACTCTATCCACAAAACTGCTTTCCGAACTCGGTACGGATCGTACGAGTATTTGGTCATGCCGTTCGGACTCACCAACGCGCCGGCAACGTTCCAAGCCGAAATGAACCACATTCTACGACCACTTCTGGACGAATGCGTGGTGGTGTACCTGGACGACATACTCATCTACTCGCGCGACATGAAGCAGCACGTCGAACACCTGCGACGCGTCTTCGAAATTCTTCGACGAGAACGATTCTACGTCAAACTGTCCAAGAGCGAATTCGCACTGGAAAAGGTCCAATTTCTAGGCCACATGGTGAGCGCTCAAGGAGTTCACGTCGACCCCAAGAAAATCGAAGCCGTACGTACGTGGAAGACACCCGAGAACGTAAAGGAGTTGCAGCAGTTCCTAGGCTTCGCTAATTACTACAACAGGTTCGTGCCACAATATGCGAAAATCGCAGCACCACTCACGAATCTGCTGAAGAAGAACACGCCCTACAAATGGGAACCAAAGCACCAGGAAGCCGTGGAGCAGCTGAAACAAGCACTCACATCCGCACCGGTGCTCATCCTGCCAGATCCCGAACGTGACTACGTCATCGAAGCAGACGCCAGTGATCAGGCTGTCGGAGCAGTCTTGATGCAAGACCAGGGGAATGGACTGCAACCCATTGCCTACCTCAGCAAGAAACTGCACGGGGCAGAACTCAACTACCCGATACACGACAAAGAGGCTCTTGCTATCATCATCGCCTTCAAAGCGTGGAGATGCTATCTCGAAGGACGAAGAACAACCGTCTACACCGACCACTGCAGCCTGAAATATTTGAAGACACAACCCAACCTTTCCAGGCGGCAGGTCCGGTGGATCGACTTCCTCGAGACACACTTCCACTACGACATCGTGTACAAGCCCGGCCACAAGAACAAAGCAGACGCTCTCAGCCGGCCTGCACACGTTGCCGCGATTCAGATCGAAGGGATGAATCCACTACTCAAGGGACTCTTCACCCACGGGTACGCCATCGACCCCGAAATTCCCTTGGCAGAAAAGCGACATCTGCTACAGTGGGACAATGACATCGCATACCGGAAGGGATCCACAAAAATCTGGGTACCCAATTACCCTCCTTTGCGCCAGTTACTACTCGAAGAATACCACGACGTCCTGTACGCCGGACACTTCGGTAGCAACAAGACGCTCACCGGTATCGCCAAACACTACTACTGGCCCCATATGGCAGACGACGTCCAGAAATTCGTCACCTCGTGTGATACATGTCAGCGGATGAAGAGCAGCAAGCAGAAAAAGGCGGGACTACTGCAGCCTCTTCCTGTCCCAGAACAACCATGGCAAGTGGTTAGCCTGGACTTCATCACCGGGTTACCACCTACCTCCAGCGGTCATGACGCCATCCTTGTCGTCATTGACAAGTTCTCCAAAATGGGACACTTCATCCCGACACACACGACGGCACGCACCGAGGAGACAACACAGCTCTTCGTTCGTCACATCATCTCACAGCATGGCATCCCAACTACACTCATCTCCGACCGAGACCCCAAGTTCACTAGCAAGTTCTGGAAGGAACTTATGTCTCTTCTCGGCACCAAACTCGCCATGTCATCCGCATACCATCCGCAGACAAACGGACAGACCGAGCGCCTCAACCAAATTGTTGAGCAACTCCTCCGAGCAGCCTGCAAGGACGACATCTCCAAATGGGACTTGCACCTACCCGTCCTGGAGTTTGCCTACAACAACGCTACACACGCCGCTACGGGACAGACGCCGTTCTTCCTCTGCTACGGACGCCACCCACTCACACCACAGAAACCGACAACACCAGCAACAGTCCAACCTGCACACGACTTCATCACAACCATGCATCAGCTTTGGGATCGGACCCATAAGCGCCTCCTTGACATTCAACAGCAACAGAAGCGCCAGGCCGATCGCCATCGCAACGACCACATCATTTCCGTGGGAGACCAGGTTCTCCTTGACACCCGCAACCTGGACATCAGCCATCTCCCATCTAAACTTCGACCTCGCTTCTGCGGGCCTTTTCTCGTTGAAGCACAGGTCACTCCTGTTACCTTCCGCTTACGCCTACCAGCTACCTGGAAGATTCACAACGCCTTCCATGTCCAACTTCTGAAGCCCTACCGAGATCCTAATACGATCTTCGTCGGACGCCAACCGCCGCCGCCGCCGCCCGTCCTCGTCCAGAACGAACCCGAGTACGAGGTCGAGTCCGTGCTTGCACATCGTCGTCGTCGGAATGGCACCGTGGAGCTTCTCATCCGTTGGAAGGGTTATGATCCTTCTGAGGACAGCTGGGTACCTGAGTCCGACATGGGTAACGCCCGTCGTCCTCTGCATGACTACCTTGTCAAGCAGGGTGTTACTTCTACCACCCAGCTTTGCGGGGGGGAAGTGTGAGAGTACGACTCCGTTACACCACTTGGCCTTTTCCATATTTCATCTTCATTTCATTCCTCTTTTTATCTCATCTCCTTTTGCCTCATATTCCCCATTTTCCATTATCCTTTGGTTTCTTCCCTTATTATAATTATATCACCGACCAAGCATGGAATGTTCTAGACACGCTATCTAGCGTAATCCTGTCGTAATCTCTTAAAGCCAATAGCCTCGCGTGGCTATACGCAGGGTGATTCTATTTTCTAGAAGGGTCTATTCCTTTAGATAAGGATAAACCTGGTTACTTGATGTACTCTGGAAGTATAAAAGCGCCTTGTACTGATCGATAGTGCAACCTTTCCTCGACACATTCGATCCTGTGACACTTCCAGCATGATAACGACCCCAAGCACAAGTCCCGTCTGGTGCAGCAGTGGCTTCAAGAGCAGGAGTTTGGGGTGCTGGAGTGGCCATCTTCCATTCCCGATCTCAACCCCATTGAGCATCTCTGGGCTCATCTCAAGAAGGAGCTGGGTAAGCATGAGATGCCTCCCACTGGTATGGTGGACCGGATCACCAGAGGTGTGCACCAACTTGATCGACAGCATGCCCAGGAGGATGAAGGCGGTGATTAAAGCAAAAGGGCGGTGGACCATGTACTACTTAAAGTTGCTGCCTGCGCTTGGCACTAATTGTCCGGATGTACCGTGATTGCTTATGTCTGCTTTTATCTGTTAACTATAGTTGTTTCATCAAATGTAAAGCTCTGACTTTCTTTCTTATATTGGCCTGCATACAGTGGGTAAGGCCTTCAATTAAGGCTTAATGTACACATGCCCTTAATCGGCCTAAATTCATAAAAGTGCAAAACATGTTGACGATTCTTTCCGCCAGTGTAATGACATGCTCGTTTGCGGAACTTGCAGAAGGCCTTTCCTCATTTTCTTGTCTGCTCCCATTGATTTGATGCACCTCTTGTCTGCTCCCCTTAACTTGGTCCACATGTATAGAAGCTTAACCCACTCTTGGCTTTGCCTCCTTTGTCGTTGTACATGTCCAAGTCCTGCTGCTCTGCCATTAGAGTAGCGCAAAGAGAAGTTTCTAAGATGTTCCCTTGGGAACGAAGAAGGGACTTGCAGTGCCTCCATTCGGGACCAAGTCCAGCCAGAAGAATAGTGACAAGGAGCTCGTTACTGAGATTTCCTCCGCGCTTGCCAAAGCTGGTCCCGAAGATTTCTGCACCTGTTGATCTAGTTGTAAGTTGACTTAACAGCTTGCTCCGTGAAACGGAATCTTGTGCTTGATACAACCTTCGCAGATAATCCCAGGCGTAGTAGGGTGGATCAAGTGAAGGTTTGAAGCACCGAACTACCAAATGCTCTTCAGGTGAGAGATTCTGCACCAGTAGTGTATAGGCCATAAGCGAATACTTGTATTAACGCGACTGTTCTTTGGTAGATCTTGCTTATGGATAACGGATTGCACCGTCAAAATATACCAGAAGATTGCGAGAGGAGTTCGAACTCGAATCCCCAAGTTTAGAAATCGTGACCATCAAATTAAGTTGAGGGTTTCAACTTGGAGATGGTTAGAAAATCTGCTTGATTTACGATAGTTTCTGCAGCAAATGGTCTTTCTTCTGCCATTTGATGTTGTTGCTGCTGTTGTTGTAGTTGTTGCTGTGGTTGAGCAGGTCACCCATGGAAGGCAAAAGACCCAGCAGATTCATCTCCAAGGACCGAAGGCCCAGCGGCAACAGCAGCTCATGATGGTCGCGATTAATGGCCATCAAAGTAAGATGATCCTAGAGTTATCAAGGCTCATAAAAGCTGTAGGATGTGCTGGAGCTTGTTGTTGTTGCTGAGTAGACTGATTAGCCATCAAAGAAGCGAAGTCAGATAGATCGTCAGTAGAAAGACCAGAAGTATGAGAATTCGTAGTTGAATTTCCTGTCTTAGCAGCTGACATAATTATAGATCTATGACTTAGGCTTAAGGGCGTAATCGAAATCAGCTTGTATCGGTTCCTGTAACTCTACCTGCTCATAATACCATGTTGAAATGAATCACGTGTTTAGGGTGGCAAGGATCTAGAGTTGGTAGAACCACGTGTACAAAGTCAGCGGAAGACTTTACACCTTGTATTGGAAATGTCTGAAATGACAATGATAATAATAATAAGTAATACATGCATATTTATAGTCTAGTCGATGAAATAAGTATTCGGTATGTACCTGTTCGTTGTGTATCGCGACTATTCGCGTGACGTGACTGGTAACTGTTCATGTGACTGAGAGTGGCGTGACCCTTCAGGTGACTATACGCGCGAACCTACTGTTTACTCGTTGATTCTCTACTGCTGTCGTCATCAATCGCGTCCTTCCATATGAGGTATCACACTATTAGTACAGTCTATGTATTATACTTATAAGTATACTTATGTCGTCATTACTTATGTATTATCAGGAATGCATAAGTAAACTCTGTCGAGTATACTTCAACATGCATTACTGTAATTGAACTACCATTGTGTGGACACAATAGTATTTGAATATTACTATTAAGCATATATATCATTCAGTTGTTCCAAAAGATTTTCCTATTGGCAACACATGGTGGTCAATATGATATGGATGCATGCACCAAGTGCTATTGGATGATAGCACAATGTAACATAGTACACTTGTGCAAATATTTTGTAGTTAGACATCATGCGTTGGTTATGAGGAAGTCATCACCTACAAGATGCTGTACTAAACTCGAACATGTGGTGTTGACATAGAGGTGTATTTACTGTAGCTTGCAATGCTATGCAACTTTTAGTGTGTGGCGATTTGTTCGTCCCGTCTCGTTCACATCGCCATCGATATCGCCGGGCGATTTTGACTCTGTAACCTCCACAACGCCTCTCATTCCATCGCATGTCCGCCTTTCGTTTCTGTCGCCCATCTTCCCTCGAGGAAATCCTGATATGAGTGGAGGGAATCCGCCATCTGTTGTCAGTCTCAGACAGAATGGCCAGACCGAAGCCGTCCCCCTCTCCACCCGCTCAGGCTTCCCGGATCACAGACTTCATGGCTCCTTCCTCAAGCAGGAGAAACAGAACCAGCGAATCCAACCATCAACAAATAGAAGAAACCAGCGTCACGGTTACGCTTACTTCAGCAGCCATGGAAAATCCTCCTGAAGTTCCTGTTCCTAGCAACACAGGAGAAGCCCACACGGAAGCCATGCTGGATCCACTCAGTGTTCTGAAGAAGTACTTTGGTTATCTCAGGTTAGTCTCGCTCTCTTTTAGGCAAGCGCGGTGGAACGAGGCCGAACTCAATCGTGCGTTTGGTATCTTGTGGCAGTTTTCGCGGGAATCAGGAAGAAGTAATCAGAGCGGTTTTATCAGGTACACAGTCTACTCTATGGGCCTTTTGCTACACAACTCCGCATATCTTTCGCGTTGATGGCTCTAAGAAGTCGTTGTGAGGCTGCCTAGGAACCTAAATTCGGGCTATATTTTAAATATTGCAATTATTTCTCGGTTGCAGGGTCTGACTGCTTCTGCATAATGCCGACCGGAGGTGGCAAGTCGCTGTGCTACGAGATCCCCGCGCTGATGAAACTGGGAGTCGTCATCGTCGTCTCTCCGCTTATTGGTCAGCCAGCCTCTCGTGGCATACACACCACACCACACCACACCACACCACGCCACGCCACACCACGCCAATTCGCTTCGCTTCGTTCGGTTTATGCCACTCTCTCGCTCTATCCCTTTTTCCCATGCTGGTTCTAGTTTTGCCATCTCTATCTTGACGCCACACTCTGCGCTGCTAATGTTCCTCACCGTTCCTGCGTATCTCAGCTTTGATGCAGAATCAAGTCGAGTCCTTGAGAAAGAATAATATTCCAGCGGAGTACCTTTCATCGTCCATTTCGGCTGCAAAACGGGGAAATGTAATCCTGAATACAGCGAAACTGAAACGAGCAGCAGAGCAATTTTCGGTTTTTCTGCATGCATATGTTTTTGTAAGCCGTGCCTGTTTGATAACTTTTTTAACACGCGCTTCTCGGCCACATGCATGCAAGTTCTTCGTCAGCTGTTCTCTTAATTTTTAGTGGTACTGTGTTCTTGTTTGTTTCAGATTCTTGCAGATTTGGGAAGTGGAAGGCCGGCACTGAAGCTGCTGTACGTGACTCCGGAAGCAGTGGACACCCACACCATCATGAGCGTGTTCCGGAAGCTCAACGACAGGGGGCTGCTCAGCCTCTTCGCTGTGGATGAGGTGAGCAGCGGATGAGGTGAGCAGTGGATGAGGTGAGCAGCGTGGAATTTCGGCTGGAAAGCGTTGAAGCAGTGGACACCCACACCATACTGAGCGTGTTCAGGAAGCTGAATGGTAGAGGATTGCTCAGCCTCTTCGCTGTGGATGAGGTGAAAACTGCGGAAAATTTGGCAGGAAAACTTTTAAGCGGACCTGCGTATCAATCTCTGCCTGCCTGCGGCATGAGGAGGGTGGTCTGATTCGCTGCTGGACTCTTCTTGGGGTTTGACGTGCTGTGCTTCTTGCATGCGGTCGGCCAATCTGCTGCAGGCTCATTGCATTTCGTCATGGGGGCATGACTTCCGGCCTGCGTATCGCAAGCTCTCCACTCTTCGGCAGCAGTACCCCAACGTTCCGATCCTCGCTCTCACTGCCACAGCTGTCGCGAAGTGAGTAAAACCTGTACACTGTCTTCCCTCGTCGCCTACGTCCCAGCCTTTGCTCTCACTGCTACAGTTGTTGTAGGACTTATACTGCTCTCTGCCTCTCTCATTGCGTTGAGCACACACCCACCCCGAGTTTGGTGTAACGAGCTGCAGCACAACTTGCTTGCTGCTGTGTGCAGAGTGCGAGAGGACATTGTGTCATCGCTCTGCCTTCGCAACCCTACGACCCTTCTGTCTTCCTTTAATAGACCCAACATCTACTATGAAGGTGAGTTCCCACAAGCAGTCCAGAACTTTCCCTCTGCCTCCGCAACCCTACAACCCTTCTGTCTTCCTTCCTTTAATAGACCCAACATCGACTATGAAGGTGAGTTCCCACAATCAGTCCAGAACTGGCAAGACACCCTGCTTCCTTCCCCTCATTGTATTCTTTCTTTGATGCAAGCTCGGCTCTCGAATCTTAAAGGACCTCACCCCTCCCCTCGTGCTCGGCTTTCTTTGCACCGCTTCCTCCCCATCAGTCCGCTACAAGGACCTCACAGATCAAACGTTCTACCCTGCCTTTCTTCCCTTGTCTGTTCCCCCTCTTCTCATGCAGTCCGCTACAAGGACCTCATAGATCCGGACAAGGACTTGCGCACGTCAAACGTTTTCTCCTGCCTTTCTTCCCTTGACTATGTGGCTATGCCCCCTCTTCTCATGCATGTGTCGGCTCTTTCCCCCACCAGTCCGCTACAAGGACCGCATAGACCCGTACAAAGACTTACACGACTCAATGCCTCCCCAATCCCTCCCTCGCTTATGCATGCTGTCCCCACCCACCTTCTCGCCACCAGTCCGCTACAAGGACCTCATAGACCCGTACAAGGACTTGCGGGACACGCTGCTAGCGTCCCATGAGCAGTGCTGCATCATCTACTGCCACTCGCGCAACACATGCGACGAGCTCGGCTGCTGGCTCGCACGCGACGGGCTCAGATGCAAAGGTGAGCGTCAGAGGGAGGGACGGGGGGGGGGGAGAAGGGGAGAAAGAAGGGGGGTGGGGGGGGGGGAGGGGGGTGTTAGAAGGGGGTGTGGTGGAGAGGGAAGGGGGAGTGCTGGCTGGGGATGCTTTGCTGGCGTCCCACGAGCAGTGCTGCATCATCTACTGCCACTCGCGCAACACATGCGAAGAGCTCGGCTGTTGGCTCCCACGAGATGGGCTCAGATGCAAAGGTGTGGATGTTGGTAGAAAAAGGGGGAAAGGGAGGTGGTGCGGGTCTTGGGGATGGGGATGGGGATGGCGCGGGTGGGGAGATGTGACTAATATTTATCAAAGTCCTGGTGTGTTTCTGTGGAGAAGTTCCTCACGGGATCTTCCCCTCTCTTTCTCCGTTTCCGCCCTCACTTTCTCCCCTGCAGTGCACCTTGCAGGCCTGTCAGCTTTGGCTTGCACACGTGCATTGGAGTGGTCGAATGACCTATCACTCCTCTTTTAAACTTCCCAGAACTATCCTCCCCGGGTCTTTCTCTCCTGCAGTATACCATGCAGGCCTGTCAGCCTCGGCTCGCACGAGTGCACTGGACGAGTGGTCGCGAGGAAAGGTTCCGATTATGATTGCTACCGTCGCCTTTGGGTAGGCCACAGCACAGCACACACACGCACCTCAACATTGTGCCTTGTGATTTGACACATCTCAAAGTACTACCGCTATCTGTCAAGGACACCGAGCATACTGTTTCTTGACCATTCCTTTGCCGGAATCTCCTCGCTCTGATTACCTATCTTCAATCAACCTTTTTTCCTTTCTTTTTTCTTCTGTTTTCTCTGCAATGCAGGATGGTGAGTTGGCCCTGCTCCTCGCCTCCCTTCCATGCTTCACAAACACCAGCTGAAAACCAGCTGAGAACAACCGCACAAAGAAACTTTGATCCCTAACCTCAGAAAGCTATCTCGCCCTCATCGTGCTAGCCAGCTATATTTGTGCTTTGGGCTGGTCTTGAAATTCCTCTATCAGACAGAATTGCTTCCGATTGCCTGCCCAGCGCTTTGTTTACGTGCCATCGTCTCATATCTCGCTTGCCATGTCTCCGTTCCTCCCCTTTCTTCCCCCCCTGCTGGGCATAGACCGAGGGATAGGCGGCTGGTCCCAGTCCTTTGCTGGTCTCTGCATCTGATTGCCTGCTAAGTGCATTGCTTATGTGCTCTCACACGCATTGCCTCACATCTCTCCTTCCTTCGCATGTCTGTTTCTTCTGTGTCTCGTTTCCAGGGCATAGACTGGAGGATAGTGCGGCTGGTGTGCCACTACTCCTGCCCAAGTGCGTCATGGCCTTGCAGCCCCGCACCGCATTCTCACACTCCCCTACGCTCCTCTCTCTCCCCTGCTCATTCCCTTTCACGCGTCTCTCTCCCTTCACCCGTCCCCCTCCCTCCATGCAGGGCATAGACCGGGGGATAGTGCGGCTGGTGTGCCACTACTCCCTTCCCAAGTCCATCGAGGCCTTCTACCAGGAGTCAGGGCGGGCAGGCCGGGACCAGCAGCCCTGCCGCAGCATTGTCTACTACGGTGTGCAAGATCGCAGGATAATGGTAAGATGCCTTTTGCGTGTACGGATGGATGGAAGCACGTTATTGCATGGGCAAGGTTCCCCTTATACAAATAGGCAGGGACCAGCAGCTCCGCCGCAGCATTCTATACTACAGGGTGCAATTGCAGGACAATGGTAAGGACGTGTGCATGTTGGCCCTTCATCTCCCCTCTTCCTACCATCCCTCATCCCAACCTTCCCCATCCCCACCACCTCCTCTCCCCATCTTCTAGCCCAATCTCCACAGCATCACCCACACACATTCATTCATGTCCCCATTCCTCGTTGTCTGTCATCCCCGCCCTCCTCATTCCCCATCTCCCCACCTCTCCAGGATTTCACCATAAAGAAGGACGACGGCGCAAGGGGTAAAGGCACAGCGTCGCCCACATCCATTCATCTCCCCATTCCTCGTTGTCTGTCATCCCCGCCCTCCTCATTCCCCATCTCCCCACCTCTCCAGGATTTCACCATAAAGAAGGACGACGGCGCAAGGGGTAAAGGCACAGCGTCGCCCACATACATTCATCTCCCCATTCCCCGTTGTCTGTCATCCCCTCACTACCCATCCCCCATCTCCCCACCTCTCCAGGAGTTCATCATAAAGAAGGACGATGGTTCGAGGGGTAAAGGCACAGCATCACCCCAGCGGGTCAAGAACGGCCTTGATGCCTTTCAAAAGGTTTGCACAAGAAGCCTTCTCCTAGGCCACATTCAATTACCAAGATTGGAGTGCTAGGCTAGCCACTTGGCTGTTTGTTCCTTGCTGGTATTCTCTGGGGTCCCAAGTGTTCGGAATTAGAAGATTTGCCCTGTTGGCTGCTCGTTCTGCCTGGTTGCCCCTACTGACAGTTGATTTTCCTCCTTTCTGTTGTTCCGATGGTTAGCCGTTGACTGGTCTCTGTCCCCTCGTTTTGCCTGGTTGCCTGCTTGCCTGCTTGCCCGGTTGCCTGGTTGCCTGGTTTTTAATTCTTGATTCAGATGGTGGACTATTGCGAGCTCCTGTCGTGTCGCAGAATCAAGCTGCTGACACACTTTGGAGAGGCAGTAAGTGCTGTAATCCCTAGCGTGTGTCACAGTGGCTGGATTGCCTAAAGGGTGAATTCCCTAGGAATCCCTAGCAATCGTCATCAGCCATAGCAAATTTATTCATCCCTTGTGGAATGGTGCGCGTTTGTCATAGTCTTACCATCAGCCATGCATGGAATGGAAGCCCTTATGCCTGCCTGTTCCCGGTGTGGCCCCTCTGGCAGTTCATCTTCCCCCTTGTTCACTCTCTTCCCTCTCATCGTTTTCGTCTCTCCCCCCGTTGCTCCTCCATCTCTCCCCCCGTTGCTCCTCCATCTCTCCCCCCGTTGCTCCTCCATCTCTCCCCCCGTTGCTCCTCCATCTCTCCCCCCGTTGCTCCTCCATCTCTCCCCCCGTTGCTCCTCCATCTCTCCCCCCGTTGCTCCTCCATCTCTCCCCCCGTCTCTCCTCCATCTCTCCCCCCGTTGCTCCTCCATCTCTCCCTCCGTTGCTCCTCCATCTCTCCCTCCGTCTCTCCTCCATCTCTCCCCCCGTCTCTCCTCCATCTCTCCCCCCGTTGCTCCTCCATCTCTCCCCCCGTTGCTCCTCCATCTCTCCCCCCATTGCTCCTCCATCTCGTCCAGGCCACCCCAAGGCTGTGTGCGGGCGGCTGTGACGTGTGCAAGGCACCACACGCAGTGCAGGCAGCTCTTCAGGAGCTTCGGGAGAGTGGTGCTGTTGGTGGCAGCGGTGCCTTTCCGCGGGTGCAGATGGGCAGGTGAGCCAGTCTCTTTTGATTTTTGCGGTTTGAGGGGCGGGAAGAGAGCTTATTTTGGGCAGAAAATACTCACTGTGTTTTTGTCTCTCTCTTTATGCAAGCACACGCCACCTTTGTCTACCAAGGTGAAGCAGCTGGTGGAGAGCGAGTCCTGGAAAAGAGACGATGAGGAGGTGGTGGACGAGAGCATAAGTGTGACCTGAAGCATACACGACATGGGTCCTTTCTGTGTTTCGTTTTGCGCTCCAACCATAGGCCACCGCTATTTTCCAAATTGAAGCAGCTGGTGGAGAGCGAGTTCTGTAAGAGGGACAATGAGAAGGAGCCTGAAGAAGGCCTGTGGGCGCAGTGACAACCATTCTTGTTTGTTCCCTCCTGTCTTATGTTCCACGTGCAGGCCACCGCTGTCTACCAAGCTGAAGCAGCTGGTGGAGAGCGAGTTCTGGAAGAGGGACGATGAGGAGGAGCCTGAAGAGAGCATTTCCGGCTCAGATGGTGAGAATTTGTGACCGTGTGACACTCTGATGGCAATGCTGTATGAAAGCTTGGTGTCATATCTTCCATTGTTTATGCTGACATGTACCTGATCATGTGTGCCTGTTTTCCCTGGAGTCAATGCCAGGCGAGGACGAGGCAACGGAGAAGATCGTCCGTGTGGAGAGGCGGGTGGGCAAGAGGGCCACGTTTGATAGGAAGATGGAGGCAATGAGCCGCGCTGAGGAGGCGTATAAACGCGAGCGTGCAGCTCCCACTAGCAGGCTCGCGTCCCTGCGACAACAGTTTGTAAGTTGTTTGATGGTGGGTTCAGGTGTATGCTTGTGTGTTGTGAGGCAAGAGAGCCACGTTGGACTGCAAGAAGAAGGCAATGAGTCGAGCTGAGAAGGTGTAAAACTGCGAGCATGCAGCTCCCACCCATCAGCAGGCTTGCTTCTTTGAGACAACAGTTCGTGAGTCACGTGGTGATGTGTGTGGCTGTATGGTAATGTAGTGTGTGTATTTTCCATTTCAAGCGCTTCCAAGCGCTGTACATACATGCATGCCCACTTCCATTGGCTTTAAACCACTTTCATTGGTTTGAAATATTGGTTTGGAAATATCTGACAATCGTTCCTGTTGCCCTGCCATTCGTCTTTCTCACTCCTGGGTTTGTGCAGAAGCCCCCCAGGCTAGCAAGCGGCGTCTCATCTCCTAGGGCAGCCTTCACAACTGCAAGAGCTGTAATGGGATCGTCCATTGCAAACCGCACATTGAAAAGACCGACAGCCGCTCAGACTTCGACATCAAACAACCCAGACCCGGCTGATCCTCCAAGGCATAAGGCCAGGCTTCAAATACCTACAGTACCCCTTTCTCAAGATCCGTGGCAATAACAAGCATGGCTGCAGCAAAGAACACATGCATGTGCATAATATGTGGGGTTGATTACTTTGAAAGTGATGATGTCTCTAATGATACGAGCAGAGTCAAGCAATGGAAAATCCAGTTTTGGATGAAAATGTGAAGGTGGCTTCTTGTTGAAGATTCTTTTAGGATACGGAAGCGAACTGAAATTGCTTTTGCCTTGAGAGTGTCGAGTCGAGCCCCTCCCCTTCTGCCTTGGGAATGTGGTGGGTGGGGAGCCTGCCTTGCATTTCAGGTGGGTGACACTCCGCCATTCTCCTAAGAAACTTCATTCACGAAGTTCGTCATTCTGAGATTTCGAAGTCGTCGGTCGGGATGGAGAAAGGCCTTCCTTGCAGGCCTTGCCAGTGTGGAATTCTAATCACCATTGCTGCAACCTTGTTTTCGTTCTTCGTAATTCAGCTGGCCAACGTAGACCTGAAGGGCCGATCGTTGTGCCTGCTTCCAGATGGCCTCAAATCCAAGCACAGTTGTTACGCTCTCGTCCCTCCTGAAGGAAATCGCAATGTGAGTGGCCTGCAAGAGAAGCTGACGGCGAATGTCACGGTGGCAAGAAGAAAGAAAAGGGACCCTGTGCAGTGGACGGAGGCTGCTCATGTGATGATCTACGATGCCATAACACAACTCCAGCATCCGCAATCATGCGATGACGCGAAGCTTATGGTCGTGGAGGCTGACGTTAGCGGTAACAAAGCAGTTCGATTTTACGCATTCTGATGCTAACGCTGGCAGGAAAAGCCATAACACAAAATGCGTGCAGGTCTCATGTGGAACTTCCAGTCCTTCGTCCGGGCATTATCGCTTGGTATGAAGCTGAATCGCACAGTGATTCCAGCTCCGCGAAGACTTGGAGGAAAGCGTTGGGAGTATGCTACATTTGATGGCTGCGACGAGAAGCACTTGAGTTGCTATTTTCCAGATATAACGACCTGCAAGATGCCTGACGACCTCAACTCGACAATTTCTTGGAGGCCCTGGAACTTCACATGCAATGGACAGTGCGACATGGACCGTTTGGTCGAAATCTCAAATGAAAGGGTCATTTACCTGGAGCCGATGAATGGAGCTTATCCTGGATGGGGTGGCGATGTCTGGCCGTCGCATTTCTGGACGCGAATGAGAAGTGACCCGTGTCTTTTCTTTCAGCGTTGTGAAAATGCAGATGTGGCAGGGTTCTTTCCTGGTTCAGGGCCAACATTCATGCTACATGCGATCATCAGCCGATGGCTCTTTCAGCCGCACCCCCACATTCATGACCTTGAAAAGGACATTCTGAAGCAGTATCCAGCTTGGTCAAGGCCCACGGTGTCTCTTCACATAAGGCGAACAGACAAGGAACAAGAAGGTAAGGATCTTATTGCGATTACCTTACAACTGATTATTCACTCTTCTTACCTTGTACACTCTCTGCAGATCCTTTCTGGAGGCTTAATGGTCACCAGTACCGAGGCTTGAGCAACTACACAAATGCCATCGAAACTTCAGCAGCAAATCTGAGCATGCATTGGAACAGCCTCTTCATCATGAGCGACAGTCAGACTGTCATCAAGAATATGGAGAGCTATGTGTCTACTATTCCAGAGGGCCCACTGCTCATGTATGACAACTTGACTGACAGAACGGTTCTGGAAAGGGTTGGTGGACATGTGAATGTCCCTGCAGATGAGAAGAGAGGCATTCAGGATCATTTTCTCGCAAGCTTCTCCCTGGCATACAAGATCAGCGACCATGCTATTGGCACAATTTCCTCGAATGTGTTTCGAGTCCTGGTGCAGCTCCTGGGAGCTGAGAGGAAGATGGTGCAGACTGAAACGGTTGGCCCTCTGGCTACTTCCTTGGACACCCCTGAAGGATGGGCAGGATAGTACTGCTCTTTGTGAAGGATGCACATGAGCCATCAAATTCTGAAACAAATGTGAGCAGTCAACCGTTCAGAAATGGATGTGCCTTTCGCGATCTATTCAGTCAGGCTGGAAACCTGTGATAATAGAACTCGTGTGAAACGATTGAGTCAAATATACTGGACTTGTTAAATAAAACATTCAAAGTGCTCATGGTTTCTCAAGATTAGGTGCCACCAACCAAACTTCACAAATTGGAGTTACTTTGTTTTTCATACAACACGTACAGAATTCAAAAGACGTACACTGAGGCAACACGCCCACCCCCTTACGCAACAAAGTTTGAGGATAGGGGAACCCATCAACTCGAGCCTACTTCAGCTTTGGGGTATGTACATTGCTCTCGTATTTCATCGTCTAGGTAGGGCACTTTCGAGGTCCCATCGGGCTTCAAGTGAAAGTCATGGACATCGACGAAGATATGATGGAAGGCGCGTTGCAGGCGTACGTGGCAGACGAAATTCCGTCTGAGGAAACAGCGAACGAGCCAGGCCAGCAGGACAGTGGACACGAGCAGCAAGATAGAAACAGTAATCACCAACAGCAGCAGGAAGAGCTTAGGAAAGAATATATGCACGATGCGAACGCCGCTGACGCTCCTGGTGAGAAGGGATCTGGGAGGGACGGTGGGGCGAATGGTGCGGCGGATCGTGCGGGAGACGCCTCGGAAGCTGCTGTGCACGAGCTGATGCCTGGAGCGGACGAGGGGAGGACGAAGCAGCAGGAGCAACCGGAGAAGGAGGTTCCGGCAGCACTCCGATCAAAGCGAAGACTGTACCGCGTTCCCTGCCACGCGAGTGAGTCGCTTTTGCATGAATTTCAATACTCGTATTTTGTGAACGCTTAACTGGCTGGTGTTCATTTCAACTCTTGATCTTTTGGGCTCGTTGTATTTCAAATATATCGATGATTGGTTTGATCCTACAGCTGGCGTGCTTCAGATCGATGAACCCTTAGCAGCTCAGTCAAGCTTGCTGACACGCTTTTCGCTCACCACCTCTCACCACCCCTTTCAACCCCTCTCAACCGCACAGGCTGGTTCAGATGGGACAAGATCCATCCCTTGGAAAAGCGTGGAGTACCGGAATTCTTCCTCTCCCCACCCTCACCGCAACTACCCACCTCCACCATTTTCCCTCCTCCTCCACCTGCCAAAACCCCCGCTCTCTACAAGGAATACCGAGATGCCATTATCACCATGTACTGCCAGATGCCGCCTTCCGATTGGCCGCTGACATTCACACGTGTCCGCCGGGCATTGGTCGGCGACGTGAGCTCGATCCGCCGAGTCTTTGACTTTCTCGACCAGTGGGGGCTGATCAATGCTGACGTGGCAGGGGGAGGCGGGGCAGGAGCAGCAGCTAATGCCTCTGCCGCTGCTGCTGCTGCTGCGGCTGCCATTGCTGCTGCTGCGGCTGCTGCTTCATCCACCGGTTTAACCACTCGCAGGCGTGCAGCCGCAGCAGCAGCAGCAGCAGTCGCAGCAGTACAGGATACCACTGACACCACTGCTGCTGATGCTGCCGCCTCTGCTGCCCTTAACCCCTGGCCCGAGATTGCGCCTTTGGAATCAGACTTAGCTGCTAAAGGCGGTGTGTCTCGTATCGTCGTTCCTGGAATCAAGCAAGAGGGGCTTATGGCGTCGGATCTGGTCTGCTCCTTCGCTCGGAGAGCCGTGCCTGCTGGTATGCCCGGAGCTGGAGGTTTGGCAGCAGGTTTGGGAGCAGCCGGAGCGAGGAAGCCTGCAACAGTGAGAACTGCTGAGCTGGCGCTGCTGGGAATGGTGACAGATGCGCACTGTAGCACGTGCGGTACTTTGTGCACTAAGCTACGTTACCACTCCGCTAAGCACCCGCCCATGGATCTCTGTCCTAAGTGTTTCTCTCAGGGAAAAGTCCCTTCGTCCCGGTCGCTAGTTGAGTTCTTGCGTGTGGAGGCACCTATTGTACCATCAGACGCAGCAAGAGTGAGTGTGACTGTGGAGAGCACCCCCGCTATAGCAGCAGGAGCGCCTGCTGCTGCTGCTACAGCTGCCGCCGCTGCAGCTGCAGTCAGCACAGGAATCTCAGCAGGCTCGGGCGCAGGTCCGGCGGGAGCTGGAGGAGGTTCGGGAGCTCCAGAGTCGGGGACAGCTTCGGCAGCAGATGCAGCAGCAGCAGAGGCGGCGGCAGCAGCAGCAGCAGCAGCAGCAGCAGCGGGAAGTGGTTGGAGTGAGGAGGAGGTGTTATTACTTCTGGAGGGGATTGAGTTGTTTGGAGATAGCTGGGAGAAGGTGGCGGGGCATGTGGGCACTAAGGACCGAGCGCAGTGTCTGGCCTACTTTGTACGCATGCCCATGGGTGATTCTTTCGAGTCCTTAAGTGCGCCACTTGCTGCTTCAGTTACACCTGCTCGAGAAGCACCTGCGCCAGAAGCACCTGTATCTGGTGGTGCTGCTACTGCTGCTGCTGTAGCCGGGGCGAGCGAGAAGAAAGGGGACGTGGAAATGCACGATGCTGACGTGGAAGGAGAGGGGGGAAGGGCGAGCAGGGGCGAGGAGCGCGGAGCTGAGGAGGAGGCGGAAAGGAAGGCTGTTACTGGCGAAGCAGCAGCAGCAGAAGAAGCAGAAGCAGCAGAGGAGACCGGTGCGAGGGCTGAGGGAAAAGGCAGAGGCATTAAGAGAAAGGGGTCGGAGCTTGAGCCGCCGCAGAGGCAGGCAGTGATAGGCGTAGAGGAGCCGATACCATTTGGTGACAGTGGTAACCCGATCATGGCTCAGGTGGGGTTTATAGCGGGGATGATTGGTCCCCGAGTGGCAGCTGCTGCTGCTCAGGCTGCTCTGGCCGCGCTGGTGTTTGAAGACCCCTCCGCCCTGGCTGAATTGCACCAAGCTGCTGCAGCGGAGGAAGAGGCAAAGGCAGCAGCAGCAGCAGCAGCAGCAGAGGAAGAGGCAAGGGCAGCAGCAGCGGAAGTGGCTAAGGCAGGGGCAGGGGTGGGTAAGGGAGCACCAGAGCAAGCGGCAAAGGCAGTGGCGGCAGCGACGGGTAAGGGTGAGACTGAGGCGGCAGGAACAGCGAGAGAAGGAGAGGCAGAGCGAGAGGCGAAGGCAGGGGCAGCCGCAAAGGCAGATGCAGTGGCAGCCGCAGCTTCTGCTGGTGATAGTGGCGTTGCTGCTGCTGCTGCTGCTCCTGTTGCTGCTCCTGTTGCTGCTGCTGATGGTGGTGCCACCAAAGCCGGTGGAGAAAAGGACACTCTGGGTGATGACAGGGGGGCTGCAGCAGGAGCAGCAGGAGGAGACGGAGAAGCAGGCGAAGGTGCTATTAAAGGAGATGCTGCTAAAGGGGATGGTGATGGTGCATCTCCTGCGCCTCCTGGGGCTCCTGCTGCTGAAGGCAGTGCTGTGGGTCGTCCGTCTGGTGCTGCTGTTAGGGAGAAGGGTCAGGAGGGGCGAGGCGAGGGAGGAGGAGGGGAGGGAAAGGAGGGGAATAAAGAGATGGAGGGCAGGGAAAGTGAGAGTGTCAGTCTAATAAAGGAGAGTGATCGAAGTGAGGCTGGTGCAAAAGGTGCGGATACTTCTGGGGAAGGGTTACCAGGTAGAGAGGGAAAGAGTGAGGGAAAGGAGGGGGGAAGGGAGGGGGATGAGGGGGTTAAGGTTGATGGAGCTGCTGCTATGGATGTTGATATGGGTAGAGAGAGCAGCAAGGGCGATGGGAGGGGGGGAGAGGAAGGGCAGGAAGGGCATGGATTGAAAAAGGAAGGGGGCGAGAAGGAAGGGGAGGAAAAGGAAGCCGAGGAGGGAACGAAGGGTGAGAAGACGGATGAGGGTGTTGTGATCGCAAGCGAGAGGCCCAGTGACAGTGTGACCCCACTCCCAGCAGCAGCAGCAGCTGCTGCCACGGCAAGAGGAGGAGAGAAACCCGCACCAGCAAAAGCAGGAGCAGCAACAGAAGCAGCAGCAGGAGGAGGAGGAGAGCCGCAAGGCCCCCGGCGCCAAGCTCCGTCTCTCTGCGACTTGCCTTCAGCGCTGCGAATTCGAGCGGCCGCCGCGACGGCAATGGCTGCTGCAGCAGTGAAGGCGAAGCTGATGGCGGAGGAGGAGGAGAGGGAGATGCGGCGAGTCATGGCTGAGCTGGTGGCCAAACAGGTAAGGGGCCAAAAAGGTATGGTGTTGTGGCCAAACAGGTAGGTTCCTTTGATGTGCATGGTGTTATGGGTGGATCAATGTGCGTAGTCCTCTGTGTGTTTGGCGAGGAGGAGCAGAGGGAGATGCGGCGAGTGATGGCTGAACTGGTGGCCAAACAGGTGGATTGTTGGGGCCAAACTCGATCGAGGTAGAGCACAGGAGAGGGTGCGGGGGAGGCCGAGCACAGACAGCACGAAAAAGAGCGAGCACAGACAGAAGGAAGTGATTCCTTGTTATGTGTTCCGTCGCCTACTTCCCCTTCCCCCCCCCCAGTGCCTGAAGATGGAGCGGAAGATGCTTCCGTTCGAGCGGCTAGAGCAGCTGATGCCACGGGAAAGGGCGAGCATCGACATCCTTTCTCATAAATACCCTCCACTCTTCCCCACTCCTCCCCCCTCCCCCTTCCCCTCCCCCACGCTCCCCCCAACCCCCCCCAGTGCCTGAAGATGGAGCGGAAGATGCTTCAGTTTGAGCGGCTAGAGAAGCTGATGGCACGGGAGAGGGCGAGCATCGTCATCCTTTCTCATAAATACCCTCCACTCTTCCCCACTCCTCCCCCCTCCCCCTTCCCCTCCCCCACGCTCCCCCCAACCCCCCCCAGTGCCTGAAGATGGAGCGCAAGATGCTTCAATTTGAGAGGCTGGAGCAGTTGATGGGCCGGGAGAGGGCGAGCATCGACAGGCAGAGAGCCGCGTTGTTTGAGGAGAGAATGAGGCTTGTTAGGGAGAGAGCGGCACTCCGTGCTGCTGCTGGTGCAGGTGGTGGTATTCCGGGTATTGGCGGCATTGGTGGCGTTACAGCTGATGGTGCAGGTTAGTAGAGAGAGCATTGACAGGCAACGCTGTATGAGGAGAGAATGAGGGTTGTTAGGGAGAGAGCGGCACTCCGTGCCGCTGCTGCTGCTGGTGCTGTTGCTGCTGGTGCTGGTGCTGGTGCTGGTATTGGCGGTATTGGTGGCGTTACGGCTAATGGTGCAGGTTAGAGCCAGCATGGACACACAGAGGGCAGTGCTGTTTGGAGAGAGATTGAGGCTTCAGCGTGTGCTGTGCTTGTGCTTCAGGTGGTGATGGTGCGTCGACTGCTGGTGTTGCTAGTGTTGCTGCTGGTGCTGCTGGTGCTGCTGGTGTGGTAGTCTGATGATTTTGAGGTGACTCAGAGTTGGTGCGGGCAGTGTGGGCAGGGCAGGCCAATTGTAGGAGTCGATAATGCAAGACCACAGTTGCATGTCACCCCATTCATGCGATGCACGGCTACATACATAATGAAATTCCACGATTTGTGTGACGGCTTGTTTCTCTCATCATTAACGTTTAGAAGCGTGTATCAAATGCAAGCCTGTGGAAATATTTTTACATCAGGAACAAATAACACCGAGCTGTACATTCCAAAAGCAATCTCTAGATGGAGATGGTGAAATGCTTACCTGTCACAACCACGAATGAGCCGCAAGTTCACCTTGGAACAAGCCATTGGAGGTACAGAAGCAGCTAGCGACGAACAGGGCCAACCGAACACGGCCTTGATTTGGCTTCTGATGAATGACCCCCCTTCTCAGCACCTACTCACCTTCTTAGACCTTCAGGCGAATGATGAACACATTCAGTACACGTCATCACGGCAGTTCTGTAATGCACACAAGTTGCCTGCCACCCACTGCAAGCTTCTCCAGCGAGCGTCTAGCCTGTTCAACAAGAAACCAAAATCGAGACCATTGTTGCCACCCGCGAGAGAGATTTTTGCTTCGGTTTCGTCAACAGCAACCCCCAGGAGTGAGGGACAAAGCCACAGCTGCCACTCACATTTGAATTTGACCTGCCCGACATCAATTTCGGAGTCAATCGGACGACCCACCGTTCGTCGCGTGGCTGGACGGTTTAGGCTGTGTCCAGAATGGATGTCGACAAAATCCGACCAACATCCTCCGAAGGTACAGCACGGTTCTTTTGTGCTTTGTAACATTTTGTAGGATTTTACACATGCTGCAGATCGGTGCTCCCGACATCCGTCTTGTCGACCGATGTGGACCATCACTCTGGAATTGCTCTTACAGGATTCCTCCGAAAATTGTCAACCATCCCCAACAATGGACGCTTCATGTGCTTCAGATCCTTGTGCTGCTTGGTCTCAATTTGCTATACAGATCATATGCCTTGTAGACGACTTCCTTTTACGCCAAGGAGTATCTCATAGGCATTTTATCCTTACGGGCGTCTCCTTGTAGGCAAAGTGTACCCGTGTCATGTGAACAGTACTCATTACAGTCAATTGACAACATTTTTTTCGAAAGCCAATCAGTGTTTTCGTGCGACGATTTTCAATGGCAGGCGATCTGACACTGGCTGTTTGTGTCAGAATCGTCAACCAATGCTCGGAGCCGAATCCACATCACTTTCTGGAAAATCCAACAACCACTAGATCAGCCATTTATGTTCCTCCACGTTTGCCCCACAAATTGTGTGAGTAATGTTTGTACAATTGGGGGCTTGTTTTATATCACTCTGAAATGAATCAGGATGCGCAAACAAAACTGGTTACCGTTCTCGTCGATGTTCTCATACCACGTTCATTTGCGATTTTCTCAAATGCAAATGCCTTTTCCTTGTTTTGATAGAGCGCATTGAATGTTGTATGGAATCTAAAACTTTACCATGAACCCTGAGTTGACGCGCGTACGACATGGTGAGCGACACCTGATCGCAACAAACGCCAACACTGCCGACCATGAACAGTTCATAAAATACAAGCAAAAAACATTTTGCGACACGCCAGAGTCCCGTTTGCCCGAGCATATTCGATGTACGCGAAATCCCCCAAGTCGCCCCCCGGGCTCTCAGGGAATATGACTTGTACTCAAATCATGTCATCACAATGTGTCATTCTACGAAACAGAAATCAGCTTAAAGCCGTTAAACCAAATTGCAGAAATTTGTTTCAAGTTTATTAATCTTGAAACTGCCCTTCTGGTTCTTAGAAACTTAGGACTCAAGGTTCTTAAACTTAGGAGGCTAGGTTGGCTAGAATACTAGGAAGAAGGCCGCCATGGAATGGCGTGAGGAGAAACGGATCTAGGAAGTGAGAGAAGAAAGGTGGTTGGATTAGGAAGAGAGGGGAGTACAAGGAGGGGTTTGTACCCCCTACAGAAAGGTTCAATAACAACCTACCAAGCCTATATTAAATTATAACTTATATAATTTTAACACACCCCCTAGGCTTGGTAGTGTCAAGCCCACGCACACCCCCACACCCACACCCACACCCACACCCCCTAGCCCAGCACCCCCATTCCCAGCAGGAGCCGCAACGACTCCGGAAGAGGGTAGGTCTCACGGCCCCTTGAGACGGCAATGGCGGCAGCAACGACAGTGACGACGGCGGCGGCGGCGGCGGTGTGCGGCGGCTCCAGGCCTGCGGCAACAGCGGCGGCGCCGGCGGCTCGAACGACAGAGGCTGGTGCGGCGGCCCCCGCCCTCTCGGCGGCATGTCCTGTCTCCTCGGCGGTGGAGAGGTCCCTCATATGGCAGTCATCGGCTGCAGCAAGAAAGGGGGGGATGCAGGGGAAGCAGGTGCAGGTGGGGGGGGGAGGGGAGGGGGCGGGGCGAGGCGAGTCTTCAGCGACGCGCCATAAATGGCGCGGCGCTTACTGGCGGGAGGACGTCGTCCTGAGGGACGCCCGTCTGTGGCGAGCGGGCGGCAGGCCCGGCGACGCCACAGACGTCGCTCGGCCGGCCGCAGCCCGACGATGCCGTCGGCTGCCGCAGACGCCGCCACAGCGCACCGTCAATGTCGCAGCGGCGAGGCGGACGGGCGACGGCTGCACCAAGGGGCCGTCGCGACACCTTGGCGCCGCGACGGTAGGCAACGAGGGACCGTCGCGAGATCTTGGTGCCGCGACGGCAGGCAACAAGGGGCCGTCGCGACATCCTGGCGCCGCGACGGCAGGCAACAAGGGGCCGTCGCGACAACTTAGTGCCGCGACGGCAGGCAGGCAGAAAACCGCGAAGGCTGCGAATGCAGTAGGAGTACGCAACGGGAACGTAGGGAGAGGGTCCGGTGGACACGACCGGCTCTGATACCATCTTAGAAACTTAGGACTCAAGGTTCTTAAACTTAGGAGGCTAGGTTGGCTAGAATACTAGGAAGAAGGCCGCCATGGAATAGCGTGAGGAGAAACGGATCCAGGAAGTGAGAGAAGAAAAGTGGTTGGATTAGGAAGAGAGGGGAGTACAAGGAGGGGTTTGTACCCCCTACAGAAAGGTTCAATAATAACCTACCAAGCCTATATTAAATTATAACTTATATAATTTTAACACTGGTAACCCAGTTCCGCAAAACGAGGGGGAAAACTCAGATCGCGCGCCAAAAAGACGGGAATCATGTGATAGGCGTGCGCCACCCCCAACCAATTTCGCCCCTGCCCCCAATACACCAGGCGTTTGAGCGGAAAGAAACTTGAAACTTGCGCTCATACATTTTGGGACTTTTGAAGTGCAACCCAGCCCAGCGCCACCACGCCTAAGGGCGTGGTACTTCTGCAAAAAATGGCTCAAGTTGCACAGCGCAGGAATCACAGCTTGCGAAGTGCCTGAAACGATAGCGAATTGTTTGTTACTAGATTCCCCACACCAAATCTAATTTCGCGTTTCGATTTGCATTTTTCGTGCGAGCGGCATGAAAACACCAATGTTCTTTACAACAGTTGATATGCGTGCCCCACCCCACCCCAAAGTTGTTTGGCGAAAATTGCCAAGTCAAGTTACCCACACGAGTTGCGCAGTGTCAACTTATACATATTATCTATGTAGAAGTTATAGGCTAGACTGAGGTATGCTTCTAGTGAGTACAGCCAACTAGTATTTGTTCTAGGTTTCCACTTCTAGTAATTATTCGTTTCTCACTTTGACATGGTATCAGAGCGATGGGGAGCAGCCTCGGAAAGGAAAGCGAGCTCGTACTGCCTGTCCTCTAGGACGTCACTGCCAAGGGCAGAAGCACCCCCGACGGACGGAGGACGGGCAGGGTCAGAGACCAGAGTGGTAGCGTAGTCAAGGCGGCGGGTAGAGGCGAAGTCAGCGACAGCAGCGACAAGCGCGTCAAGGCGCGAGACAGGAACAGCAGGGTCGGTAACAAGAGAGGCAAGGACCCGAGGGACAAGGGGACGAGGAGCACGGAGGTAGTCAGAGAACGGAGGAGGTGCAACAGCAAGGGACGAGGGAGGAGGGGAGGACGAGACGAGCGGGAACGGAGCAACATAGGGTGGGTGGGCAGGACAGGAGAGACGGGACGAGCACGGGAGGGACGGCAAGCCCAAACGTGAGACGGAGGTGTAGGGTCAGGGGACAGCGGAGGAGACGCAGGAGGGGAACGAGAAGGAAGACGGGCCGGAGACGAGTCCGGCGGCGGGAACACAGGACCGTAGACAGGAAGCTCAGCAGGCGGTGGGGGAGACACCGGCGCGCGGTCCGGGGAGGGAAGGCCGAGCAGGCGGAGAGCGGAGACCGGCGGCGACGGCTGCTGTGGCGGCGACGACGGCTGGGCCGGAACTCTCGGACCAGCAGAGGCGGAACGACCGTCGGCAGAACACTCAATAGCAGCACCCCCAGAACCAACACCCCCAGAGCGAGAACCCCCTCCAACACCAGCGGCACCCCCAGAAGCCGCAAGACGAACACCCTCCTCCAAACCAGCACCCCCAGGGGCCAAGAGCGGCGGCGGCAGTGGCGGCGACGGCTGCGGCGGCGGCGACAGCGGCGACGGCTGCGGCAGCGACGGCGGCGGCGGCGGCGACGGCTGCGGTGGCGACGACAGCGGCGACGGCTGCGGCAGCGACGGCGACGGCGGCGGCAGCGGGGTCGGCGACTGCGACAGTGGGGGCGGAGGCACCGGGGAAGGGGGACGCGGCAAGGACGGACCGAGGGTACCACCAGAGTCAGCAGACTCCTCAACGGGGACAACCGACGGGAGGGGAGTGACGTGAGAGACACCAGACGGGGCAGGACGAGGCGGGAGAGGGGCAGGGGCTACCTGGGGAGAGGGAGCAAGGAACAGGGGGGGGGCAACTGGGAGACATCGGTGAGGGAAGCGGCGGTAGAAGGAGACGGACTCGTCAAAGGTGACGTCACGAGAGTGGAGGAAGCGGTGAGACGGCGGGTGGTAGAAAAGCCAGTCAGACGAGTCCAGGGGGAAACCGAGGAAGACACAGGGGACAGTGTGGGCAGTGAGCTTGTCCGTGCCAGAGGCACGAATGTGAGCAAGGCAGCCCCAGACGTGGAACGCAGACGCGTCACCGGGGGACCCGGTCCAAAGAAGGGTCGGCGAAACCTGCGGCCGCTGGGAGCGTGGCCACAGGTTAAGCTGGTGAGCAGCGTAGCGAACAGCGAACGGCCACAAAAAATGGGGGGCATCGGCATGGATCATGGAGGTACGGGCGACCTCCATGACCAAGCCGATGCGGCGCTCAGCAACCCCATTTTGCTGTGGCGAGTCCGGCAACGTGTACGACTGGGTGATGCCATCCGCACGACAGAACTGTCCAAGCCGACCAGAGGCGAACTCGCCGCCACGGTCGGAGTGGAGACACAACACGGGGAGACCGCGGTGGAGACGCGCAGCCACAACCCACGGGAGAAGAACGTCGGGCACGTCGGCCTTCCGCTCCAGGGGAAACACCGTGGTGTAGCGCGTGTAGTCGTCGACGAGCACAAGGAAGTAGCGCTCACCGCGCAGTCCGGGGACGGGGGCAGGGCCCCAAACGTCCCGACCCCTCGCACCTACGCTGAGGCCACCTCGGGACCTTGGGCCTCTCAGTGGATAGCTGCCATGGAGCAGGAGATGGCATCTTGGAGGTCCACCCGCACTTACGTCGACGCAGTTCCCCCGCCTGGGGTGAACGTAGTCGATGGTCGGTGGCTCTTCAAGGTGAAGCGCCCCCCTGGAGAGCCGCCTGTCTTCAAGGCGCGCTACGTGGCCAGAGGTTTCAGTCAGCACGAGGGGGTTGACTTCTTCCAGACCTTCGCCCCGACCCCGAAGATGACCACTCTTCGGGCGCTGCTACACGTAGCAGCACAGCGTGACTACGAGCTTCACTCCCTCGACTTCTCTACTGCCTTTCTTCAGGGCAGCCTACACGAGCAGGTCTACCTGCGCCGACCACAGGGCTTCACTGGTACCTTCCCTCCTGGGACCCAGTGGCTTCTCAGGCTCCCCGCGAGTGGCACGACACGCTACGTGCCACGTTAGCAGACCTGCAGTTCTTTCCGTCCTCTGCTGACCCTTCACTGTTTGTGCGTTCCGGCCAGACTCCGTTCTACATCCTTGTCTACGTAGACGACCTGGTCTTCGCTACTCCTGACAGGGACGCACTGGCCTCTGTGAAGGCTGAGCTGCTGAAGAGACACACCTGCACTGACCTTGGAGAGCTGCGTCGCTATCTTGGCCTGCAGATCTCTAGGGACAGAGCAGCACGCACCATCACTCTGACCCAGTCACACTTGGTGCGTCAGGTCCTTCAGAGGTTCGGTCTTCAGTTCTCCTCCGCACAGCCCACACCTCTACCCGTAGACCATGGGCTCTCTGCTCCCGTTCCTGAGGAGCCAGTAGAGCCCAGTGGCCCCTACGCAGAGCTGGTGGGTTGCCTCATGTACCTGATGACTTGCACTCGCCCAGATCTCGCATACCCTCTCAGCATCCTGGCTCGCTTTGTGGCTATAGGCAGACACCGACCTCAGCACTGGTCTGCCGCTAAGAGGGTTTTGCGTTATCTTGCTAGTACATCAGGCATGGGGTTAGTGCAAGGAGGACGCAGGCCAGTGGTCCTTACTGGGCACACAGACGCCTCTTGGGCAGACGACTCTGAGACGCTCAGGTCGTCGCAGGGCTACTGTTTCAGCCTTGGTTCGGGTGCTATCTGTTGGAGATCCACTCGCTCGTCGTCTGTGGCTCAGTCTAGCTGTGAGGCTGAGATCTACGCTGGTGTCATGTCGGCACAGGAGCTCCGCTGGCTGATCTTCTTGCTCACAGACTTAGGTGAGCGGCCTAGCTCTGCCCCGGTCCTGTACGCTGACAACAGGGCCATGATCCTCCTGTGTCAGGAGCCTCGGCTTGAGGGCAGAGCGAAGCATATCCAGCTGCGGTACTTCCTCCTGCGCGAGCTACAGCAGCGCCGCCAGGCCCGCGTAGTTCACTTGGCCTCAGGTGCCAACACAGCTGATATCTTTACTAAGGCGCTTGCGCCTAAAGATCATCAGCGGCACTGTGTACAGCTTGGTCTTGTTCCTGTAGCTGCTCCCCTGTTAGGATCCTGATTGTGTACTCTCTATTATATATGCTTGTCAGACTGGCCTTGTGGCCTTACCTCCGGTGGCTGGACTAGTAGTGCCACCCTGGCTTGCTTCAGTTTTGGTTGTATTCTTGCTGACTGGTCTCCAGACCCCTGCCTCAGTGGTTGGACTAGTAGTGCCGCCCTGAGCTGTTTGCTTCTTGTTTAGTTTCACCCCTTGTCTAACCTAGGGGGTGTGTCAACTTATACATATTATCTATGTAGAAGTTATAGGCTAGACTGAGGTATGCTTCTAGTGAGTACAGCCAACTAGTATTTGTTCTAGGTTTCCACTTCTAGTAATTATTCGTTTCTCACTTTGACACGCAGCAGGGTCAAGTTGTTAACGTAGAAACGAATGATTACTAGAGGTGGAAACCTAGAACAAATACTAGTTGGTTGTACTCACTAGAAGCATACCTCAGTCTAGCCTATAACTTCTACATAGATAATATGTATAAGTTGACACACCCCCTAGGCTAGACAAGGGGTGAAACTAAACAAGAAGCAAACAGCTCAGGGCGGCACTACTAGTCCAACCACTGAGGCAGGGGTCTGGAGACCAGTCAGCAAGAATACAACCAAAACTGAAGCAAGCCAGGGTGGCACTACTAGTCCAGCCACTGGAGGTAAGGCCACAAGGCCAGTCTGACAAGCATATATAATAGAGAGTACACAATCAGGCTCCTAACAGGGGAGCAGCTATAGGAACAAGACCAAGCTGTACACAGTGCCGCTGATGATCTTTAGGCGCAAGCGCCTTAGTAAAGATATCAGCTGTGTTGGCACCTGAGGCCAAGTGAACTACGCGGGCCTGGCGGCGCTGCTGTAGCTCGCGCAGGAGGAAGTACCGCAGCTGGATATGCTTCGCTCTGCCCTCAAGCCGAGGCTCCTGACACAGGAGTATCATGGCCCTGTTGTCAGCGTACAGGACCGGGGCAGAGCTAGGCCGCTCACCTAAGTCTGTGAGCAAGAAGGTCAGCCAGCGGAGCTCCTGTGCCGCCATGGCACCAGCGTAGATCTCAGCCTCACAGCTAGACTGAGCCACAGACGACGAGCGAGTGGATCTCCAAGAGATAGCACCCGAACCAAGGCTGAAACAGTAGCCCTGCGACGACCTGAGCGTCTCAGCGTCGTCTGCCCAAGAAGCGTCTGTGTGCCCAATAAGGACCACTGGCCTGCGTCCTCCTAGCACTAACCCCATGCCTGATGTACTAGCAAGATAACGCAAAACCCTCTTAGCGGCAGACCAGTGCTGAGGTCGGTGTCTGCCTGTAGCCACAAAGCGAGCCAGGATGCTGAGAGGGTATGCGAGATCTGGGCGAGTGCAAGTCATCAGGTACATGAGGCAACCCACCAGCTCTGCGTAGGGGCCACTGGGCTCTACTGGCTCCTCAGGAACGGGAGCAGAGAGCCCATGGTCTACGGGTAGAGGTGTGGGCTGTGCGGAGGAGAACTGAAGACCGAACCTCTGAAGGACCTGACGCACCAAGTGTGACTGGGTCAGAGTGATGGTGCGTGCTGCTCTGTCCCTAGAGATCTGCAGGCCAAGATAGCGACGCAGCTCTCCAAGGTCAGTGCAGGTGTGTCTCTTCAGCAGCTCAGCCTTCACAGAGGCCAGTGCGTCCCTGTCAGGAGTAGCGAAGACCAGGTCGTCTACGTAGACAAGGATGTAGAACGGAGTCTGGCCGGAACGCACAAACAGTGAAGGGTCAGCAGAGGACGGAAAGAACTGCAGGTCTGCTAACGTGGCACGTAGCGTGTCGTGCCACTCGCGGGGAGCCTGACGCAGGCCGTAGACCGGGCGCCTGAGAAGCCACTGGGTCCCAGGAGGGAAGGTACCAGTGAAGCCCTGTGGTCGGCGCAGGTAGACCTGCTCGTGTAGGCTGCCCTGAAGAAAGGCAGTAGAGAAGTCGAGGGAGTGAAGCTCGTAGTCACGCTGTGCTGCTACGTGTAGCAGCGCCCGAAGAGTGGTCATCTTCGGGGTCGGGGCGAAGGTCTGGAAGAAGTCAACTCCCTCGCGCTGACTGAAACCTCTGGCCACGTAGCGCGCCTTGAAGACAGGCGGCTCTCCAGGGGGGCGCTTCACCTTGAAGAGCCACCGACCATCGACTACGTTCACCCCAGGCGGGGGAACTGCGTCGACGTAAGTGCCGGTGGATCTCCAAGATGCCATCTCCTGCTCCATGGCAGCTATCCACTGAGAGGCCCAAGGTCCCGAGGTGGCCTCAGCGTAGGTGCGAGGGGTCGGGATGTCGAAGGCGTCTGGGTCACCCTCAGGGACTAACAGCATGGAGCAGAGATGGGGAGCAGCCTCGGAAAGGAAAGCCAGCTCGTACTGCCTGTCCTCTAGGACGTCACTGCCAAGGGCAGGAGCACCCCCGACGGACAGAGGACGGGCAGGGTCAGAGACCAGAGCGGTAGCGTAGTCAAGGCGGCGGGTAGAAGCGAAGTCAGCGACAGCAGCGACAAGCGCGTCAAGGCGCGAGACAGGAACAGCAGGGTCGGTAACAAGAGAGGCAAGGACCCGAGGGACAAGGGGACGAGCAGCACGGAGGTAGTCAGAGAACGGAGGAGGTGCAACAGCAAGGGACGAGGGAGGAGGGGACGGGAGGAGGGGAGGACGAGACGAGTGGGAACGGAGCAACATAGGGTGGGTGGGCAGGACAGGAGAGACGGGACGAGCACGGGAGGGACGGCGAGCCCAAACGTGAGACGGAGGGGTAGGGTCAGGGGACAGCGGAGGAGACACAGGAGGGGAACGAGGAGGAAGACGGGCCGGAGACGAGTCTGGCGGCGGGAACACAGGACCGTAGACAGGGAGGTCAGGAGGCGGTGGGGGAGACACCGGCGCGCGGTCCGGGGAGGGAAGGCCGAGCAGGCGGAGAGCGGAAACCGGCGGCGACGGCTGCTGCGGCGGCGACGACGGCTGGGCCGGAACTCTCGGACCAGCAGAGGCAGAACGACCGTCGGCAGAACACTCAACAGCAGCACCCCCAGAACCAACACCCCCAGAGCGAGAACCCCCTCCAACACCAGCGGCACCCCCAGAAGCCGCAGGACGAACACCCTCCTCCACACCAGCACCCCCAGGGGCCGAGAGCAACGGCGGCAGTGGCGGCAACGGCTGCGGCGGCGGCGACAGCGGCGACGGCTGCGGCAGCGACAGCGGCGGCGGCGGCGACGACAGCGGCGACGGCTGCGGCGGCGACGGCGACGGCGGCGGCAGCGGGGTCGGCGACTGCGACAGTGGGGGCGGAGGCACCGGGGAAGGGGGACGCGGCAAGGACGGACCGGGGGTACCACCAGAGTCAGCAGACTCCTCAACGGGGACAACCGACGGGAGGGGAGTGACGTGGGAGACACCAGACGGGGCAGGACGAGGCGGGAGAGGGGCAGGGGCTACCGGGGGAGAGGGAGCAAGGAAAAGGGGGGGGGCAACTGGGAGACCTCGGTGAGGGAAGCGGCGGTAGAAGGAGACGGACTCATCAAAGGTGACGTCACGAGAGTGGAGGAAGCGGTGAGACGGCGGGTGGTAGAAAAGCCAGTCAGACGAGTCCAGGGGGAAACCGAGGAAGACACAGGGGACAGTGCGGGCAGTGAGCTTGTCCGTGCCAGAGGCACGAACGTGAGCAAGGCAGCCCCATACGTGGAACGCAGACGCGTCACCGGGGGACCCGGTCCAAAGGAGGGTCGGCGAAACCTGCGGCCGCTGGGAGCGTGGCCACAGGTTAAGCTGGTGAGCCGCGTAGCGAACAGCGAACGGCCACAGAAAATGGGGGGCATCGGCATGGATCATGGAGGGACGGGCGACCTCCATGACCAAGCCGATGCGGCGCTCAGCAACCCCATTCTGCTGTGGCGAGTCCGGCAACGTGTACGACTGGGTGATGCCCTCCGCACGACAGAACTGTCCAAGCCGACCAGAGGCGAACTCGCCGCCACGGTCGGAGTGGAGACACAACACGGGGAGACTGCGGTGGAGACGCGCAGCTACAACCCACGGGAGAAGAACGTCGGGCACGTCGGCCTTCCGCTCCAGGGGAAACACCGTGGTGTAGCGCGTGTAGTCGTCAACGAGCACAAGGAAGTAGCGCTCACCGCGCGGTCCGGGGACGGGGGCAGGGCCCCAAACGTCCAAGTGCAGGGTCTGAAGGGGGGCAGTAGCAGGACGCAGCGAGGAGGAGTGAGGAGCACGGCGGAGCCGACCCTCGACGCAAGGCGTGCACGGTGGCGCAGTCGAGGGAGGAAGGGCAGGGAGCGACGCGGGGAGACCTAAGACAAGGCCGTGCTGGGACATGTGACGCAGACGCGGGAGAGCAGGGTGACCTAAGCGGTGGTGCCAGAGAAGGGAGGGGTGAGTGAGGGACCGACACGAGCAAGCTGCAGCGACCTGGGAGGACGCACCAACCGGGGGGGAAGCGGTGTGTAGGGTAAACAGACCGGACACCGGGTCCCGGGGGAACGTCGCAAGGGGGGAACCTGAGACAGCCTCAGAACAGACAGCGAACCGCTCGTGCCCGGGGAACGTGGTGGTGACGCCGAGGTCCTGGAGACAGCCGACACCAACCAGGTTCCTGGAGAACGAGGGAACGTGGAGGCCAGTAAGGGAGCCCGAGGGAACTGCCGGACAGGGAAGGGACGTAGAACTGCGCGCGACGACCGGACCCGCAGAGGGGTCAGCGAGAGAGACAACAGCAGGTGCAGCAAGCGGCGTGAGCGTGGAACGGTCGCGGAAGAAGCAGGCAGAAGCACCAGAGTCGAGAGTGAAGGACAGCGACGCAGTGGCGGAGGCCGCGGACGGAGCCGGTGCAGCGACTAGACTAGGCAACCTAGGCAGTCCTACGCCTGTCGCAGCAGGGGAAGCTAAGCTACACAAGGGTGAAACACCTAAACTAGAGTACACATGGTAGTAAGATCCATCAACACTAGAAGCGTCAGCATACAAAGCATGCAAAGCAGCACCTATCTGATCCATGTCTAACTCAAAGATCGGCACGCCCTGGCGGAGCAGGCTGTGCCAGTCAGGGAGGTCCGGGGCCGGGCCAAAGCGACGACGAAAAAGATCGTCGAGGCGGCGGAAACAGTGGGCGGTCGGGTGCGGGCGGCGGCACAGAGTCCCGCGGAGAGGCCCGGTCTGAAGCTGGTACTGGCAGGTCACAGCACTGGAGCCGCTGGTAGACGCCAAGCTGCGCGGGCCGCCACCACGGCCACCGCCTCCGGAGGTGCCGGGCCAACCAGGCGGGAGACGAGCCCACGGCTGCGGCGGGTGCTGCTGGGACGGCGGCTGCGGCTGGGGCTGGTCCTGCTGCTGCTGGGACTGCTGCTCCTGCCCACCGGTGGTAGTCCCCTCAGGCGGACTACCGTCACCACCACCACGACCACTACCACCTGCGTCACCACCCCTACCTCTCTGGCGGCCACGGCCACCGCGACGCGAGCGCTGCTGCGGGTGGACAGCAGCAGCCGTCTCGGTAAGAGGGGTCGCCGTGGCGACCGCAGCCGAAACGTCAGTGAACGTGCACGGGGATGGGGCACAGCCGTGAAAGATAGAGACTGGCAGCGCACCGCTCGACTGAGCGATAGTGCGCTGGCGAGTCTCGATCTCAGTGAGGGTGTCGACAAAGGCGGTCAGGGTGAGGTCACCCGGGTGCTGGCTAAGAAAGTGGTCGCGAGCACTAGCGAGGCGGTCTGGCAGGCGCATAGCGATAAAATAGAGCGTCATGCAGAAAGGAGGGGGGAGCGCAGTGAGCTGGGCAGCAGTGCTGGCAGTGCGATAGCGAGTCTCTAGGGCACGCAAATGAGTGGCAAAATCTGCGACAGTAGGGAAGGCAGCCAGGTCTGGGAACAGCATCGGAAAGAGCAAGCGGCCAGCAGAAGCGGAGGCAGGGGTGGAATAGCGAGCAATAACGGCGTCTAAATAAGCTTTGGCCGTTTCAACAGTAGCAAAACGCGAGCGCTCAGACACAGGGAGGGCGTGACTAATAGCAACCTGAGCTACTGCATCGCGTGAGTCCCAGATCGCACAGGCCAGCGCAGCAGTAGAGAAAGCCTCACGGTCATCAGAGGAGGGGTCAGCAGGGAGGGGAGTAGGTGCAGGGGGACGGGGGAGCAAGCCATCAGCATGGACAACCAGAGAGTGGCCATCCTGGCGCTGACCTGTAAGCTGGCGGCGAAGATCGGAGAGCCAGGCGGCGAAGTCAACCGCGTGGCCCTCAGCGTCCAGGCGGAGCACAAAGTCAGCCATCGTGCAGGGTCAGCGGCACAGCTCCTCAGCGACACAGCGGCACAGCAGCACAGCTCCTCAGCGGCACAGGAGCACAGCGGCGCGGGGACACGGCGGCAGCACTCTCCAGTAGGGCAGCAGCTAGGCGTCCCAGCGCAGGCAAGCAGAAGACACAGGGCCCGAGAGGACACGGCAGGCCGAGCAGGGGAGGCGGGCAGGTGCTCTGGGGCCGGGCTGGTGCTGGGAGGGGCCAGGCTGGTGCTGCTGGGGCCGGTCGGGCACGAGGAGGGGCCGGGCAGCGCTGAGGAGAGGCCGGGCGGCGCTAGGAAGGGGCCGGGCGGCACTAGGAGGAGGCCGGGCGGCACTAGGAGGAGGCCGAGCGGCACTAGGAGGAGGCCAGGCGGGCGAGCGCTAACAGCAGGCGCGACAGGGGCCAGCGGGCGCGACGGGGCCTAAGGGGCGCGACGGGGCCCAGCGGGCACGACGGGGCCCAGGGGGGGCGCGACGGGGCCGAGGAGGCGCGACGGGGACCAGCGGGCACGACGGGGCCCAGGGGGGCCGCGACGGGGCCTAACGGGCGCGACGGGGCCCAGGGGGGGCGCGACGGGGCCTAGCAGGCGCGACGGGGCCTAGGAAGCGCGAAGGGGCCCAGCGGGCGCGACGGGGCCTAGGAGGGGCGCGACGGGGCCGAACGGGCGCGACGGGGCCCAGAGGGGGGGGACGCGACGGGGCTTAGGAGGCGCGACGATGCCTAGGAGGCACGACGGGGCTCAGCGGGCTCGACGGGGCCCATGGGGGGCGCGACGGGGCCTAGGAGGCGCAACGGGGCCCAGCGGGGGCGCGTTAGGGCCTAGGGGTCGCGACGGGACCCAGCGGGCACGACGGGGTCCAGGGGGGGCGCGACGGGGCCTAACGAGCGCGACGGAGCCCAGGGGGGGCGCGACGGGGCCTAGGGGGCGCGACGGGGCCTAGGAGGCGCGACGGGCGGAAGCGGTAGGCGGGGGGATCCTAACCTAAGCGTGATACCATGTTAACGTAGAAACGAATGATTACTAGAGGTGGAAACCTAGAACAAATACTAGTTGGTTGTACTCACTAGAAGCATACCTCAGTCTAGCCTATAACTTCTACATAGATAATATGTATAAGTTGACACAAGTTGCACAGCCCAAATCTCGCCAAAAGCACCACGCCCTTACGTGTACCTTCCTATTGTTCGCTGTTCATCACCCCTCCCACACTCCCACTCTCTCCCTCCTTCACCCCCCCCCCCCCCCCCCCCCCCCCCAACCAACTTCCCGCGCCTAGCGCGCCCCTCCTTTCCCTTTTCCGTCCCACCCTCCCCTTTTGTCCTTTTATATTGGCAGTGTTTTGCGTGCTCGGTTTTTTTGCGCCCTGATTGGTTCATGAGGTTTCGTCAAGAGTGTTTTTGTCGCGCATGGTGTTGCGACGCTCGCTCGTTGGCGAAAACCACTCGTCACCTCTCACCACTGCCCTACGCCCCTGCGCGCTGCCGTGTTCAACTTTTTGCCCCTATCATGTTTATTAATCTTGCACGTTTCGGATCAACGGCTTTAATTTCCAAATGTACAGACAAAGCACAATCTACATGCTGGAACAACACAAATACTAGTAACGTGCTCACTATGCTAGAGAAAAGGAGTGCTAATGCGTTCTGGATACATGAGGAAGCTCTAAGCTTGCAGCAATACAGAACCATGTCAGTAGTTAGCTTGTAGTCGAGACGAAACTTGTTCTCAGTTCTCCAGGGATATGTGCACACTAGCATGCTTGGACACGCCACAGGCCGGGCATGCTGCCGTGCGTGGCTCGCAGGCTCGGCATAGCGCCAAGTGCCTGCAAGGCAGCAGCACCACCGAGGCTTCGCCAAACTTGCAGGCTCGGCAGACGTGCTTCAGGCGTATCTCATTGACAGAAGTGCCCGTTTGGTTCGGAACTGCAGGCGCGGATGGGCACCTGCCCGAAGGAAAAAAACAAAAACTTGCGCCCTTTTCGCAAATAGGTCCGCCCTCGCACACAGAAACCGCGTCCTCCGCATGACCCTCCACTTGCCCCACGCCCGCCCCTCTGCCTACTGCCACGTCATCACTGTCGCCAGAACCTTCGCGGAACAGCTCCTGCTGAAGCTGTTGCTCGGAGTTTTCAAGCGAGCGCTGAAGAGCAGAAACTGTACGCTGGGACGCGGCAAGCAGGTTGTGTGCAGAAGCGAGATTCGTCTGCAACGCGGATACTTGCTGCTCCAAGTCTGCCACTCGCCGCTTGCTCCCGGCGGCTTCTTCTAGCGCCGCGGAGACGACCGCGCGCACTTGCCCCGCTACCGCCTGCTGAATCAGCGCGGAAAGCACCCCCGTGTCTAGCCCCCGCGACGCCAGCGGGTGCGATTGCTGTGCCGATACGTGCTGGCAAAACTCGGTTTGCTGCGGCTGGTAAACGTCACCGTGAGTGCGATCGCGTCCTGCATGCGCGAGTTCCTCGTAGCGAGGACGCTTCAGACGATGATGGAAATCCTCAGCCTGAGAAGCTACGGGGAGGGTCGCTGTGTGCGCGGATAAAACTCGCATGTCAGCGGCGGCGGGCACCAAATAGCACCCCGCTGCCGCGGACGATTCAACTGTCGAGTGCGACGAGAGATTTGGTAGCGACGGCGCGACGCCGCACGCCGCATCGCCGAGACGGTGCGAAGCCGTCGTCACGGACGCGAGGAGCGCTGTCGCGCACTCGCGAAGCAACAGCTGACGACGCAGCTGCTGGCGCTGCTGCTGCTGCTGGCGCTCCTGCTCCCGTTGCTCCTGCATCAGCGTCAATAGCAGATCGTTCAGGCCCGACTCGTATGAATAAGCGGAGCAGGCGTGGCTTGCCATAGCGCCATTGGTGGCGTCTCTGCTTCGTTTGCAACCGACGGGCCTGACGAGAAATTGGTTCAACTGAACGGGTGCCGGAACTGCAGTGTCCGCCATGTCTCGAAATAAGTCTGGCCAATGATAGCGCTGGAAGTCTAGAGGTTTCGACGGAAGCGTGAAGAGCTTTCAGAACTGAGGTGGAGATCACACCTGTTCGGCTAGCGTCTAAAATATATCGAAAACGCTGGAGCTGTTGTGATCAGCGTAGGAATTAGAGGCTCCCCGTGGACTTCTGCGCCAATCCTGCAATGCTGTGCTGCTCAGCAGCAGGTCTTCCGTTCTGGATGGATCGACAGCAAGAAGGGGCACAAATGATGGGACAGGAGGAGGGGAGCGAGCAGAGAGCGCGCCGCGTTGTCGTCCTTGCTCTGTTTGTCCACCTCATGAACTTGGGGCAACAGTCGAACCAACAGGACGGTGGTTTTTCGTTTCTGGAGGAATGCGAGAGTTGGGATGGCGTTGGCTGGCAGGACAGAAATGCAATGCACTGCGATGCAACTTCCCCGAACCGCATGCGCGCAGCTTGACGACAACTCTTCCGAATCACATCACACCGCGGCAATGCTCACAGAAATTCTTTTCGCTGGCCGACGCCGGGGATGACTGAGTTCACATGCACCAAATCTTCAATTGCTTGGCTGGCCCGGTAACCAATCCAGTACAGTACATTTGCAGTTGCTGTTACTGTTCGTCCAGTAACCCCCCTGAATTTTGTTTGCTAGCCATCGGGTGAGACTGTGTTTCCGTAATTTCTCACGCACGCGAGATTCGCCCATCTAGGGCGACACGGCTGGCTGGGCTCCCCAAGCAGGGCTCTGGCTAACAGAGTAATTACCCTTCATGTCGCGAAATTTAAATATGTTTCCGATCTGATCTCGATTTTTGCATAGTAAACGTTTTTTAATTCCGTCTGCCTAACGGATTACTTTTAGTGTGATTCCTTCACATTGCGGGTTACTTTTCTTTGATTCCGTACGAAGTCAATTGGAGTGGGAGATCTGTTCGTAGTGGTGAATCACCCCTTCCGGCCCTCTCCACTACTTTTCCCAACTTCCTCCACTATGCAAAGCGCGAGGTTAGTTGCCATGAGTTTTTCTACTCTTCCAACTGCCTCAGGCGCAGTATCCGCGAGAAACAGTCCCTGGGGTTTTGATGGGTTTTCCTTAGCTGTGTCCAAGGCCATTGCCTTCAAGGATGTTGGAATCAAACCAAGTGTAGCTTTTCGACAATTCCGTATGCTAACGGGTAAACTTTCGGAAATTCCGTCCGATAAGGGGTATTTTAGGGGCCGATTACGTGACCTTACGGAATACCCCTGGCCGTAGCGAGAGCCCTGTCAACGACACGCCAACATCCATACGGTGCTGTAGGCAGGCATGCTATTTCGCCATGAACACAACTTTCTTGCACCTTGCACATCCAACAAAAGATCAAGTCATTGCGCTGCCACCAGCGGCTAGAAAACTGCCTCCCTCCACCCAGTTACCATCCATGCCTTCGTCATTTCCACGGAATGCGTGCACCATGGCAATGGTCTTCCCCATCAATGCATTCCTGCCCTGTCCTGTCCTGCCCTCCTCAATTCTGCACTCCAACTGAAACACGCCAGGAAGGACTGACGAGGACGGACAGAATTGGCAGTTGGGACCGCCAAATCAGGCTCCTCTTGCCGTATCGACCTGAAGTTGCTGCCCGTTCTGTTCACAAGGGCGCTTCTATTTCAGGGCAGGGATGCAAGAAAATCATTCATTCACTGCCAACATGCACGAAAGAGAGTTACAGCTGCCATGCATTTTCTGAGAATTGAAAGTTCCCATGTTGCATTCGTCTTGAACCTGAACACGTTTTGAGTAGATGTAAGGGGCAGCAGCAACACTCCTCCATACCGTCCTCAAGCCAAGCGACCACTTAGTCTTCCGACAAAGGGATCCCCTTTGCTCGATTGCACAGCTTTCCCACATTGAAAACCACGATGAGTTGGTACTTGAGGTTGAGGGTTGATGTTTAGGGAGATGTTCTTTCGTTGTAGTAATATGATTTCGTCTACCAAGAAAAAGTCTATACTCTGTTTGAAACTAGCTCCCTTCACAACGACACATTGCAGTCCCCGCCACATCCACTTCATCACTCACCGCTGTGCGCCAGCCGCCGAACCGAGGCCTCATGTCATGACAACAGCCACAACGCCGCAACAAGCACCCCACACGAACAAGTGGAGCCATCTGCTACAGTTTCCAGCAGCGTGCTGGGCTTGGGGGCAGGGCTCTCGCTAGGGTATTTCGTTAGGTCACGGAATCAACCCCGAAATTATCCATTAGCGGACGGAATCGTCGAAACACTACCCGTTAAACTACGGATTCGTCCCAGTGCTACCTTTGTTTTGATACTAACATCCTCAAGACAAACGGCCATCGCCAGGGCTAAGGAAAGGCCTTCGAGCCCCCTGGACCTGTTCCTCGTACATACTATGCCTCAAGCGGTTGGAAGTGTAGAAAAAAAATCCGCTAACTGGCCTCTATCTCTGCTTAGTGGAGGTAAGCCGGGGGGGGGGGGGGGGAGGGAGGGAGGGGTGATACAACCACGAACAGATCTCAATCTACATGTGCACTTCGCACGGAATCAAAGTAAAATAATCCCTAAATCAAGAAATCACAAGTAAAATAATCCGTTAGACAGACGGAATCAGGAAAAGTTTCACTACGCCGAAAAAGCGGAATGTAGAACACCACTCTAAATTTCGCTGCATCAGGGTAATTTTTCTGTTAGCCAGAGCCCTAGTTGCTGGCTAGATTCTCATTCCCGTATCAGATCGCGCAACAGCAGAATTGCCCGTTCGTACAAGCTGTGGGCTGGTGGGTGGAGTGGCGAAGTGCACGCTGAAATGCAGTGTATTACTGTATTGGATTTGGCTTTCCTTTCCGAACTTCCCGCAATTTTCCTAGAATTGATAGGCGTTTTTTTAATATATATATTTTGACGGGTACCAGTTGTTGTGATTCTCATTGTGCTTTCGGGCATAAGTCACATTCGAAAAATCATGGAGATTGCATCCATCCGAATCCTCACTGTCATACTCGAATGTGACACTGCATACATTGAGGGCGTGTTTTTTGTGGCCCCTGTGATTCTACAGTTCTTACCATTTCAAGCCTCCTCAATCGCGGATGTCTTGTGCTTTGCTGTAGTTGTGTGGTATGTGCCTGTAATCGGGGGTTTTCGTAAACTGCAGTTCACAGGGCGACAGCGGAGTCCGATCCGTGATGGGGCCGCGTTCGGGCTCGGAGAAATCTTCAGAAAGCCTGCTCGGCAACTTGGGGGATCTCCAACATACAGAGCCTGCCCTAAGCAGCAGCCCCGATTTTTTTCCCTGAGCGCGGAAGGCGTCGTGAAGCATTTCCCAAGAATCAACGCAGGAACAGATCCAAATGCGGGACACAGTTTCGCCGCAAACCGTTGGTTGATCCTGCCGGGCATAAATGCGTTTGAGTGCAGTCCCCGATGATGGCCAGCGCAGCATAACGCCATCATGAATCCCTCGTCACTTCGCGTGACAAGCAGCAGCCCGCATAACAAACGGAGGGCACGGAAAGGAAGGGAAGCTGCCCCATGCGAGTTGGCACTGTTGTCCTTCGTTGGTCAAGTTCGATGAAATGGTCTTCGACAAGGTCGACTTGATTCTCGACTCCATAAGTGCCCTCCTAACGATGATTGTAAGGAATTTTCATTCCTTTCCGAGCGGTACTGCTATCGCGTACGCTCTAAGACACCCGAAAGCCTCGGGACTGTTCCAGACCTTCTGACAGAACCACCTCGGCTTCTCCAGACCTTTCGGTTCGACCTTCGGGAGTTCTCCGGGCCTCGCTTCGTCACTTCGAGACCCTTCGATCTCTTTCCCGAACCTTACCATCGCATGGTTACCTTCCTATATCTTGGCTTGCCATTCCTTGTATCGTCATTCATTGAGTGAACACTTCGTTATTCATTTCCGCGCTACTCTGCTTGTTCATTCATAACAATGATCGCTTTGCTTCAGCATCTGTGTCACATTGTTAAATTATATTTGTTATATAATCGTAGGCTTGGTAGGTGTTACTGAACTCTACTGTAAAGGGTACAACTCCTTCGTTGTATGCATCTCTTCTATTTTAACCCTCTCTTTCTCTCGTCAACTTCCTCTCCTAGCTCCTAAACCTCTCGCCATTTCATGGCCGCCTTCTTTCCTAGCTAAGTTAGCCTTCTAACATGGTATCAGAGCAGGCCCCTTTCGCTCTGGCCTTCTCCTTACGCTTCCGCAGCGTACTCCTCCCCCCCACGTCACGCCGCGCTGGCCCCGTCATGCCGTGCTGGCCCCGTCACTCCGCGCTGGCCCCGTCACGCCGCGCCGGCCCCGTCACTCCGCGCCGGCCCCGTCCCTCCGCGCTGGCCCCGTCACGCCGCGCTGGCCCCGTCACCCTGCGCTGGCCCCGTCACTCCGCGCTGGCCCCGT
The DNA here is from genome assembly GCA_027943415.1 of Closterium sp. NIES-67. NCBI lineage: Eukaryota > Viridiplantae > Streptophyta > Zygnematophyceae > Desmidiales > Closteriaceae > Closterium > Closterium sp. NIES-67. The sequence continues at coordinate 69,094 of BQMB01001275.1, read as the reverse complement.
CACGCCGAGCTGGCCCCGTCACGCCGTGCTGTCCCCGTCCCTCCGCGCCGGCCCCATCACGCAGCGGCCCCGTCACGTCGCCGTGCCTTAGGGCTTCGTCGTGCCGCCGTGCCGCCGTCGTCGCGTCAGCGCACGGGCGGCAGTGGGCTGCACACTGGTTTAGGCACCAGGCAGCAAGCCCGAACTCCAGCTCGCCGCACCTCCCCAGCTCGTCGTGTCGGACCCTGCTCGCCGCGTCGGACCCAGCTCGCCGCGTCGGTCCCAGCTCGCAGCGTCGGTCCCAGCTCGCCACGCCAGCAGGCTCCGCCCCGCCGCAGCTCAAGAAGGCCTAGCGCCCTCCTTCCCTGCAGTTACCTCTGCTGCAGGGTATAGGGGTGCTAGGGTTAAAGGTGTTGCATGTGGGGTGGGTTTGTGACTACCAAGCCTAGGGGGTGTGTTAAATTATATTTTGCATGTATATAATTATAGGCTTTGTAGGTATTACTGAGCTCTATTGTAGAGGGTACAACTCCCTCCTTGTATGCCTCTCTCTTCTATTCCATCCCTCTTTTCTCTCGTAAACTTTCTCTCCTAGCTCCTAAACCTCTCGCCATTTCATGGCCGCCTTTCTTCCTAGCTAACCTCGCATTGTGACTGGTGTCACCATGCGGATGATGCGGAATGGGCCGCAAAATCTTGGTCGTAGTTTATTTGGTAAGGGAAATCCCGAATTTCTGGTGTCGAGCAGGACCAATTGCACAGGGGCAAGTGTTAAGTCTCGGCATCGTCGGTCAGCTGGCTTTGAGGATGGCATCGGCGGCTTTTTGCTGAGACAGTCGGAGATTTTCGACGAACTGTGCGATCTTGGTGTCGGATTTTCTATCAGTGGCGATAGCGGGGTTGTCGTATCTAACCTATAATTAAAGAAGAACGGGGACTGAGTAGCCGTGACTGATGGGGCGTTGTTGTACGCAAACTCGATCAAGGGAAGGGAGTCTTCCCATTGGGCCGGGTCTGTACACGTCGCCTACAAACAAGGGCTTAGCAGGATCGCTGACGCCCTAAACCGCCCTTCGGTCCACACCACATAGGTTTCTCGCACTAGTCAATCATTCTCGCATTCTAACATGGTATCACGAGTAGGTTAGGTCCACCCACCCGCTTCCGCCCGCGCCCTAGCCTCTCGCCCCCTAGCTAGCCCTAGCGCCCGCCCGGCTCGTAGAGCCTGCCCGGGCCTTAGCGCGCCCGCCTGGCCCCGCTGCGCCAGCTTGGCCCCGTCGCGCCCACCTGGCCCCGTTGCGCTAGCCTCGCCCCGTCGTGCCCGCCGGGCCCTGTCGCGCCCGCCTGGCCCCGTCGTGCCCGCCTGGCCTCGCCGCGCTCACCTGGCCCCGTCGCTCCCGCCTGGCCCCGTCGCGCCCGCCTGGCCCCGCCGCGCCCGTCTGGCCCCGCCGCGCCCGCCTGGCCCTGTTGCGCCCGCCTGGCCCCGTCGCGCCCGCTTGGCCCCACCGCGCCCGCCTGGCCCCATCGTGCCTGCCCGCCCCGTCGCGCCCGCCTGGCCCGTAGCGCCCACCTGGCCCCGTCGCGCCCGCCTGGCCCCGTCGCGCCCGCCTGGCCCCGTCGCGCCCGCTTGGCCCCGTCGTGCCCGCCTGGCCCGTAGCGCCCGCCTGGCCCTGTCGCGCCCGCCTGGCCCCGTCGCGCCCGCCTGGCCCCGTCACGCCCGCCTGGCCCATAGCGCCCGCCCGGCTACTCCGGCTGCGTGTCCTCTGCTCGCCCGCGCTGGAGCGTCTTGCAGCCGTCCTCCTGGAGCTGTCCTGCTGTGTCCCTGTAACGTTGTATCCCTGTGGAGCTGTGCCGCTGTGTCCCTGTATCGCTGAGGAGCTGTGACGCTGACCCTGCACGATGGCTGACTTCGTACTCCGCATGGACGCTGAGGGCCATGCGGTTGACTTCGCCGCCTGGCTGTCCGATCTCCGCCGTCAACTCACAGGTCAGCGCCAGGATGGGCTCTCCTTGGTAGTCCATGCGGATGGCTTGCTCCCCCGCCCCCCTGCGCCTGCTCCCCTCCCAGCTGACCCCACCTCTGCTGAGAGTGAGGCTTTCTCTGCTGCTGCACTTGCCTGTGCCGTCTGGGACTCTCGCGATGCAGTTGCTCAGGTCGCGATCAGTCACGCCCTCCCTGTGTCTGAGCGTTCGCGTTTCGCTACAGTCTATACAGCCCAGGCTTACTTAGATGCTGTTGTTGCTCGCTATTCCACGCCTGCCTCCGCTACTGCAGGCCGCCTGCTCTTCCGTATGCTTTTCCCAGACCTTGCTTCCTTCCCTACTGTTGCTGACCTTGCCACTCACCTGCGAGCCCTAGAGTCTCACTACCGCATTGCTAGCACTGCTGCCCAGCTCACTGCGCTCCCCCCCCCCTTTTGCATGACCCTCTACTTTATCGCCATACGCCTACCTGACCGCCTTGTTAGTGCACGCGACCACATCCTTAGCCAGCACCCGGGTGATCTCACCCTGCCAGCCTTTGTCACTGCCCTGACCGAGATCGAGACTCGCCTGCGCACTATCGCTCAGTCGAGCGGTGCGCCGGCAGTCTCTATCTTTCACGGGTGTGCCCCCTCCCAGTGTACGTTTACTGACGTTTCTGCTGCGGTCGCCACTACAACCTCTCTTACCGAGACGGCTGCTGCGGTCCACCCGCAGCAGCGTCCGCGCCACGGTGGTCGTGGCCGCCACGGAGGTCGTGGTGGTGGCACTAGTGGTGGTGGTGACGGTAGTCCACCTGAGGGGACTACCACCGGTAGGCAGGAGCAGCAGCCGTCGCCCCAGCAGCAGGAGCAGACGCAACAGCCGTCGCAGCAGCTGTCTCAGCCCCCCCCGTGGGCTCGTCTTCCGCCGGGTTGGCTCGGCACCTCCGTCGGTGGTGGCCGTGGTGGCGGCCCGCGCAACTTGGCGTCTAACGGCAGCTCCGTTGGTGTGACCTATCAGTACCAGCTTCAGACCGGGCCTCTCCGCGGCACTCTGTGCCGCCGCCCGCACCCGACCGCCCACTGTTTCCGCCGCCTCGATGATCTCTTTCATCGTCGCTTTGGCCCGGCCCCGGACCTCCCCGACTTGCACAGCCTGCTTCGCCAGGGCGTGCTGATCTTTGAGTTAGACCTGGATAAGATAGGTGTTGCTTTGCATGCCTTGTATGCTGACTCTTCTAGTGTTGCTGGATCTTATTACCCTGTGTACTCTAGTTTAGGTGTAGCACCCTTGTGTAGCTTAGCCTCCCCTGCTGCGTTAGGCGTAGGACTGCCTAGTTCGACTAGCCTCGTTCCGGCACCGGCCCCGTTCCCGGCCTCGGCTACTGCCTCGCTTTCCTTCGCTCTCGACTCCGGTGCTTCTGCCTGTTTCTTCCGCGACCGCTCCACGCTTACGACGCTTGCTGCGCCTGATGTTGTCACTCTCGTTGACCCCTCTGCGGGTCCTGTCGTCGCTCGCAGCTCCACTTCCCTTCCCTGTCCAGCCGTTCCCTCGGGCTCCCTTACCGGCCTCCACGTTCCCTCGATTTCCAGGAACCTAGTTGGTGTCGGCTGTCTTCAGGACCTCGGCGTCACCACTTCGTTCCCTGGGCACGAGCGGTTCGCTGTCTGTACCGAGGTTGTCTCAGGTACCCCTCTTGCAACGTTCCCTCGGGACCCGGTGTCCGGTCTGTTTACCCTCTACACCGCTTCCCCCCCGGTTGGTGTGTCCTCCCAGGTCGCTGCAGCTTGCTCGTGTCGGTACCTCACTCACCCGTCCCTTTTGTGGCACCACCACTTCGGTCACCCTGCTCTCCCGCGTCTGCGTCACATGTCCTATCACGGTCTTGTCTTACGCCTCCCCGCGTCGCTCCTCGCCCTTCCCCACTCCACTGCTCCACCATGCACGCCTTGCGTCGAGGGCCGGCTCCGCCGTGCCCCTCATTCCTCCTCGCTTCGCCCCGCTATTGCTCCCCATCAGACCCTGCACCTGGATGTTTGCGGCCCAGCCCCCATCCCCGGACCGCGCGGTGAGCGCTACTTCCTTGTGCTGGTCGACGACTACACGCGCTACACCACGGTGTTTCCCCTGGAGCGGAAGGCCGACGTGCCCGACGTTCTTCTCCCGTGGGTTGTAGCTGCGCGTTTTCACCGTGGTCTTCCCGTGTTGTGTCTCCACTCTGACCGTGGCGGCGAGTTCGCCTCGGATCGGCTTGGACAGTTCTGTCGTACGGAGGGCATCACCCAGTCGTACACCTTGCCGGACTCGCCACAGCAGAATGGGGTTGCTGAACGCCCCATTGGCTTGGTCATAGAGGTTGCTCGCACCTCCATGATTCATGCCGATGCCCCCCATATTTTGTGGCCGTTCGCTGTTCGCTACGCTGCTCACCAGCTTACCTTGTGGCCCCGCTCCGAGTGGCCACAGGTTTCGCCGACCCTCCTTTGGACCGAGTCCCCCGATGACGCGCGTTCCATGTCTGGGGTTGCCTTGCTCACGTTCGTGCCTCTGGCACGGACATGCTAACCGCCCGCACTGTCCCCTGTATCTTCCTTGGTTTCCCCCTGGACTCGTGTGATTGGCTCTTCTACCACCCGCCGTCTCACGGCTTCCTTCACTCTCGTGACGTCACCTTTGACGAGTCTGTCTCCTTCTACCGTCGCTTCCCTCACCGAGGTCTCCCGGTTTCCCCCCCCCTGTTCCTTGCTCCCTCTCCCCGGGTAGCCCGTGCTCCCCTCCCGCCTCGTCCTGCGCTGTCTGGTGTCTCTCATGTCACTCCCCTCCCGTCGGTTGTCCCCGTTGAGGAGTCTGCTGACTCTAGTGGTCCTCTCGACCCGTCCTTGCCGCGACCCCCTCCCCGGTGTCTCCGCTTCCGCTTTCTTAGTCGCCGCCGCCGCCGCCGCTGCCGCTGCTGCCGCTCTTGGCCTCTGGGGGTGCTGGCGTAGAGGAGGGTGTTCGTCTAGCGACTTCTGGCGTGGTTTGTCCTCGCGGGCCTGGGGGTGCCGGTGGTGCTGGAGGGAGTTCTTGCTCTAGGGGTGTTGGTTCTCGGGGTGCTGCTGTTGAGTTTTCTCCTGGCGGTCGTCGTGCCTCTGGCGGTCCGCGGGTCGAGCAGCAGCCGCCGCAGCCATCGCCGCCGGTCTCCACTCTTCGCCTGCTCGGCCTTCCCTCCCCTGGCCGCTCGCCGGTGTCTCCCCCGCCACCTCCTCCCCTTCCTGTCCACGGCCTTGTGTTCCCGCCGCCGGACTCGTCTCCGGCCCGTCTTCCTCCTCGTTCCCCTCTTGTGTCCCCTCCGCTGTCTCCTGACCCTACACCTCCGTCCCACGTTTGGTCTCGCCGTGCCTCACGTGCTCGTCCCGTCTCTCCTGTCCTGCGCTCCCACCCTATGTTGCTCTGTTCCCACTCGTCTTGTCCTCCCCTCCTCCCTCGTCGTTTGTTGTTGCACCTCCCCCCCTATCTGATTACCTCCGTGCCGCTCGTCCCCTTGTTCCTCGGGTTCTTGCCTCTCTTGTTAGAGGCCTATCTGTTCCCGTCTCGCGCCTTGACGCGCTTGTCGTTGCTGTCGCTGGATTCGCCTCTACCCGCCGCCTTGACTACGCTACCGCTCTGGTCTCCGACCCTGCCTGTCCTCCGTCCGTCGGGGGTGCACCTCCCCTTAGTAGTGACGTTCTAGAGGACAGGCACTACGAGCTTGCATTCCTTTCCGAGGCCGCTCCCCATCTCTGCTCCATGCTCCTAGTCCCAGAGGGTGACCCAGACGCCTTCGACATCCCGACCCCTCGCACTTACGCTGAGGCCACCTCGGGACCCTGGGCCTCTCAGTGGATAGCTGCCATGGAGCAAGAGATGGCATCTTGGAGGTCCACCCGCACTTACGTCGACGCTGTTCCCCCTCCTAGGGTGAACGTAGTCGATGGTCGGTGGCTCTTCAAGGTGAAGCGCCCCCCTGGAGAGCCGCCTGTCTTCAAGGCGCGCTACGTGGCCAGAGGTTTCAGTCAGCACGAGGGGGTTGACTTCTTCCAGACCTTCGCCCCGACCCCGAAGATGACCACTCTTCGGGCGCTGCTATACGTAGCAGCACAGCATGACTACGAGCTTCACTCCCTCGACTTCTCCACTGCGTTTCTTCAGGGCAGTCTACACGAGCAGGTCTACCTGCACCGACCATACGGCTTCAATGGTACCTTCCCCCCTGGGACTCAGTGGCTTCTCAGGCGCCCAGTCTACGGCCTGCGCCAGGCTCCCCGCGAGTGGCACGACCCGCTGTGTGCCACGCTAGCAGACCTGCAGTTCTTTCCGTCATCTGCTGACCCCTCACTTTTTGTGCGTTCCGGCCTGGCTCCGTTCTACATCCTTGTCTTCGTAGACTGTGAGAGTACGACTCCGTTACACCACTTGGCCTTTTCCATATTTCATCTTCATTTCATTCCTCTTTTTATCTCACCTCCTTTTGCCTCATATTCCCCATTTTCCATTATCCTTTGGTTTCTTCCCTTATTATAATTATATCACCGACCACGCATGGAATGTTCTAGACACGCTATCTAGCGTAATCCTGCCGTAATCTCTTAAAGCCAATAGCCTCGCGTGGCTATACGCAGGGTGATTCTATCTTCTAGAAGGGTCTATTCCCTTAGGATAAGATAAACTTGGTTACCTGATGTACTCTGGAAGTATAAAAGCGCCTTGTACTGATCGATAGTGCAACCTTTCCTCGACACATTCGATCCTGTGACACTTGGTAATCAGAGCTTTTCTCACTCGGCCGCGCTCAGCTAAGCAGCAGCAGCGGGGATCCTGCCTCGAAAAACCGCCGGGGGCGACCAATTCGACGCCGATTCTGGTAAGCACCAGCTCCGCGATTTTCGAATTACCCCCTCCGTGCGTGTTTTGAACAGGATGGCAACCTTCGACAACGCCGAGGTTACCCAGCAGCTCTTCGCGCGCATCGCAGCCCTTCAGGAGGAAATGCGAGCGGATCGCGAAGCGTGGCGAAACCAGTTCGAGCGAGTAACTCGACTCGCCGGAGCGCAGCACGAGACGACAACGGCGACGACGCAGCAGTCGCAGCAGTTTCTCGAGGCTCCGAAACCGCGCCCACCTGAGCCGTTCGATCCGAGCGATCGAAACTCCGACGCCCGCAGATGGATCGCCGGGATGGAGATCTACTTCGCAGCCGTCGGATGGAGCTCGCCAGTCTGGGACGGTCAACGTGTACGACTCGCGGCGACACTGATGCGAGGGCCGGCACTCGAGTGGATTGGCGGCAACAGTACTTTCATCCACGGTGAAGCCACGTGGCAGCAGTTCCACACCGACCTGCTGAAACGATTCGAGCCGATAAATTCAGGTTTCCTTGCCCGCGAAAAAATTCATCGCCATCGACAGTTCGGGAGTGTAGCACAGTACACGCAGCAGATGGAGGAATTTTATAACCGCATTCCCGACCTGACCGAAGGGGAAAAAGTACAATCGTACCTCGCCGGGCTGAAGACCGAAGTCAAACGACAAGTCGCAGCGTCAAACTACGCGAGCTACAGTGACGTCGTTTCGGCCGCGGAGCGCTTCGACATGGTCAACGCCGGAACACGACGGACGCACGTCGGCAGTACGCGACAGGGCGACCGCTCGGCTCACACCACGTTCGCCGACCCGATGGAAGTCGACAGATTCGAGGGGCGGCCACGTCCGAAAAACACCAACTACACGTGTGATTTTTGCGGGGTGCCAGGCCACCGAATCTTCGACTGCAACAAAATGAAGGCCGCACGCGCAGAGTATCGGGCACGCAACAGTGGCGGAAATCTTTCGGCCAATCAGAAGACAAAAAACGGGAGTCGCCAGTGATTGCGGATCTAGCTGGCGAAAATAAAAAGATCCGGAAACGGCCGCGGGATTCCGAAAAAATCAACTTCGACGAAGCTGATTCGACGCGAGAAGGAGGAAATGATGGGGGAAAATCTCCACCCCACGACCAGTCTTCGCCAGGGAAAATCGCCGAGGAAAAATACGACTCCGCGAAAAAAGACTCTGCCGAGACAGGGAAACTCCTTGAAGACCCAAGAAATTATAAGAATTCGTTAAAGCTATCCTATAAAGATGCTTTAATGAAAACTTATGATTTTCGAGGGGCTAGAGCCTTGGAGAAAATTCGGGAGGGACTCCAAAAAAAGCAGACAGCTGTGGAGATTATACCGGTACCGGACAACTTGGGGACCAAATTAAGGAGTGTGGAAAGAAGCCGACCTTTCCACGGAGTCAACGTCCTCTCCCGACACCAGCCCACAACGACTACCCGCTCCCCAGGGAAGACGTCGGTGGAGCTGAAGCAGCTCAAGAGGAAGCTGGGGGTCTACAAGAAGCTGCACAAACCCCGAACTCCTCCTACGGATGCATCCAGTTCTTCGGCATCAGTGACGCGCACAGTCGTCAAGGAAACTCCGGGCCCTGGAGAAGAGCCGTTCTCCAAGCAGCCTCGGCCAGCTGCCAGCTCAGGAGTAGACAGCAACACAAAGGTGTGTACGGAGTATTGGGATGTACCCTATGACCCAATCAATGAAACTATCTTTGGGTACTCCGAGCAACGACTGCCCCTCGTGCTCGAGGTCATCTGCAAAGGACGACGCCTCCAAGCACTCGTGGACATCGGAGCGTCACACACCGTCTGCGACAAGGCAGTGATCGACCGACTTCGGGAAGAGTACAAGCCTTCAGGATTCTCTGCAACGATGGTGGATGGCAGCAAGTTACCAGTACACGGCGAAGCAGTGCTACACCTACAAATTGGACCACTGCGCTGGAGACCTGCACTCCCCATCACCAACATCAAAGGGCTTGACTTGATCTTCGGGCGAGACTTCCTGAAAAAATTCAACCCCGAGATCAACTGGGTGAACCGCACCGCAAGCATCTACAACAATGGACGGAGAGTACAGCTACCCAACTGGGACGATACTGGAGATATCCCAGTGGAGACACTCGCACGATTCGAGAAGGATGTGAAGCGGACCGACACCGGGTTCCTGGCGATAGCAACAGAGGTGGAGAATGATGGAGAGGAAGCCTCGGAAACTCCAGAAAAAATCAAGGAATTATTGAAGGAGTTCCAAGATATTCTTCCTGACGATCTTTCGAACGAGCTACCGCCATACCGAACGCATCAACACGAGATCGTGGAGGAACCGGGTTCGAAGCCGACCTTCCGAGCACCATATCGGCTCAGCCCTACGGAGCTGACTGACATGAAAAAACAGATCGAGTATCTCCTAGCCAAAGGACTCATCCGGCCATCCACTTCGCCATACGGTGCCCCAGTACTCTTCACACCGAAACCGGACGGAAGCCTGCGCATGTGCATCGACTACCGTGCTTCGGGGAGCCACGGTATTTTCCAAACTGGATCTGCGGTCCGGATACTGGCAGATACGGATGGCGGACAACTCTATCCACAAAACTGCTTTTCGAACTCGGTACGGATCGTACGAGTATTTGGTCATGCCGTTCGGACTCACCAACGCGCCGGCAACGTTCCAAGCCGAAATGAACCACATTCTACGACCACTTCTGGACGAATGCGTGGTGGTGTACCTGGACGACATACTCATCTACTCGCGCGACATGAAGCAGCACGTCGAACACCTGCGACGCGTCTTCGAAATTCTTCGACGAGAACGATTTTACGTCAAACTGTCCAAGAGCGAATTCGCCCTGGAGAAGGTCCAATTTCTAGGCCACCTGGTGAGCGCTCAAGGAGTTCACGTCGACCCCAAGAAAGTCGAAGCCGTACGTACGTGGAAGACACCCGAGAACGTGAAGGAGTTGCAGCAGTTCCTAGGCTTCGCTAATTACTACAACAGGTTCGTGCCACAATATGCGAAACTCGCGGTACCACTCACGAATCTGCTGAAGAAGAACACGCCCTACAAATGGGAGACGAAGCACCAGGAAGCCGTGGAGCAGCTGAAACAAGCACTAACGTCCGCACCGGTGCTCATCTTGCCAGATCCCGAACGCGACTACGTAATCGAAGCTGACGCCAGCGACCAGGCAGTGGGAGCAGTCTTGATGCAAGACCAGAGGAATGGACTGCAACCCATTGCCTACCTCAGCAAGAAACTGCACGGGGCAGAACTCAACTACCCGATACACGACAAAGAGGCTCTTGCTATCGTCATCGCCTTCAAAGCGTGGAGATGCTATCTCGAAGGACGACGAACGACCATCTACACCGACCACTGCAGCCTGAAATATTTGAAGACACAACCCAACCTTTCCAGGCGGCAGGTCCGGTGGATCGACTTCCTCGAGACACACTTCCACTACGACATCGTGTACAAGCCCGGCCACAAGAACAAAGCAGACGCTCTCAGCCGGCCTGCACACGTTGCCGCGATTCAGATCGAAGGGATGAATCCACTACTCAAGGGACTCTTCACCCACGGGTACGCCATCGACCCCGAAATTCCATTGGCAGAAAAGCTACATCTGTTACAGTGGGACAATGACATCGCGTACCGGAAAGGATCAACAAAAATCTGGGTACCCAATTACCCTCCTTTGCGCCAGTTACTACTCGAAGAATACCACGACGTCCTGTACGCCGGACACTTCGGTAGCAACAAGACGCTCACCGGTATCGCCAAACACTACTACTGGCCCCATATGGCAGACGACGTCCAGAAATTCGTCACCTCGTGTGATACATGTCAGCGGATGAAGAGCAGCAAGCAGAAAAAGGCGGGACTACTGCAGCCTCTTCCTGTCCCAGAACTACCATGGCAAGTGGTTAGCCTGGACTTCATCACCGGGTTACCACCTACCTCCAGCGGTCATGACGCCATCCTTGTCGTCATTGACAAGTTCTCCAAAATGGGACACTTCATCCCGACACACACGACGGCACGCACCGAGGAGACAGCACAGCTCTTCGTTCGTCACATCATCTCACAGCATGGCATCCCAACTACACTCATCTCCGACCGAGACCCCAAGTTCACTAGCAAGTTCTGGAAGGAACTTATGTCTCTGCTCGGCACCAAACTCGCCATGTCATCCGCATACCATCCGCAGACAGACGGACAGACCGAGCGCCTCAACCAAATTGTTGAGCAACTCCTCCGAGCAGCCTGCAAGGACGACATCTCCAAATGGGACTTGCACCTGCCCGTACTCGAGTTTGCTTACAACAATGCCACACATGCCGCTACTGGACAGACGCCGTTCTTCCTCTGCTACGGATGCCACCCACTCACACCACAAAAACCGACAGCATCACCTACAGTCCAACCCGCACATGATTTCATTACAACCATGCATCCACTTTGGGATCGGACCCATAAGCGCCTCCTTGACATTCAACAGCAACAGAAGCGCCAGGCCGATCGCCATCGCAACGACCACACCATTTCCGTGGGAGACCAGGTTCTCCTTGACACCCGCAACCTGGACATCAGCCATCTCCCATCTAAACTGCGACCTCGCTTCTGCGGGCCTTTTCTCGTTGAAGCACAGGTCACTCCTGTTACCTTCCGCTTACACCTGCCAGCTACTTGGAAGATTCACAACGCCTTCCACGTCCAACTTCTGAAGCCCTATCGGGACCCGAACACAATTTTCGTCGGACGCCAGCCGCCGCCGCCGCCGCCCGTCCTCGTCCAGAACGAACCCGAGTACGAGGTCGAGTCCGTGCTTGCACATCGTCGTCGTCGGAATGGCACCGTGGAGCTTCTCATCCATTGGAAGGGTTATGATCCTTCTGAGGACAGCTGGGTCTCTGAGTCCGACATGGGTAACGCCCGTCGTCCTCTGCATGACTACCTTGTCAAGCAGGGTGTTACTTCTACCACCCAGCTTTGAGGGGGGGAAGTGTGAGAGTACGACTCCGTTACACCACTTGGCCTTTTCCATATTTCATCTTCATTTCATTCCTCTTTTTATCTCACCTCCTTTTGCCTCATATTCCCCATTTTCCATTATCCTTTGGTTTCTTCCCTTATTACACTGAGGGAAAAAACCGTCCGGATGTTTGGCACGAAGTTGGGTTTTTAGGCTTTAAGACTACTGTATGGTAAACCTGCAAGATGCATGGTGGTATGCGTTGGGAGAGGCACAAAGTGGATGCGTTCACAGCACTAAGAACTAGAATAGTACATTGGATCCAACTCATATTCCAAAAGATATACAACGAGTACATCCGGACAGTTTTTTCCCAAGACAAAGAGCAAACTTTCGAACAACGTTTCTAGTACCTAGTCCACCTACTCTTGGCGTTGATCACCATCCGCACCCTCCTAGGCATGTTATCTATGGGGTTAGTGCAGACCTTTGCATGAAGCTTCTCGCACTCTTCCTGGACCCACCATTTTGCATAAGGGGGTGAGCACAAGGAAAATTGCAAAGTATTTGAGCGTATGCATAAGTATTGTACACAAATTCTGAATGAATGTTATCTCAGAGACTAGCCAAGCCGAGGGGTGGCCAAAGATGCCATTAGTTAAATGGTCCCGGCTTATCATGGGTCGTCTTCGTCGTATCGTTCTAGGGTAAAATCACGAATAGAGTGGCAAAATCTAGCATTCCCGCCACGAATCTTAGGGTAACAGAGCACGGTCGACTGAACATCCTTTCACTGTGTGAACCATGTTAAAATCCGCGGGTCTAGTGACGGGGCAGCAGTCGAAGAAACCTCGACTGTTTGGGAAGAATATCTGGATTGAGGTCTGGTGAGAAAAAGGGTCACTCCAGCGCAACATACTTATGCTCTCCAAGGCATTCCATGTCATTTTCCCTGCCTAGGCTTGGAATGGCTCGGAGAGCATGGATATGTAGCTCTGGAGTGCCCCTCTTCCTCACCAGACCTCAACCCTGATATTCTTCCCAAACAGTCGAGACTTCTTCAACTGATGCACTGTCACTAGACTCGCGGATTTTAACATGATTCTAACAATGAAAGGATGCTCAATCGACCGTGCTCTGTTACCCTAAGTTTCGTGGCGGGTATGCTAGATTTTGCCACTCTATACGTGATTTCACCCTACTCTGATTCGACGAAAACAACCCATGATAAGCCGGGACCATTCAAGTAATGGCATCTTTGGACACCCCTCGGCTTGGCTAGTCTCAGAGATTACATTCAATCTGAATTCGTGCACAATACTTATGCATACGCTCAAATACTTCGCAATTTTCCTTGTGCTCACCCCCTTATGCAAAATGGTGGGTCAAGGAAGAGTGCAAGAAGCTTCATGCAAAGGTCTGCACTAACCACATAGATAACATGCCTAGGAGGGTGTGGATGGTGATCAACGCCAAGAGTAGGTGGACTAGGTACTAGAAACGTTGTTCGGAAGTTTGCTCTTTGTCCTGGGAAAAAACTGTCCGGATGTACTCGTTGTATATCTTTTGGAGTATGAGTTAGATCCAATGTACTATTCTAGTTCTTAGTGTAGTGAACGCATCCACTTTGTGCCTCTCCCAACATGTACCACCGTGCATCTTGCAGGTTTACCATACAGTAGTCTCAAAGCCTAAAAACCCAACTTATTGCCAAACATCCGGACGGTTTTTTCCCTCAGTGTATAATTATATCACCGACCACGCATGGAATGTTCTAGACACGCTATCTAGCGTAATCCTGCCGTAATCTCTTAAAGCCAATAGCCTCGCGTGGCTATACGCAGGGTGATTCTATCTTCTAGAAGGGTCTATTCCCTTAGGATAAGATAAACTTGGTTACCTGATGTACTCTGGAAGTATAAAAGCGCCTTGTACTGATCGATAGTGCAACCTTTCCTCGACACATTCGATCCTGTGACATAGACGACCTGGTCTTCGCTACTGCTGACAGGGACGCACTTGCCTCCGTGAAGGCCGAGCTGCTGAAGAAACACACCTGCACTGACCTTGGAGAGCTGCGCCGCTATCTTGGCCTGCAGATCTCCAGGGACAGAGCAGCATGCACCATCACTGTGACTCAGTCACACTTGGTGCGTCAGTTCCTTCAGAGGTTCGGTCTTCAGTTCCTTCACACTTGGAGAATAGGAATCCAAAGAGGATGGGATAAAAAGAGAGATGGAATAGAAAGCAAATAGGGAAAGGGACAAGTGGTGTAACGGGATCGTACTCCCACACTTCCCCCCCTCAAAGCTGGGTGCTAGAAGTAACACCCTGCTTGACAAGGTAGTCATGCAGAGGACGATGGGCGTTACCCATGTTTGTCTCAGGTACCCAGCTGTCCTCAGAAGGATCATATAACCCTTCCAACGAATGAGAAACTCCACGGCGCCATTCCGACGACGGCGGTGTGCAAGCACGGACTCGACCTCGTACACGGGTTCATTCTGGACGAGGACGAGCGGTGGCGGCGGCGGTTGGCGTCCGATGAAGATCGTGTTGGGATCCCGATAGGGCTTCAGAAGTTGGACATGGAAGGCGTTGTGAATCTTCCAGGTAGCTGGCAAGCGTAAGTGGAAGGTAGCAGGAGTGACCTGTGAGTCAACGAGGAAAGGCCCGCAGAAGCGTGGTCGAAGTTTAGATGGGAGATGGCTGATGTCAAGGTTACGGGTGTCGAGGAGCACCTGGTTTCCCATGGTAATGGTGTGATCGTTGCGATGGCGATCGGCATGGCGCGTCTGTTGATGTTGGATGTTGAGGAGGCGCTTGTGGGTCCGATCCCAAAGCTGATGCATGGTTGTGATGAAATCGTGGCTGGTTGTACTGTTGTTGATGTTGTCGGTTTCTGTGGTGTGAGTGGGTGGCATCCGTAGTAGAGGAAGAACGGTGTCTGTCTAGTAGCGGTATGAGTAGCGTTGTTGTAGCAAACTCGATAACGTGTAGGTGTAAGTCCCATTTGGAGATCTCGTCCTTGCAGGCTCCTCGGAGGAGTTTCTCGACAATTTGGTTGAGGCGTTCAAGCTGTCTGTCTTTCTGCGGATGGTAGGTGGATGATATGGCGAGTTTGATCCCGAGCAGAGACATTAGTTCCTTCCAGAACTTGCTAGTGAACTTGGGGTCTCGGTCGAAGATGACTGTGGTTGGAATGCCATATTGTGAGATGATGTAGCGAACGAAGAGTTGTGCTATTTCTTCGGTGCGTGCTGTCGTGTGTGTCGGGATGAAGTGTCCCATTTTAGAGAATTTGTCGATGACGATATGGATGGCGTCATGACCGCTGGTGGTAGGTGGCATCATGTCGTTGTCCCACTGTAGCAGGTGTCGCTTCTCTGCCAAGGGAATTTCGGGGTCGATGGTGTACCCGTGTGTGAAGAGTCCCTTGAGTAGTGGATTCATCCTCTCAACCTGGAGAGCGGCGACGTGTGCAGACCGGCTAAGAGCGTCTGCTTTGTTTTTGTGTCCGGGCTTGTACACGATGTCATAGTGGAAGTGTGTCTCGAGGAAGTCAATCCACCGGACCTGCCTCCTGGAAAGGTTTGGTTGTGTCTTCAAATATTTCAGGCTGCAGTGGTCGGTGCAGACAGTTGTTTTTCGTCCTTCGAGATAACATCTCCACGCTTTGAAGGCGATGACGATAGCAAGGGCCTCTTTGTCATGTATCGGGTAGTTTAGTTCTGCCCCATGTAGTTTTTTACTGAGGTAGGCGACTGGTTGCAGTCCATTCCCCTGGTCTTGCATCAAGACTGCTCCCACTGCTTGGTCGCTGGCGTCAGCTTCGATGACATAGTCGCGTTCGGGATCTGGCAAGATGAGTACTAGTGCGAACTTGAGTGCTTGTTTAAGCTGCTCCACGGCTTCCTAATGCTTCGGCTCCCATTTATAGGGCGTGTTCTTTTTTAGCAGATTCGTGAGTGGTGCTGCGAGTTTTGCGTACTGTGGCACGAACCTGTTGTAATAATTAGCGAAGCCTAAGAACTGCTGCAACTCCTTCACGTTCTCGGGTGTCTTCCACGTGCGTACGGCTTTGATTTTCTTGGGGTCGACGTGAACTCCTTGAGCACTCACCATGTGTCCTAGGAATTGGACTTTCTCGAGGACGAATTTGCTTTTGGACAGTTTGACGTAGAATCGTTTTCGTCGAAGAATCTCGAAGACGCGTCGCAGGTGTTCGACGTGCTGTTTCAAGTCGTGTGAGTAGATGAGGATGTTGTCCAGGTACACCACCATGCATTCGTCCAAAAGTGGCCGTAGAATATAGTTCATTTCGGCTTGGAACGTTGTCGGTGCGTTGGTGAGTCCGAACGGCATTACCAAATACTCATACGATCCGTACCGAGATCGGAAGGCAGTTTTATGGATGGAATTGTCCACCATTCATATCTGCCAGTATCCGGACCGCAGATCCAGTTTGGAAAATACCGTAGCTCCCCGAAGCTGGTCAAGCAGGTCATCGATGCGTGGTATCGGATATTTATTCTTTATGGTCTGCTTGTTGAGAGCCCGGTAATCGATGCACATGCGCAGGCTTCCGTCCGGTTTCGGGGTGAAGAGCACTGGGGCACCGTATGGTGAAGTGGATGGTCGGATGAGCCCTTTGGCTAGGAGATACTCGATCTGTTTTTTCATGTCGGTCGGCTTAGTAGGGCTGAGCCGATATGGTGCTCGGAAGGTCGGCTTCGAATCCCGTTCCTCCACGATCTCGTGTTGATGCGTTCGGTATGGCGCTTGCTCATTCGGAAGATCGTCGGGAGGGACGTCCTGGAACTCCTTCAGTAACTCTTTGATTTTTTGTGGTGGTTCCAAGTTTCCCTCTCCGTCGTTTTCCACTTCTGTTGCTATTGCCAAGAACCCGGTGCCGGTTTGCTTCATGTCCTTCTCGAATCGTGCGAGTGTCTCCACTGGAATATCTCCTGTATCGTCCCTGTCACAGGTATCTGTACTCTCCTTCCATTGTTGTAGATACTTGCGGTGCGGTTCATCCAGTTGATCTCGGGGTTGAATCTTTTTAGGAAGTCTCGCCCAAAGATCAAGTCAAGCCCTTTGATGTTGGTGATGGGGAGTGCAGGTCTCCAGCGCAGTGGTCCAATTTGTAGGTGTAACACTGCTTCACCGTGTACTAGTAACTTGCTTCCGTCCACCATCGTTGCAGAGAATCTTGAAGGCTTGTCCTCTTCCCGAAGTCGGTCGATTAATGCCTTATCACAGACGGTGTGCGATGCTCCGCTGTCCACGAGTGCTTGGAGGCGTCGTCTGTTGCAGATGACCTCGAGCACGAGATGCAGGCTCGGAGTACCCAAAGATAGTTTTGTTAATAGGGTCATAGGATATATCCCAATATTCCGTACACACCTCTTCGTTGCTATCTACTCCGGAGCTGGCAGCTGGCCGAGGCTGCTTGGAGAACAACTCTTCTCCAGGACCGGAGTTTCTTTGACGACTGTGCGCGTCATTGATGCCGAAGTTGCTGAACTGGATGCATCCAGAGGAGGAGATCGGGGCTTTTGCAGCTTCTTGTAGACCCCCAGCTTCCTCTTGAGCTGCTTCAGCTCCACTGACGTCTTCCCTGGGGAATGGGTAGTCGTTGTGGGCTGGTGTTGGGAGAGGATGTTGACTTTGTGGAAAGGTCGGCTTCTTTCCACACTCCTTAATTTTTTCCCCAAGTTGTCCGGTACCGGTATTATCTCCACAGCTTTCTGCTTCTTCTTGAGTCCCTCCCAAATTTTCTCCAAGGCTCTAGCCCCTCAAGAATCATAAGTTTTCATCAAAGCATATTTATAGGATATCTTTAACGAATCCTTATAATTTCTTGGGTCTTCAAGGAGTTTCCCCGTCTCGGCAGAGTCTTTTTTCGCGAGTCAGATTTTTTCTCGGCGATTTTCCATGGCGAAGACTGGTCGTGGGGTGGAGATTTTCCCCCATCATTTCCTCCTGCTCGCGTCGAATCAGCTTCGTCGAAGTTGATTTTTCCGGAATCCCGCGGCCGCTTCCGGATCTTTTCTTTTTCGCCAGCTAGATCCGTAATCACTGGCGACTCCCGTTTTTTGTCTTCTGATTGGCCGAAGGATTTCTGCCACTGTTGTGTGCTCGATACTCTGCGCGTGCGGCTTTCATTTTGTTGGAGTCGAAGATTCGATGACCTGGCACCCCGCAAAAATCACACGTGTAGTTGGTGTTTTTCGGACGTGGCCGCCCGTCGAACCTGTCGATTTCCATCGGGTCGGCGAACGTGGTGTGAGCCGAGCGGTCGCCTTGTCGTGTACTGCCGACGTGCGCCCGTCGTGTCCCGGCGTTGACCATGTCGAAGCGCTCTGCTGCCGAAACGACGTCACTGTAGCTCGCATAGTTTGACGCTGCTACCTGTCGTTTGACTTCGGTCTTTGGCCCGGCGAGATAAGACTGTACACTACGACGGGCAGAGGTTTCCGGCATGGCAGACATGCTGGAACTTTTACCTGACAGATCTGCGGGTGCACACGCTTTTAGTTGGAGGAGCTTTAATGAGCTCGCCTACCAACCGCTGGCCAACTCTCTATTCTGTCGGGTCCTCTCCCGATATAAACAGACTACTGTACGGAAGACTAAGCAGGCAGGAACTGGGCTCTGATACCAGCTGTTATGAATTTATCAGAGTAATTACAGGTAGTGTAATAGAGTTGTGATTCAAGAGGGTCAATACAAATGAGGGCCTATGCATTTATAGGCACGAACAGAGCTAGCCGAGAACCACGCGAACAGTTTGGGGCGGTCCGGTTGGAGAAAGCCACGGAAGCGTTGCGCATCTAGGTTTGGGTTTGCGAAATGGTTCGGGACCGAAGAGGTTGGCCGAGCCTGGACTTCCGAGAGTCGAGGGCGTACGTGTTAAATTATATTTTATAGGTATGTAATTGTAGGCTTGGTAGGTGTTACTGAACTCTACTGTAGAGGGTACAACTCCCTCCTTGTATGCCTCTTTCTCTTCTATTCCATCTCTCTTTTCTCTCGTAAACTTTCTCTCCTAGCTCCTAAACCTCTCGCCATTTCATGGCCGCCTTCCTTCCTAGCTAACCTAGCTTTGTGAGATGGAATCAGAGCTGTTCGTTCCTTGTGAGCCTGCTCCTCACGCTTCCCCCGCGCTCTTCTACTCTCTCTCTCGCGCGCTGCCATGACGGCCGCCTCGTGCTGCTGTGGCCGCATCGTCTTGCCGCCAGCCGTGCCGTGCTGCCGCGGCCATCGCGACGCGCTGCCATGGCGTTGCGCCGTCGTAGCGTCGACGTCAAGTCGTTGCGGCATCGGCGTCAACGTCAAACTTCCGCAGCGTGACGGCGCCGTCGTGGGGGTGCAAGGGGGTGTGTGGCTTAGTGTGTTGTGTATGTGGTGGGCTTTGTCAAACATGTCTATGTGTTATGTTTGTATAGACTGTATAGGGTAGCCTCTTAGAGGGTACAACACTTAGCTATATTGTGTGTACTCTCTCTGTATCACCAACACTTCAATTTCTGATATGGTATCACGCGTAGGTAGGATCCCCCCCCCCCACCTACCGCTTCCGCTCGCCCCCCCTAGCCCCGTCGCGACCCCCCCCCCTAGCCCCGTCGCGCCCCTCCCTGGGCCCCGTCGCGCTCCTTCTTGGACCCCGTCGCGCCCCTTCCCAGGCCCCGTCGCGCCCCTCCCAGGCCCCGTCGCGCCCCTCCTGGGCCCCGTAGCGCCCCTCCTGGGCCCCGTAGCGTCCCTCCTGGGCCCCGTAGCGCCCCTCCTGGGCCCCGTAGCGCCCCTCCTGGGCCCCGTCGCGCCCTCTCTGGGCCCTGTAGCGCCCCTCCTGGGCTCTGTCGCGCCCCTCCCAGACCCCGTCGCGCCCCTCCTGGGTCCCGTCGCGCCCCTCCCAGGCCCCGTAGCGCCCCTCCTGGGTCCCGTCGCGCCCCTCCCAGGCCCCGTAGCGCCCCTCCTGGGACCCGTCGCGCCCTTCCTGGGCCCCGTAGCGCCCCTCCTGGGCCCCGTCGCGCCCCTCCCAGGCCCTGTAGCGCCCCTCCTGGGACCCGTCGCGCCCCTCCTGGGCCCCGTAGCGCCCCTCCTGGGCCCCGTCGCGCCCCTCCCAGGCCCTGTAGCGCCCCACCTGGGACCTGTCGCACCCCTCCTGGGCCCCGTAGCGCCCCTCCTGGGCCCCGTCGCGCCCCTCCCAGGCCCCGTCGCGCCCCTCCCAGGCCCCGTCGCGCCCCTCCCAGGCCCCGTCGCGCCCCTCCTGGGCCCCGTAGCGCCCCTCCTGGGCCTTGTCGCGCCCCTCCTGGGCCCCTGCAGCGCCCCTCCTGGGCCCCCCCCGTCGCGCTCGCCCGGTCCTGTCGCACCAGCCTGGCCCCGTCGCCCACGCTCGGCCCCGTCCTGCTCGCCCGGCCCCGTCGCAGCCGCCCGGCCCCGTCGCATCAGTCCGGCCCTGTCGCGCCCGCCCGGCGCCGTCGCACCGGCCCGGCCCTGTCGCCCCCGCCTGGCCTAGTCGCCCCTGCCCGGCCCCGTCGCGCTCGCCCGGCCCCGTCGCCCCGGCCCGGCCCTGTCGCACCAGCCCGGCCTTGTCGCGCCCGCCCGGCCCCGTCGCGCCAGCCCGGCCCCGGCGTCCTCGCCCGGCCCGGTAGCACCTGCCCGGCCCCGCTGCCCCGGCCCCGTCCTCCTCCCTGGTACGGTTCCCCCCCACCTTGCCCAGCACAGCCCTGCACCGTACCGCCACGCACCACCCTGTACTGCCTTACACCGCACTGCACCTCACTGCACCGCACTACACCGCACTGCACCGCATTGCACCGCACTGCACCGCACTGCACCGCACTGTACCGCACTGCACTGCACTGCACCGCCCTGCACCGCACTGGACTGTTCCTGATGGCGGCGGAGCTTCGCTTCGACGCTGAAGGTCAGCCCCTAGAGTTTGAGGCGTGGCTTGCCGACCTCCGCCGCAAACTCACTGGCCAGCGGCAGGATGGTGAACCGCTTTCCACACATCTTGACGGTACGCTCCCCTGCCCAGACCCTCCTGCTATTCTGCCCGCTGACCCCACACCCACTGAGCGTGAGTCTACTGCTGCCACTGCCCGTGCGCGCTCTGTCTGGCTTTCTCGCGATGCTGTCGCCCAGCTTGCCATTAGCAACGCCCTCCCCCCGTCCGAGCGTCCTCGCTTTAGATCCCTCACTACTGCTCAGGCATACTTAGATGCTGTCATCAAGCGCTATTCCACCCCTCCGGCTGCCTCGGTGGGTCGCCTGATCCTCCCGCTGCTCTTTCCTGACCTTGCTTCGTTCCCCACTGTCTCTGACCTCGCTGCCCACCTACGCTCGATAGAGGAGACCTGGCGCGCCGCCTGCACTGACGCACAGCTTAGAGCCCACCAGCCGCCCATTACCTCTACCCTCTATCTGCTTGCCACCCGCCTCCCTGACCGCCTTGCTGTCGCCCGCGACCGCTTCCTTAGTGTTCACCCCGCAGACCTCACCCTCACTGACTTTGTCGACACCCTGACTGTGATAGAGACCCGTCACCGCTCCATCGCCCAGGCGAGCGGTGTCGTGCCTGTCCCTATCTTTCAGGGTTGTGCCCCCGCTCAGTGCACCTTCTCCGACGGCTCTGCCGCAGTGGCTGAGACTGCTGCTGCAGCGCAGGCCCGTTCTGGGAAGGGCCGCCGCCCCAAGGCTGGGCGCGGCGGAGGGGGCGGCGGGGGTGCGGGCGGGGGTAGTGGTGGGGTCGGGTCGCCTGGTGCTGGAGCGGACGAGGGGACCCTGCCCAGTCCAGCTGAGTCGCCGCCCCTGCAGTTGCAGCAGCCGCCCCAGTCGCAGCCTTCGCAGCAGCCGCAGCAGCCGTTGCAGACGCGGCAGACGAGTGTCCTCCCGCCAGGGTGGCCCGGCGCTGGCGGTGGACGGGCGCGTGGTGGCTCTGCCGGCGGGCGTTGTCAGTACCAGATCCAGACCGGTCCTCGCCGCGGCTTCGTTTGCGGTAAGATCGGTCACTCCACTCCCCGCTGTTTTCGTCGCCTGGACGACCTCTTTCGTCAGCGCTTCGGCCCGTCGCCAGACCTCCCGGACTGGCACAGTTTGCTTAGTCGACAGATTCAGATCTTTGATATGGACATGGATGCCATTGTTTCTGCTCTGCATGTGATGTATGCTGATGACTCTAGTGTGCTTCCGGCTTATTACTCACTGTTGCCTAGTGTAGGTGTGCCCAGCTTAGCCTCCCCTGCTGCGTCAGGCGTAGGATCCCCTGCTTTGTGTAGTCTTGGTGCTTCTGCCGTAGTTCCGTCGCCAGCCCCCTCGGCTTCACTTTCCTTCACCTTGGACTCTGGCGCCTCTCGGTGTTTCTTCCGCGACTCCACCACCCTGACGCCGCTTCCTGTTCCTGCTGCCGTTTCTCTTGCTGACCCCTCCGGCGGTCCGGTAGTCGCCCGCAGTTCCACCACCCTTCCCTGTCCGGCGGTTCCGTCGGGCTCTCTTACAGGTCTGCATATCCCCTCGTTCTCCAGGAACCTAGTTGGTGTCGGCTGCCTCCAGGACCTTGGCGTCACCACTACGTTCCCTGGTCACGAGCGGTATGCTGTCTGTACTGAGGCCGCCACTGGTGCCCCCCTGTCCACGTTCCCCCGGGACCCGGTATCCGGCCTGTTCACTCTGGACACCGTGCCCCCCTCGGCTGGAGCGCCCCCTCAGGTGACTGTGTCTACCCAGGTTGCTGCTGCCTGCTCCTGTCGCTCCCTCACTCACCCGACCCTCCTGTGGCACCACCGCCTAGGTCACCCTGCGCTCCTGCGTCTGCGTCACATGTCCCAGCACGGTCTTGTCCTTGGTCTCCCAGGTTCACTCCCCGCGTTTCCCTCCTCCCCAGCTCCACCTTGCACGCCTTGTGTCGAGGGTCGGCTTCGCCGTGCCCCTCACTCCTCCTCGTTCCCCCCTACCGCCGCGCCGCTGCAGACCCTGCACCTGGACGTCTGGGGCCCCGCCCCCGTCCCTGGGCCGCGTCGCGAGCGCTACTTCCTTGTGCTTGTCGACGATTTCACTCGTTACACCACAGTCTTTCCCCTGGAGCGCAAGGCCGACGTGCCTGGCGCCCTCATCCCCTGGCTTGTCTCTGCGCGTGTCCACCGCGGTCTCCCTGTCTTGCGTCTTCACTCAGACCGTGGTGGCGAGTTTGCCTCCGGTGTCCTTGGTCGCTTTTGTCGTGCGGAGGGCATCACCCAGACGTTCACCCTACCGGACTCCCCACAGCAGAATGGGGTCGCTGAGCGACGCATCGGTTTGGTCATGGAGGTCGCTCGCACCTCCATGGTCCATGCCGGTGCACCCCATTTTCTGTGGCCGTTCGCTGTGCGCTACGCTTCTCACCAGCTTAACCTGTGGCCGCACCCTCAGCAGCCGCAGGTTTCGCCGACCCGTCTGTGGACTGGGTCTCCTGGTGACGCGTCTGCGTTCCACGTCTGGGGCTGCCTTGCTCACGTCCGTGCCTCCGGCACGGACAAGCTCACTGCCCGCACTCTTCCCTGCGTCTTCCTCGGTTTTCCCCTTGACGCGTCCGACTGGCACTTTTACCACCCGCCGTCTCACCGCTTCTTTCACTCTCGTGACGTCACCTTTGACGAGTCCGTCTCCTACTACCGCCGCTTCCCCCACCGTGGTCCCCCGGTTACCCCCCCCCTGTTCCTGGTCACCCCTTCCCCGGTAGTCCCTGCCCCTCCTCCTCCTCCTCCCCGTCCCGCCCCCTCTGGTGTCTCCCACGTCACCCCCCTTCCGTCCGTGGACCCGGTTGAGGAGTCTTCTGACTCTGGTGGCCCTCCGGTGCAGTCCTCGCCGGCCGCCCCTCCCCAGGTGTCCCCACCCCAGTCCCCTCCTCCGCCGCCCCTGCCGCCGCTGCAGCCGTCGCCGTCGCCGCTGCCGCCGCCGCCGCCGCCGTCGCCGCCCCCGTTCGCTGACTCTGGGGGTGCTCGTCCCGGTCGCCCTGCGGGTGGTCCCTCTGGGGGTGCGGGTGTGGAGAGTGCCGGTGGTAGCCGAGGAGCAGCTTGCGGTCCAGGTGTCGCCGTTGTGCCGCCGCAGCAGCAGTTCCCACCGGTGTCCGCCCTTCGCCTGCTCGGCCTTCCGTCCCCCGACCGTGCGTCGGTTCCTCCCCGCCCGTCTCCTCCTCTTCCTGTCTACGGCCCTGTTTTCCCTCCGCCGGACTCGTCCCCGGCCCGTCTCCCCCCTCGTTCCCCTCCTGTGTCCCCTCCCCTGTCTCCTGACCCGACTCCTCCGTCCCACGTCTGGTCTCACCGTCCCTCCCGTGCTCGTCGTGCCTCGCCTGTCTTGCGCTCCCACCCTATGTTGCTTCGTTCACACGCGTCTCGTCCTCCCCTTCTGCCGTCGCCTCCTCCGTCCTCCCTTGTTGTTGCGCCCCCCCCGCTGTCCGACTACCTTCGTGCCGCTCGTCCTCTTGTTCCTCGGGTCCTTGCCTCCCTCGTTACCGACCCGTCTGTTCCGGTCTCGTGCCTTGACGCTCTTGTCGCTGCTGTCGCTGACTTCACCTCTACCCGCCGCCTTGACTACGCCTCCGCTCTGGTCTCTGACCCTGCCTGTCCTCCGTCTGTCGGGGGTGCTCCTGCCCTTGGCAGTGACGTCCTGGAGGACCGCCAGTTCGAGCTTGCTTTCCTCTCCGAGGCTGCTCCCCATCTCTGTTCCATGCTACTAGTCCCTGAGGGTGACCCAGACGCTTTCGACATCCCGACCCCTCGCACTTACGCTGAGGCGACTTCGGGACCCTGGGCCTCGCAGTGGATAGCTGCCATGGAGCAGGAGATGGCATCTTGGAGATCCACCGGCACCTTCGTCGACGCAGTTCCCCCGCCTGGGGTGAACGTAGTCGATGGCCGCTGGCTCTTCAAAGTGAAGCGCCCTCCTGGAGAGCCGCCTGTCTTCAAGGCGCGCTATGTGGCTAGAGGCTTCAGTCAGCGCGAGGGGGTGGACTTCTTCCAGACTTTCGCTCCGACCCCGAAGATGACTACTCTTCGGGTTCTGTTACACCTAGCTGCCCAGCGTGACTACGAGCTTCACTCACTTGACTTCTCCACTGCCTTCCTTCAGGGCAGTCTACACGAGCAGGTCTACCTGCGCCGTCCTCCGGGCTTTACTGGCACCTTCCCTCCTGGGACCCAGTGGCTCCTGCGGCGCCCCGTCTACGGCCTGCGCCAGGCTCCCCGTGAGTGGCACGACACTCTGCGTGCTACGCTTGCTGACCTGCAGTTCTTTCCGTCTTCTCTCGACCCTTCACTCTTCGTTCGTGCTGGCCAGACTCCGTTCTACATCCTCGTTTACGTCGACGACCTGGTCTTTGCCACAGCAGACAGGGACGCGCTGGCCTTCGTGAAGGCAGAGCTGCTGAAGAGACACACCTGCACTGACCTTGGAGAACTGCGCCGTTACCTTGGCTTGCAGATCTCCAGGGACAGAGCTGCGCGCACCATCACCCTGACTCAGTCACACTTGGTGCGCCAGGTCCTTCAGAGGTTCAGCCTTCAGTTCTCCTCTGCACAGCCCACCCCTCTGCCTGTAGACCACAGGCTCTCCGCTCCAGTGCGTGAGGAGTTGGTAGAGCCCAGCGGCCCCTACGCAGAGCTGGTGGGTTGCCTCATGTACCTGATGACTTGCACTCGCCCAGATCTCGCATACCCTCTCAGCATCCTGGCTCGC
Source organism: Closterium sp. NIES-67 (assembly GCA_027943415.1). Taxonomy (NCBI): domain Eukaryota; kingdom Viridiplantae; phylum Streptophyta; class Zygnematophyceae; order Desmidiales; family Closteriaceae; genus Closterium; species Closterium sp. NIES-67. Next base: position 43,561 of record BQMB01001275.1, on the reverse strand, counting down.
TTTGTGGCCATAGGCAGACACCGACCGCAGCACTGGTCTGCCGCTAAGAGGGTTCTGCGTTATCTTGCTAGTACATCGGGCATGGGGTTAGTGCTAGGAGGACGCAGGCCAACGATCCTTACTGGGCACACAGACGCTTCGTGGGCAGACGACGCTGAGACTCTCCGGTCTACCCAGGGCTACTGCTTCAGCCTTGGCTCAGGTGCCGTCTCGTGGAGAGCTACTCGCTCCTCGTCTGTTGCGCAGTCCAGCTGTGAGGCTGAGATCTACGCCGGTGCCATGGCGGCACAGGAGCTCCGCTGGCTGACCTTCTTGCTCACTGACTTAGGTGAGCGGCCTAGCTCTGCCCCGGTCCTGTTCGCTGACAACAGGGCCATGATCCTCCTGTGTCAGGAGCCTCGACTCGAGGGCAGAGCGAAGCACATTCAGCTGCGGTACTTCCTCCTGCGTGAGCTACAGCAGCGACGTCAGGCTCGCGTAGTACACTTGGCCTCAGGTGCCAACACGGCTGATATCTTTACGAAGGCACTTGCGCCTAAAGATCATCAGCGGCACTGTGTACAGCTTGGTCTAGTTCCTGTAGCCTCTCACTTGCTAGGACCTTGACTTTGTACTGTCCTTTATATGTATACTCAGACTGGACTTGTGTCCTCTCCCAGTGGCTGGACTAGTAGTACCGCCCTGCTCTTGTGCTTGCCTTGTCTGTAGTCCTTCTGACTGGTCGCTCAGACCCTTGTCTCAGAGGTTGGACTAGTAGTGCCGCCCTGAGCTGTTTGTTTAGGACTTTCCCCTATGCAGTCTAGGGGGTGTGTCAAACATGTCTATGTGTTATGTTTGTATAGACTGTATAGGGTAGCCTCTTAGAGGGTACAACACTTAGCTATATTGTGTGTACTCTCTCTGTATCACCAACACTTCAATTTCTGATAGGCTTGCCTCTACCAAGCCTAGGGGGTGTGTTAAATCATATTTGTTATATAATTGTAGGCTTGGTAGGTGTTACTGAACTCTACTATAGAGGGTACAACTCCCTCCTCGTATGCCTCTCTCTCTCTCTCTCTTCTATTCCAACCCTCTTTTTCTCTCGTCAACTTCCTCTCCTAGCTCCTAATCCTCTCGCCATTTCATGGCCGCCTTCCTTCCTAGCTAAGTTAGCCTTCTAACAGTACGCACTGTAGTCGAGCCCAGTAAGGAAAATGAAATTTCCTTACACCTACACTGTTTCCACGCTGCTGATGTACACCATACAAGCGTCTCAATTTTCATGATAACAACAGAGGCCTTGCATGAATCATAAATAGCAAATAGTACTAAAGCCAGTCGGAGACTCGGAGTGGAGAACATGATCTATTGCACAAATGGAATGCAATACTCAACCACTGGCATCCTCCGTGCCCTCCAAAACATCGACCAGCGCTTGGGCTTTCGCCTTCGCTCGTCCCGAGCAAGCCTCACTCTGTAACAAACCCATCAAAGCTGGCAAAACCCCTTCCTCAACCATCCTCCTCCCCAACTGCTCCCCATCCTCCCCATGCCCATCTCCCCCATCCCCCTCTCCTGAACCTCTCAGATGCCCGCCAGTGGCCAGCAGCAGCAGTGTCATAATTGCATCCTCCTGTGCTCTAGGCGAGCCCTTCGCCACAACATCGACCAACACCCCAATTGCATCACCAACACCACCACCGCTCCTCACCGCACTGCCACCATTTCCACCGTTTCCACCATTTGCACTACCACCACCCCCACTAGCAGCACTGCAGTTGTTACCACTGGTAGCGTCACCACCACTAGTCCACCCTCGTCCCTCCACTGCTACCAGCCGCGCCCGGCCCTCTTTCAACCGACAAATATTCGCCAGAACAGCCATTGCTTTCTCCTCGAGTCCCGACTCCTTATAAGCAAGCACCTCTAAAAGCACCTCCACCGCTCCTGCCTCAACCAACTCCAAGGCTCCTTGAGGGTCCCTCGAAACGTTAAATAACACAAGGGCAGAGTCTTTCCTCCCTCTGGTTGACCCCGTTTTAAGCACATCCAGTAGTAACGGCACCGCGCCGCTCTCCCTGACCTCAATAAGAAGTGACTCGCTAACAGACAGAGTGAACAGAGCCGCTGCTGCGCCTTCTTTCGAAGCTACAGTGCCGCTGCGAAGCAGATTTACTAGCAGCTGAACCCCGTTGCACACTGCTATCTCCCCAGCCACGCCTTTGACTAGAGACACTAGCAGCAGGCACGAGACCGCATGCTCCTGTGTCTTTAAGTCCGGGCCCGAGAGGAGATCAACTATGAGCGGCACTCCGCCGCACTCCACCGTGAGTTCTTTCGCTGGGGGTTGCTTCCGAAGGAGGGATCGGAGGGATGATAATGCATCTCTTAGCTGCCTGTCAGAGGAAGAGGAGGGTTTGGAGGAGGAAGAGGAGGAGGCAGAGGAGGAAGAAGCAGAGGAAGAGGAGGAGCGAAGAGTGGTCAGCAAGTCACGGATCTCCTCTAGAAGGTGATCCTCTACTGTATCTGTTGCATCAGAGGCCATAGCAGCATTCCCCACTGCAACCCCGTCTTCCTTCTCTGTGCTACGCCCTTCTGCTTGTGCCTGCCTGCCCTGCTGCTGCTGCTGCTGCTGCTGCTGCTGCTGCTGGGAGCGCTGGGGGGAGTCTGGGTGGTCCTTTCTCCTCATCCAGTCCAGGGAAGCACCCCCTAGAGGGCTCATGGGCCACCGATCCCTCCCCCCTCTGCCTCCGCCTCCCCCTCCTCCACTTGCATCCCCCACCCCTCCTCCCCCCCCTGCTCCTGCTCCTGCCCCTGCCCCTGCCCCTGCCCCACCGCCTCCCCCACCCCCTCCCCCAACCCCACCCCCACCCCCTCCCCCTCCCCCTCCCCCTCCCCCTCCCTTCATCGCATCCAGGAACCCTAGCATGTTCCCCGCACTCCCTGTTTTTCTCCCCAGCCCGCCCCCTCCCCCTTCCGCCCCTCCCCCCACCCCTCTCGAGCCCGGCCCCACTCCACTCCCTCCAGACCCTCCTCCTCTCACCCTCCCCTTCCTAACCCCTTCTCCAAACCCCCCTGCACCACCACCAGCACGGGGACTGCGAATATCAAGGAAAACAATCCCCCTGGGGCTTCTCACCTCCAGCGACCCACTGCTTCCGCTCGTCCCCCCTCCCCCTGCCCCTCCCCCTCCGCCTCCCCCCCCTCCTGGTACCCTGGGGCTGGGGAACTCTAGGCCGCCTCCGCTGCTGAATCCGCTGCTGCTGTCACTGCTGCTGCCAGGGCTTAAGGGCCCCAGGAATAGCCGGGAGGTGCGCTCTTGTGCGGACACCTCTGCAGCAATTGCTTTTTGAACCGAGGGCTCTAGCCCTGCTGCTGGCAGTGCAGAGCCTGCTGTAGCGCCGGCTGTAGCGCCGGCTGTGGCACCACGAGGGGGGTAGGTGCTGGCTAGGCCTATGAGCTCCACTGTAGAGCCACCGGTGCTGCTGGATTTGTGCACTACTGCTGGCTTGTTGGGAGACCCGTTAGTAGCAGATCCGTTAACAGCAGACCCGGTGGTAGAAGACCTGTTCGGTAGTGCACCCGGCTCAGTAGCCCTGTGGGTATCCCTAAACGCAGCCGCTGCGCCTCCTGGGCCGTCGATGTCGCTCTCGCTGAAATCCACACCGTCGGATCGCGATCTATGCCTCCCACCACCACCCCCAGCAGCAGCAGTAACAGTATTAATGCCACCAGCAGCAGCAGCAGCAGCAGCAGCCGCCCCACGAAGCCGCCCCTGCACCTGCTGCTGCACCTGCTGCCCCCCATGCACCACCTTACCCATCCCCGCTTTAAGCTGCTTCACCACCTCGTGAAACGACTGCCCTAACGGATCATCAGACGAAGCAGGAGCTACAGTGGACACTCTGCGTAGTCCGTCCCCTACTGTTGCTCCTGCTTTCCGGAGCCCTCCCCCTATGGCCTTTCCAAACCCTGCTGCCATGTTCATTGGAGCACCCATCCCTCCCATCCCGCCTCCCCCTCCTCTCGCTCCTCCTGCTCCCGCTCCCCCTCCCCCTCCCCCTCCCCCTCCCATCCTGATGCCGCTGGATATGGCTAGCCCTGATCCCTGCCCCTGCCCCTGCCCCTGCCCCTGCTGCCTGCTGTTGCTGCTGTCACCAATGCGCCCGGAGTTCCTCCCACTGCTGCTTGTATCGAAATCAAACTCGTCGTCCTCCTTATAAGCGCCCCGCTTCTGAAACTCAAACGATTTCGGCTTCCTTTGTTGTCTACCACCAATGCAGCTGCTGCCACGGCCCCCATCTTTAGCGCCCGTACCAATATCGAACTCGTCATCCTCGTTATGAGCCCCCCTCGATTCAAACTCAAACGATCGGTGCTTTCTCTGTGACACCTGCTGGGTATGCGCCCTAGAACTGCCAGGGTTGCTGCCCCCACCACTCCCCACCACCGCTCCCAACCGTCCTCCACCTCCTCGCATAACTCTTCCTAAATTGTCGCCCCCAGTTGACCCGACCTTCCCTTCCCCGTGGAAACTATCTAGGGCAGCCAAAAAATCATTCTGCCCGGTTCCCCCATCCCCCATGCCCCCTTTCCCGGGCCTCAGGTTTTGAGGCTGCAAGGAACCCCCCCGAAGCAGACCCTCTCTCCCCCGAACCCTGCCCAAGCCTCCGCCCAAACCCCCGCCTGGGCTTCCACCCCTATTCTCCGCCTCCGCTCCGCTTCGACCTACCCCCGCTCTTAACCCTCCGCCGAACCCCCCTCCGCCAATCCCCCCTCCGCTAAGACCGGGCCCCATAGATCCGATAGTAGCAAGTCCGGAGGGGGACGGTTGTCCCGCACGTGAGGGGGTAAGAGCTGTGCTTCTATTGAGCGGGCTTTTGGAAATCTCCTTAATCGGCGCGGAACCTGCGCGTCCGCTGCCGCCCGCTCCCCCAGCTTCCCCCCCCGCGGATAGCACATCCGCGCGCGCACTCCCCCCTCCCTCGCGCCCACTTGCCCTCCCGCTGCCTTGCTTCTCCAGTAAGACACTATCTAGGACATCGTGGAAGGCTGTGATTGGCTGGCGCGCGGATGACACGTCCCCGGGCTGTAGGGAGATGGTTCGGCGGAGCCCTTCCCCCAATCCCTCCCCAGCAGTTGCGCCGCCTAGGCCTCCGCCCAAGCCTCCCCCCGCCCCCCCCAACGCTGCCCTGGGGTTCCCCGCGCGGCCTCCGCGCATGGGGGAGAGCGCGTGCGCCATACCCTTCATGGCGGGTCGGGCAAGGCCGCCGCCGCCACTGCTAACTCCGCCGCTGCTGCCAACTCCACCACTTCCTCCCTGTTGCTGCTGCTGCTGTTGGCGAAGCTTCGCGAATGTCTGGTCATCGGAAGGGCTCCAAGATTCTGATCCAACGGTTCTCCTGCTTGCTCCCGAAGTCGCTCCTGATTGGTCGAAACTAAATCCCCCATGCCCCTGCCGAGGCTGCTGCAGTGGTGTGAGTCTTCGCCTGTCCTCGATATTGTCATCCCCGTCATCCGATAAGAACATGTCCAGTATCGCGGTCTTCGATTCCACAGAGTGCGTTCTGCGCAAGCCCACTCCGCCATCCTGGCTACGCGCACCCCCCCCTCCGCCAAGCCCCCCTCCTTGACGCACGCTCCCCCCGCCAAACCCCCCTTGACCCGCACTTGAGCCTAACTCCGTCCCCCCATGCCCCTTCCGCCAATTGGGCGCGCTATCCATCGGTACAATTGCGCCTATCCCTTCCCCCGCACTGGAAACGCGCAACACCCCGCCTCCCCCTTCCGCTCCGCCACCCCGCCCAAACGCGGCAAAATTCCCCGGCGGGGGGGTGCGGGAGCGGAGATCAAACGCCGGGTTTCTAGGCGAGGGGGGAATCCGCGCTCCGCCTCTGCCCGTCGGAGTTGCGCTTGCGCTCCCGCCCCCCCGCGGCCTGGGGGAGCGCACCAAAGGCCTCTCGCTGTTCCGCGCGCCCCTGGCGCTGCTGTTGCGCCCCTCGTCCTCGCTCATTCCGCCTTCCGACCAGAATCCGCTCCCCCTTCCACGCGCACTGCTGCTTCCGCCATCGCCTCCCCCTGAACTTGCGGTTATTCCGGCTGACGACGGCCCAAAATCGGCTCCTGGAACCAGAGTTGTGACTAAACCGGGAGTGACCCCGTTTCTGTCACACCAGGAAGATATCAAATCCCTTAAAGCCTGATTCGATAGAAGGTGGGTATGATCCAGTCGATCTCCGGTTTTCGGGCAGGTTAGGTGACCTTCGTCGAACCATCGCTGGATGGCTGCCCGTTCGTACGTCTGCCCAGATGCAACGATCGCTGGATCGGACATGAGTTGTAACGACAGCGGGCATACGAACTCCGGGGGTACTTCCAGGTGCGTGTCAACTGCCTCAGCCGCAGCAGCAGCTGCAGCCGCAGCCGCCGCAGCCGCACGTTTCAGTACGAAGGAGTCTGACGGAAGGAGGATTTTCATGCTCGGCCGGTTTGGTGGACGGCCGGCACGCCCGTCGCTCCCTTTCGTTAACGACATCGCTAACGGCGAATTCAATCACTTATCTCACGTGCTACTTCAATAGTAGACTGTCGGGTTTGAGAACTAGTGGCTGGAGTCTGGACATGTGGTAGCAATACCTAATTACAGTCTGTCGCACACATGCAGTAAGCCACGAGGACATATCTAAGGAAATCTCCGCGAGGGACAATGATTAGCTGCGGAACAGCCGCGGCGACACTCCGCCACCAGTGCAGGATGATGAACTGTAGGATGTGGGAATGAACAGATGGACAGCGGTATTAGGGACTGGTGTGATGTGGCGTGCGTGAGGAAATAGGGACATTCAACGCAACAAGCAGCAGCAATGACTGGCAGTGACTGATGAGTCTGGTCTGGTCTGGAGACATAGCGGGTACGGGGAATCGCAGTGGAGGTTCGGCTAGGGTGTGGTGGCTTGGGTGCTGCTCGCCTCGCTAGATCTGGGACCCAGTTCGCTTGGGCCTTGTTCCCTGGGACTGTAGTTCCTGCCCAGGGGCGGTATGAAGGGAGCGAGGGTGAAGAGTGGTGATGAGGTCCACACAGTGCTGTAGTGGAGGCTGGACAAGGGGAGGGAATTTCAGGGACGAGGAAGTCAGCGGAAGGGCAGGGAAGGGCAGCCCGAAGGTCAGAAACGGTTCTGTAGGTTACACTGGCACTTTTGGGAGCTCCGGCTCGGGTTCCTTCGGACCTTGGGAGCTCCGTATCGCCTGCTTTGGAGAGATTGGTTCGGAGACCTATCGGAACATCAAGATTCGAGAGATCCAGCCGAAGCTGGAAAATGCTTTGCTTCGGCAGGAAAGCCTGGAACTTCCAAAGCCACGAAGCAAGCCTTGGGGCTGGCGTGGCAGCTTGGTTCCAGTTTCGGCAGCCAGGAGGGATTTCGGCCCAGGCGACAAGGCTCGGCGACGATGAGGCAGCCTGGCTGCCACATGACCTTGGGCTCTGCTTCACAGGATAAGGACCATCCCAAAATCTCGTACGCGGTGGGAATTTATTCCGCAACAGGGATTCACATTTCGAGCTACTGTATGAGGGGATGTAAAAGAACGATGCCCACTATTCCCTTCAAGGAGCGTTGAATGAGTTCACTTTGTTAAAGCCAGGGACCCAAGTTTCCAGAACCTGGGGCAAGTGTTCTACACTTGGTTGGGAAAAAACAGGTTTTGTGTCGGGAGGGTGCGTGAATTGCAACACTCGCAGGCGATTTCACTGGTGCCTACAGCTCGCCGGCCAATCAGTAGTTCTAGTCCCAACCAACTGTGTTACAGTTGGTAAACTTGGGTCCCTGGCTTTAATATATATAATATTATTTGGGTTCCAATCCAGAGCTTCCCATTAGGCAGGAGAACAGACTCTTGTGACATTCCTTAGTATTGTGAGTCATCATCCAACGCATGACAAGTAGACGCCCACTGTATTCATCGTCCCTCTGTACAAGAGCAACTTAAAGCAAGCCCCCAACCGGCCCAACAATTTCAAATGCACCAGATGAGCATCAGTCATCTTCCTCCCATGAGTCCAAGCTCTCCACCTCACGCACTCTCCAAATGTCGTGATGCACATTGATCACATCCTGTCCTTCACCTCCCATGCTCGTACCACCAACCGTTGCCGCTTCTATGCATTCAGCTCTCGCCATCTCCTGCACACATCTTGACGAATCAGATTCCACATCGTCTTCAGACCTCCTTCCTGCACGTGTCGTGACAACATCGGTGCTATCACCTGCATTACCAGCAACACATTCACCACCACCCTCGAAAACCAAACAAGAAACGGAAGGGAAGGCAGCAAGCCTCCTCAAAAGGATACTGAAACACACATCCCTGGGGCGCTCTTCATTTGGGTCCCAGCATCAACACCACAAGCAAGCATAGCCATTTGACACCAACATCCCGTAGCACCCTCTTGAACCATGGATGCAGGAAACATTCTCCAATCCTCCCAATTCGCGCATTCCTAGCCCCGCCCCCCACCCCCCACCCCCCCCCCCACTTCAAAGGCTTCTGTCAAGAGTTTCCTCCAACCTCCATTCGTCCCCCTCACGCCACGCCTGCACAAGCCACTCCTTACCCCACCCTCTGCCCTCCCACCTCTCGTACCTCCACCCTCTTGCTACTCACGGGCGTGTGTTGAAGTGCCTTCATCAGCCTCATGCTGCTCCCGAAACCCCCCCTCCTCTTTGCACGTTCCCTCCTTGCCTTCCTTGCTCCCCTCCTTCTGCTCGTGTGAGCACCCTTCTTCCTCCTCCCCTGCCTCGTCTCCCGCACCCCGCATTGCCTTCCCATCGTCGCGCTTCCCATCGACGCCCTTCCCATCGTCGCCCTTCCCATCGTCGCCCTTCCCATCCGTGCTGTTGAAACCCACCACCTCCCCCACACGCCCCTCCTCCTCCACAGGTGCGTCCCCCCTCCGTTCCCTCAACACCTCTGCTTCATCTCTCACTTCCGCTGCTGCTGCCTCTTCCCCTCTCATCGTCCCACTCACCTCTACCCTACCCCCCGCCTCCTTAACCCTCAGCACCTCTGCTTCAGCCCTCGCCTCAATAACTGCTGCCTCAACCCCTTTCAGCGTCCCACTCAGCTCCCCCTTACCCTCCGCACGTGTAAGTCTCTCCCTCAGTACCTCCGGTCCACCCCTCGCCTCCTTACCTCCTGCCTCTACCACTTCCACCGCACCAGACTCCTCTCCCTTCTTCTCCGCCGCTTTCAGCCTCTCCCTCATCATCCCCGTTTCAGGTCTCGCATCCTTGGATGTTGCCACAACCTCTCTCACAACCGCAATCACCTCTCCCTTCCTCTCCGCCTCCTCAAGCCTCTCCCTTAGCACCACTGCTTCAGCCCTCGCGTCCTTAGCTGCTGCCTCGGCCTGTTTCATCACCCCAGCCACACTCCCCTTACTCCCCGCCTCCTTAAGCCTCTCCCTCAGCATTTCCGCGTCAGCCCTCGCGTCCTTGGCTGCTGCCTCGGCCTCTTTCATCATCCGCATGTACAGGCTCGCAATCATCCCCATCTCCCTCACCTTCTCCTCCAGCCCCCTCACCACCCCCTGCTGCGCCCTCATCCTCCTCCCCTCCTCCCCCCCCCACTCCTCCTCTCCTGTCCTCTCCTCCACTCCCTCTCCCCTCTTCTGCTCGTCCTCTGCCCTCATCCATTGCTCTCGGCTCAACGCTCCCGTTTCACTGGACCCTGCATTCCCCTCCCCTGCATTCCCCTCCACTGCTTTCCTCCTCTGCTCTGCCTGCACTAGAACCGCCTCTAGGGCTTCCTTCCATTCCTCAGCCCTCCTTTCGGCCTCGTCCAACCTCCTTTGCAACTCCACCTCGTTTCCTCGCTTAACTTCCCTCCCCCCCCTCTCCTCTGTCCCCACATCCCCACTGCCCTCCCCTGCCTCACTGGCTGATTGAGGAGGGGCCGAAGGGAAATGCTGTGAGGAAGACGCGTAGTGGGAGAACGGGGGGACATGAGGTGGTGGGGGGTGGGGGGGACGGGGAGGAGCGTGTGGAGACGGAGGGGGAGAGGGAGGGGCATGAGGATGCGGAGGGGGAGGGGGAGGGGGAGGGGGAGGGGGAGGGGGAGGGGCGTGAGGATGCGGAGGGGGGGGGGAGAGGCTTGCGGAGGAGGCGGAGGATGGGGGGCTGGGTAATGATCGAAAGGTGGAGGGGGGAAATAATGATGCTGGTATGGATGGTGGTGTGGGAAGGGGTCATGCGAGGGATGGGGGTGGTGAGGGGGAGGAGAAAGGGGATGAGGAGGAGGAGGGTGGTGGTGAGGGGGAGGAAGATGATTGGGATGAGGATGATGGGGAGAGTGATGAGCGGGAGGATAGTGAGGAGGAGGAGGATGGTGGGGGGGAGGAGGAGGATGGGGAGGAGGATGATGATGGGGATGAGAATTGGGGGGTGGGTGATGACCAGGGTGATAGTGGTCATGAGGATATGGCGGAGGAGGAGACGGATGAGGACGAGGAGGAGGGGGAGGATGCGAGGGAAGAGGAGGAGGGAAATCCCCTCCTCCACACTCCAAAAGCGAGGGGTTCAGTGCGCTCGCCGAATAGAGAGAGGCCAACGGGGGAGGCGGAAGGGGGGGAGAAGGAGAAGCAGCCGGCACAGGCAGGTGCGATGAAACCGCCCCAGCAGCTGCTCCAGCAGGGGCTCTTGCCACACCAGCAGCTGCTCCAGCAGCAGGGGCTCCAACAGCTACACGGGCAGCTGCTCCAGCAGCAGGAAAGCCTACAGCCACACGGGCAGATGCTCCAGAATCAGGGGCGCCTAAAGCCGCACCAGCAGCTGTTTCCACGGATAGACCCTCTTCTGCAGTCCGGTCGGCCTGTGGCAGGAAGAGCAGCAGCGACTCTGACAAGTCCAGCAGCGCAGACTCAAGGTTGCCTGCCGTTTCCGCTGCCTCACTAGCGACCAGAGCCTCCCAACTATCCTCTCCACCAAAGCTGGTAACATGTGCTGTAACATGGCTCGGGTTGCTAGGAACATGCGTAGTAACTTGGCTGGTAACCTGGCTTGGACTGCAACTCGCTTGGCCGTTGCTCCTCGCTGCAGAAGCCCCAGTCGCAACCCCAACGGTCTTCTGCTCACTGCAACCCTTCCCTTGCTGCGGCTGCTGCTGCCGCTGCTGTTGTGCCTGCTGTGCCTGCTGCTGTGTCTGATGTGGCTGTTGTGGCTGCTGTGGCTGCTGTGGCGGCAGCGGCTGCTGTGGCTGCTGATATGGCTGCTGTTGTGGCGGCACCAGTTGGGCTGTCTGGCGCATGCTCCTCTCAACAGCAAAGCGGTAGGTGCGAGACAGATTCGCCACAACACGGGACACACGAGCCCCTGAGGAAGACCCCTCCGCTCCTACTCCCCACAGCTCCAGCCCCCCTCCACTGGCCTCCATCACCAAAAAAGGCGCATTTGGCTCTATAATGGCAGACTCGATAGTAGCGGATACGAGATTTGCCGGCTGGGAAGTAGAAGGTTTAGCAGGTGCGTCCAAACCTGCGGATGACGGCTGGTTGGAGGTGAAAGGCACTGGGGTTGGGATTGGGAGGTTACTGGGCCGCTCCTGCTGTAGCTTCTCCTCTTGCTGTTTTTGCAGCTGGCGTTGCTGCTCTAGTTGTTGCTGTTGCTGCTGATGTTCCGCCTGTGCTGCTGGCGTTGACTGGCGCTCCAGCTGATTCCCTTCCTCCTGTTCCTCTGATGCTCCTGGAAGGCCGGCAGAATGCACGACGCCAAGGCTGGGTCTACCGCTGGCACTAACAGCAACACCAGCACTGAAAGGATCAGGTCGTGTCGCGGCTGCCAAACCACCAGTGCTCACTGGCACATCGCTTGTCCGATCAGATTTTCTCTTGAACGCCATTTGAGAAACAGCTGCTGCTGGCTCAACACCAGGTTGAGACGAGATTTCGGAGGTTGGTGAGCGAGATCGAATCGAATCTGACTGTATAGCAGTGCAGCTGACTCTTGCAGGCTGAGAATCTCCATCCGACTTAGGTAGCGCCGACCCTGGTGGAATAGACTGTGGATCTTGAGTAGATCGTGGATCTGGGGTGGATAGTGGATCTGGGGTGGATAGTGGATCTGGGGTGGATAGTGGATCTGCGGTGGGTTGTGATTCCGGAACCAATTCGGATGAAGTTGTGCTAGAAGGAGTTGGATCTGATGATAAGCGACGGCCGAGACCAGATACGTCCTCTGCTGCACACGAGATGAGGGAAACGGGTGAAAGAACGAACGTAGAAACGGAAGAGGGAGGGACAGAGGATGGACGGAAAGTGATTTTTGAGTCGACTCAAAAATCACCCACGAGATGAGGGAAACGGGTGAAAGAACGAACGTAGAAACGGAAGAGGGAGGGACAGAGGATGGACGGAAAGACGGACGGAGGGGTGGACGGAAGGAAAGAGCAATTAGAGGTACAAATATCCGCGAACGATAAGAGAGAGAGAGAGAGATTTAAAGCTGTAGCAGAGGTGTATTTTGAGTCGACTCAAAATACACCTAGACGGAAGGAGGGGTGGATGGAAGGAAAGAGCAAGTAGAGGTTCAAATTTGCGCGAACGATAAGAGAGAGAGAGAGAGAGAGAGAGAGAGAGAGAGAGAGAGAGAGAGAGAGAGAGAGAGAGAGAGAGAGAGAGAGAGAGAGAGAGAGAGAGAGAGAGATTTAAAGCTGTAGCAGAGGTGTAGAGAGCCTGGTGAACAGGCCAGATCCAATGGATGCTACCGGCAGAGAATCCTGTTCAAATGAATTGATTGGAAGGTAGACGACGAAGGTCAAGAAAGAGAACTTGCCTTCAGAGCTGGACCGAAGCCCGAAAGATGGCATGACTGCTACAGAGAATCGGCGAAGCAAGCAACGACAGCCTGTGACATGCTAGCCTGAGCCTGAACCTAATCACACGGCTATTCTCCCTGCATGTCTGAACACGTATCCAGATGCCAGCATATTCTGCAGGTAGTATCCGATGAAGGCGGCGCAGCTTGAGAGTGGAAATATGGAGGAGAAACAAGGCTAAGAGAATTTCAGAATCCCGTGGCAATTGCCGGACCCAACGACAGAAGAGCGAGACAAGCCTGAACGAAAGACCAGCAAAATTGCTCGTTGCTGTGGCTTCGGATTCGCGAAGCCTTCGCGAACCCGGCTGTGGGTCAAGATCGCAGCGAAAGTTTTCCAGGGTTACCTTGTTTCCATCCAGCGGGTCTCGTTTGTGCGGGTCATTGGCGAAGGCTGTTGGTTTGGCTGACCGTGAATCCCAGCTCTGCCCAGTTCTTGGCGTGTCGGTCACGCTAGATCTGACACCTCACCGGAATTTTACGGTGGAGGATCTCGGCGAAACCGTTCAGCTGCAGGACGCTTCGAAACTGTTCAGCTGCACGACGCTTTTGCGAGGATCCACATAATGGTAACTCCGAATCGTCAGACGGTTGTGCGAGAATTTCTGACGTGTCACCTCCACTTTCCAAACCGAATCCGAACCAAACCTTGGGAATGCCGTCCATCTGTCAGTTTCTGTGCTCTGTGCTTCGGCAGATTCACAGACCTAGCAGGCCCACCGTCAGCAGACTCATGGATTTTGTTATCTTGTCAGCAGACTTACGGATTCCGCATAACTTCTGTCACCTAAACTTAGCAAAGCAGACCGTTCTGTGACTGCCTAGCTTAGCATCTTGCGGATTCGCCGATTCGCGGGTTATTTTAAATAGCCGACGGTAATGGTGCCTCGGAGCGATTTTGATGGGTTCTACGCGAATGCAGACCCTGTAGAAGAAAGAGGTCGTCGCGTAGCAGGAGATAATCCTGCTTCTAGGGCGGATGAACAAGCGTCTCGTTTTAGGCAAAATGAAGCACAATCCGTAGCTCCAGCTACAAATGCACCAGGAGGTAATCCGCTCTACGTAGGATCCGCTGAAGCCGTTCCCATCCACTGGCAACACGAACCGTACTCTCATCCCGAATCCGATTCCGTTCTAGCCAATCAGAATTCGTCACCTATCCCAGCCGATACCACTTATTTTTCAGCCGTTGAGCCCCCATCGATCTCGCCTGACGTCATCATGGCCTCAGGACCAGAACGCCGGTTCGCGGCTCCTGCAGTGACGCCACTAGGAGATGGTACTGGAATTTTAGCTAGCATTAAGAATCTAGATGGCAGTGAGGACGCGGTTGACGATCACGCCATAGCAGCCGCTCTCCAAGAGGAATATCTTAAAACGGGAACAGAGCGAAACGCTCACCAGATTCTTGTACCCGAGTCCTCGTCAAACGATCCTGCCATAGCAGCAGCTTTGCAGGAGGAGTACCATAAAACAGATTCCCCCCTCGAGCGCGATCCGACAGAGCATGTCTCAGACGACCACGCCATAGCAGCAGCCCTACAGGAAGAGTATTCTAAAATGAAGACTGAGGGAAACAGTAGCGGGGAGTCTCTATCTCAGTCGTCTTACCAACCAGAAGGTCCAGCAGAGCCTGTCTCAGACGACCACGCCATAGCAGCCGCCCTACAGGAAGAGTATTCTAAAACGAAGACTGAGGGAAACAGTAGCGGGGAGTCTCTATCGCAGTCGTCTTACCAACCAGAAGGTCCAGCAGAGCCTGTCTCAGACGACCACGCCATAGCAGCCGCCCTACAGGAAGAGTTCCTCAAGGAAGCCGAATCAGAAGCGGACTCAGGCAGCAGAGGCTGGGGAGCCTCTGGCTCGGGATCAGCAGTGTCAGGCTCAGGATCGTGGATTGGAGGCGCGGAGGATTGGCTCCGGGGAATATTTCCGACCCTGGCTGGGCCGGGAAAAGATCCGGGGAGGTTGTCAGGTGTGGATGCACCGAGGCAAGGGAGGGTTGCTAGTAAGGGCGTGTTGCCTGCACGGAGGAATTCGCCTGGCGGAAGGGGTTCCCCAGCCACAAGACGTTCCCCAGCTAGGGGAATTTCCCCCATGAAATGGCTGTCTCCAGTGGGTCGGAGGACACCAGAGGGGAGGAATGTAGCTGGGGAACAGGAGGCAGCGCCGCTTGACGCGTTGCCAGTGGCACCTGCAGGTGCTGCTGCGACAGCAGGGGCAGCACCAGCAACAGCAGCAGCAGCAGAAGCAGCAGCAGCAGCTGGACAAACAAATATTGACTTCTCTCCAATTGAACCTGCTGTATCCAGCCGTAGCAATCAACTAAGGCCATTGGAAGGTCCTGTTGAGTGTCTATTGAGCCCATGTGTAGGCCCTCCTGGGAGTCAGTCAAGCCCGTGGATTGGCCCTGGCGCTGCTCCTGAACCCAGTCCGCTCACCAGGTCGCTGTCAGACCCCTCTTTAGTCACACTCGCCTACCATCACATCCAGGGGGATAGTACTGCCTCTCCTCGTCGTGACAATGAGGAGGAGAGTCCGACTGTGTCGCCACAGGACGCCCCATGGGTGAACCCTTCGTTACAGTCAACCCCTATACGGTCACCCCGTCTTGTAGGATCGTCTCCTTTCTCTCCTGGTGGCGAGTACCCTGCGCATGGCCCCCCAGGTGCTCCTGTTTCGGGACCTTCTGTTGCAGACGGTGTTACATGGGTTGATGACCCACCAGGGGCTCCTGCTGCTGTACCAGGTTACCCTTCCCCTCCTCCCGCGCTGGCTGCGCCCCTTTCCTCCCCCGTTCTTGATTTCTCTTCATCCCCACCTGTGCCGAACCGAAGGCTGGTGCTGCAGATGGCAGAGAGGGAGAGGGAGAGGGAAAGGGAAAGAGAAAGGGGAATGGAGATGGCAGAGAGGGAGAGGGAGATGGAGATGGGAAGGGTGAGGGAGCAGGGCCATCCGGAGCAGTATGGGAGGGCGGGTCGGGAGGAGCAAGGGTGGGGAGAGCAGCAGGGGCGGGCTTGGATGGATGGCAGGGCAGCAGATGCTGCAGCAAACAAGGCAGCTTGTACTGCAGCAGATGCTGTAGGAGACAGGGCAACAGGTACTGATGCAGCATCAGATGCCCTATCTTCTGCAGCAGCAGCAGGGGATGGTGGCCTGCCTGCCCATTTGGGAGCTGCTGCGCAGAAATCCGGCGTTTTCGATGAAGACGATTATGTGGATTCTCCAGGGGAGGAGGTTGATGGGGACCTGGCTCTGGCTATGGAGCTGGCTTCGGAGGAACTGAGTAAGCAAGTCGCTTCTTAGGGCCCAGGGCTTTTCATCTCTCACAACACCCATACCTGCCCTTCCCTGCCTCCTTTCCGCAACTCTCCCTGGCTCTGCCTATGGAGCTGACGTCAGAAGAACTGTGTAACCAAAACGCCTTATAGGGCCTAGAGCTTTTCACACCCGTACCTTTCCTTTCGATGCCTCCGTTCTCCAACCCTCACTGGCTCTGGCTGTGGAGCCGGCTTCAGAAGGACGGAGTAAGCAAGTCCCTGTCTGTCCCTCGGTTTAAGTGCCTAAAAAAATACGCTTAAAAAATACAGAGAAAGGAAGACGCCTTCCAGGGCCATTTTGTTCATCAGATATACAGTACCCTCTCTGCCCGTCTATGCCTCCTCCCTGCAATTCTCACTCGCTCCTTCACCCCTCACCTGGACGCACGTTTTTTGCCTTGTTTTTGCTTTTTCCCTGTGGTTCCACCTCCCGTTTTGCCTAAGGGAGGTCGAACAGACTCTTTCGCCCCCCAGCTGAACTCTCCTTTCTTCTCCCTTCTGTGAATGTACTCCCCCACCTGCCCATATGTGTGTGTCATGTTTTGCTGTGATGCGCGGTGCTGTGTGGTACTGCGTGAGGTGCTGTGCGGTACTGTGTGTGGTGCTGTGTGCTGCGCGGTGCTGTGAGCAGACAATGCTGGTTTGACCAGCAATGAGCCCCCAAGCGGAGGACGGTCGATTAAGAGGCTTTTTACTCGATCCAACTCCGTGCTTGTACGTGCACTCGTCTTTTCTCGCGCTCAATTCAGCCCGTTCCTTTGAGTCAACTGAAAAATAAACCTCGTTTCAACATCATGCTTGTTGTACGTGCAAGTTGGTTTTTGAGAATTCTCAAAAACCAAAAAGTAGCCTCTTTTCAACCTCATGCTTGTTGTACGTGCACCACCCATCTTAGCTCGTGCTCGGCGCTTCTCTTTCTCTCTTCTACTATTCCTCCTTCATTCTTTGTCAACTTTTTTTTCAACGCCCGGGCATTAAAATCCTTACAACCCCTTCCTTTCTGCTTGGGCCACAGCATGTGCTTGGGCACTGGTGTGAGGTGCATGCATGTATGCATGTTAAATCTCCTTCTTCTTTCCTTTTTCCACGTATGAAAACCCCTTCCACCCCCTTCCAACCCCTTCCACCCCCTTCCACCCCCTTCCACCCCCTCCCCTTCCACCCCCTTCCACCCCCTTCCAACCCTTTCCACCCCTTTCCACACCCCTTGCAGCACAGCATGCGTGTGAACAGTGGCAGACTGCCATCGTTGAGAGAGAGTCTATCAAGCCACCAGACGCTCACAGAGAGGTGAGAAGGTCGTTCATTGAGGGAAGGCAGAGCAGCGCATGCACGAATGGTAAGGCTGCTGATGGGTCCTTTGATAGCCATCATTGAGAGAGGGTCTATCTGTTGGAAGTGGTTCGCCAACCACTAGGGCGGCCTAGGGGTGGCGAGCATAATCGTGGGAGGAATTTCCGACGGTGGGAATTCGGAAGAAGTGACGGTGCGACGGTGGTGCACTAAGGAAAACGGTGGAAATAGGATGACGGGAAATGATGAGAAAGAAGGGGAAGATGTGGGAAGGAAGGTGTGAAGAAAGTGTGCATGTGGAGTTACGGGAGGAGTTGGGGAACAAAATGAGATTTCGGACGGTGCGTGTTCAGTAAGCACCAAACTTGGGGTCGGTGTCGATGTTGAAACACGCAGACCGCGTTTCAACGTGATTGTGTGCGCGACCCGAAACGAAACGAGGCGCGCTCGTTACTCGAAGCGCCCTCGGTGGTTACGAGTCGCGAATTGACATTCTGGTTGACTATAAAAATGCTTGTCTGTTTGTTCTTAAAAAATATATACAGTTGAATTCTGAAACTTGCAAAAGTACGTAATCACGACTTCTAGCAAACCCGAGGATATCGTTGGAATCGTGTCGACAAGGAGATTATCATAGAGCCTAGTGCCTCGATATAATCCTAGTGCAAGGAGTCCTTGCAAGGCGAAATCCCGTCGGCGGAGGCGGAGTAGGTGAACATACTGATGTCCGACTCCCATTCCCGCAGAAGTCCCTGGATGATATAGCTAATCATCTCCTTCTCCGACTCCGCCGCTCCCATCGCTTTCAAATTGTCGTTGTAGCTCTTGACCCTGTTCACGTACTCGATGATGCGCTCATCCTTCCCCATGCTCAGCAGCAGCAGCTGCTTCCTTACTGCTGCTTTGTCCGCATCTGTCACTCCCATGTATGTGGACTCCATGTACTCCCAAGCCAGCTGCGCCGAGTTCAGCTCCCCTGCGAAGTCGTCCAGCCCCAAAGCAATGTTGTCTGCCACTGAATGGCACAGTTCGAAGAAGGCATGCTTACTCCGCTTCTTGTACACTGTGATTTTCTCCTGCTCCTCCGTCGCAGTCGGAGGAACGCCTTCACTTGTCGTCTTGTCAGGGTGGTAGAGCGACCACAGCCCGACTTCTTCAGCCCGTCGGATGAATTTGAGTCGCCACGTTGTGTAATTCTTCCCACTGAAGGGTTGGGCTTCGCTAAGCCCAATCGTCGGCTTTGCCACCAAATGCCCCTTTGCAAGGGCCTCGAGAAGAGCCTGCACTTGCGAGTCGTCCATGTTCGTCGAGAAACCCGACTGCACCCCGCTACTCGTCGGCATAACAACTCCTTCGCTTGCACACACTTGATGCACTTAGCACACTAAATGCACACGTCTGTCGCGTAGCAATATCGTCAGGAGTTCGACACTTGCTCTGATACCAGTTCTAAGTCGACTATAGCTTCCGCGCGAAACTACAGCTCCCAGGCAACGAAATGTCCAACGTGCTCACAGCAAGCCAACCTTGCTCGTGCCTGATGCCGACGTTTTACCGCTAGCTTGTAGCAAGGACTCCTCACCTACGACTACAAAACGCTGTCGCACTGAGCGCTCGGACTCCGATGCGCCAACTCGCCGATCGCCTCCGCCGACGGGATCCTTGCAAGGATTCCTTGCACTAGGATTATATAGAGGCACTAGGCTCTATGATAATCTCCTCGTCGACACGATTCCAACGATATCCTCGGGTTTGCTAGAAGTCGTGATTACGTACTTTTGCAAGTTTCATAATTCAACGGTATATATTTTTTAAGAACAAACAGACAAGCACTTTTATAGTCAACCAGAATGCCAATTCGCGGCTCGTAACCACCGAGGGCACTTCGAGTAACGAGCGCGCCTCGTTTCGTTTCGGGTCGCGCACACAATCACGTTGAAACGCGGTATGCGTGTTTCAACATCGACACCGACCCCAAGTTAAGGCAGCGTCTCTCAATTGAGGGCTATCAAAGGACCCATCACAGAGAGGTGAGAGGGCTGCTGATAGAGGGAAGGCAGTGCGGAGCGTACAGAAAAGGTAAGGTTGCTGGTGCGGCCTTTGACCGCCGTCGTTGCGAGCGAGCTTCTCAAGCCACCAGACGCTCACAGAGAGGTGAGGGGCGATAGGTACAGGTAGAAGTTACTTTTGAGTCGACTCAAAAGACACCAGATGCTCACAGAGTGGTGAGGGGCCATAGGTACAGGTAGAAATGACTTTTGAGTCGACTCAAAAGACATCAGACGCTCACAGAGAGGTGAGGGGCGATAGGTACAGGTAGAAATTACTTTTTGAGTCGACTCAAAAGACACCAGACGCTCACAGAGAGGTGAGGGGTGATAGGTACAGGTAGAAATGAAGGGTTGCAGAAAAGGTTGGAGTGGAGGAGATTGGCTTGCTGGAAATGGCGTTAGCGGGAAATGAAGTTTCTGATGGTACAGCTCTAAAAAAGGGGGCCTTCACTTGGCGTTTCTCACACCTAAAGGCCTGGGCGCATGTCACAAGCCTGGCTGACTTTACTGTCATGGCATACCGTACCTTTCACTCAGCCAAGGCAATTCGATATGAGCAGGCTTCATATCCATTCTCCATGTCTCTCTCTACCTTTGTTTGTTATCTGTTTTTGTATGGCTTTCCCCGTGTGTTATATGTTATCTGTTAAATCTGTTTTCTGTTATCTCCACCACCAGGCTCGCAGTCTATGGGCTGAGGGAGCTGCCTATGGTGGGAGATGGAAACTGCCAGGTAATTGCTTCTCCCATTCCTTCTTCTCAACCACCTCGTACTCCCTCTCTTCGGCATTCACGTTGCACCCTCCTCACCCGCCCTAAATTGGTGCTCAACCCTCCTCACCCGCCCTAAATTGGTGCTCAACCCTCCTCACCCGCCCTAAATTGGTGCTCAACCCTCCTCACCCGCCCTAAATTGGTGCTCAACCCTCCTCACCCGCCCTAAATTGGTGCTCAACCCTCCTCACCCGCCCTAAATTGGTGCTCAACCCTCCTCACCCGCCCTAAATTGGTGCTCAACCCTCCTCACCCGCCCTAAATTGGTGCTCAACCCTCCTCACCCGCCCTAAATTGGTGCTCAACCCTCCTCACCCGCCCTAAATTTGTGCTCAACCCTCCTCACCCACCCTAAATTGGTGCTCAACCCTCCTCACCCGCCCTAAATTGGTGCTCAACCCTCCTCACCCGCCCTAAATTGGTGCTCAACCCTCCTCACCCGCCTTAAATTGGTGCTCAATTCAACCCTCCTCACCCGCCTTAAATTGGTGCTCAATTCAACCCTCCTCACCCGCCTTAAATTGGTGCTGTACCACCCCTGGCACCATCCCTGCTGGCCTTCCTCCCGTCCGTCTTCTCTCCTTCACCGCCTCCCTCGCTTCCAGTTCCGTGCCCTTGCCCTTGCCGACCAGTTGTCCCACAATGCCAAAAGCCCCCCTCCTCCCCTCAAAAGCCCCTCCCCTCCCCTCTCTCTCCCCTCCTCCCCTCAAAAGCCCCTCCCCTCCCCTCTCTCTCCCCTCCTCCCCTCTCCTCCCCATCCACTCCACCCGCTCCCCCCTGCCTGTCCAGTTCCGTGCCCTTGCCGACCAGTTGTCCCCAAAATGCCAAACCGCCATGCAGTCGGACACTTTTGAGCCGAGTCAAAAGCTCCCCTCCCTCCCCTCCCCTCTCTCTCCCCTCTCCCCTCCCCTCCCCGTCCACTCCACCCGCTCCCCCCTGCCTGTCCAGTTCCGTGCCCTTGCCGACCAGTTGTTTCGCAACGCCAATCGCCATGCGGCCGTGCGGCAAGCGGTGGTGCAGCAGGTGAGTGTGCAGGTGTGGGGGGTGGTGGTTGAACGAGTGTGAGAACAAGGTGCAACTCCAATTGCCACGCTGCCGTGCGGCAAGTGGTGGTGCAGCAGGTGAGTGTGCGAGTGTGTGGGGGGGGAGGGGGGAGGGGGGAAGGGGGGAAGGGGGAGGGTGGGGGGGAGGGGTTGAACGAGTGTGAGGACAAGGTGCAACGCCAATTGCCACGCGGCCGTGCGGCAAGCGGTGGTGCAGCAGGTGAGTGTGCGAGTGTGTGGGGGGTGAGGGGGAAGGAAGGGGGGGGGGGAACGGGGGGGAACGAGCGTGAGAACAAGGTGCAACGCCAATTGCCACACGGTTGTGCAGCAAGCGTTGGTGCAGCAGGAAAGGGGGGAGTGGACGAACGAATGTGGTTTGCTGTGCCTGTCCAGATACGGGTGCTCTCTGAGTGGTATTCTTGCTTTCTTCTTCCTTCCGTGCGACCTGCTCCTTGCTGCTTGCCACGTACTCGCTATTGATGCATGCTTGCTGTGTGGTGGTGTCTTCATTCTCGCTGTGCTGTACTGTGTTGTGCTGCTTGAATGCTCTCTGCCTGTGCAGATGCGGGCCCACGCAGAGCGCTACTCGCCCTATGTGCCGGATAGCTTCCCCCGCTACCTCAGACACATGGCCAGGTGAGGTCAATACGGTTCACAGCACGCCCAGAGCGCACAGAGCCGTTCAGAGCAACTCACTCTCACTACTCGCACTACTCGCACTACTCGCACTACTCGCGCTACTCGCGCTACTCGCGCTACTCGCACTACTCGCACTACTCGCACTACTCGCACTAATCGCACTACTCGCGCTACTCGCACTACTCGCACTACTCGCACTAATCGCGCTACTCGCACTAATCACGCTACTCGCACTACTCGCGCTACTTGCACTACTCGCGCTACTCGCGCTACTCGCACTTCTCCCGCTACTCGCACTTCTCCCGCTACTTGCACTAATCGCACTACTCGCACTGCTCGCACTACTCGCTCTACTCGCACTACTCCCGCTACTCGCACTAATCGCACTACTCGTGCTACTCGCACTACTCGCACTACTCACGCTACTCGCACTAATCGCACTACTCGCGCTACTCGCACTACTCGCACTACTCACGCTACTCGCACTACTCACTCTACTTGCACTAATCGCACTACTCGCGCTACTTGCACTACTCGCACTACTCGTGCTACTCGCACTCCTCGCCCTATGTGCCGGATAGCTTCCCCCGCTACCTCAGACACATGGCCAGGTAGCATAAGTAGCTGAATTTGGGAGGAAGCTTAGTCGGCAGCTGGTTGATATCGTCTTGTTTTTATGGGTGGTTATAACTGCTCTCGCTTTAGCTGCCGAACAAGATCATGGGTGATTATGGGTGTTTATGGGTGTTTATGGGTGGTTATGGGCGGTTATGGGTGGTTATGGGTGGTTATAACAAGATCATACAATCCCTGCGTTTCTCTGGTGGAGCATGGCAAGATTTTGGCGTGAACCTGCTTTTGTACTGCCCATCACGTTGCCTTTACGTGACTGTAATGTTCCCAGCATTGCCTCGCCGTTCCTTTGTCTCAATGCTCCTAGGAATGGCGAGTGGGGCGATCACATCACTCTGCAGGCTGCTGCAGACAAGGTGAGGGGCAGCAGGGTGAGTGCAGACAAGGTGAGGGGGTGACTGGTGAGTGTGTTTCTCTCTCATTTGCGAAGCCTCTTTCCTCTCCTCCCATTCTCCATGCCTCACTTGTTCTCCTCATCACGTCATTCCTCTCCTCTCGTTCTCACTGCCTGGCAGTACAGAGCAAAGGTCAATTCGAGCGACTCTCTCATGCTGCTATGCACCTCGCTCCCCCTCTCATTCCTCTCCTCTCGTTCTCACTCCCTACCAGTACGGGGCAAAAGTCAACCTTATCACGTCCTATCCGGGGGACAAGTTCCTCATTGAGATCTTTCCTTGCGATGGCAAACCCACCAAAGGTGTGTTCTTCTCGTGTCAAGCCAGTCAAGGTGAACCTTGTGTGGGGAGCCTGTGGAAACGGCAAAGGTCAACCTCGTCACGTCCTATCCAGGCGACCAGTTCTCATTGAGATCTGTCCTTGCGATGGCAAACCCACCAAAGGTGAGTGCTTTTATCAAGCCAAGCAAAGATGGGTTCTTGTGTCAACCCAGCAAAGGTAAGCCTCAGGTGGTGGGAGTGTGGAAACTGCAAGGTGGTCAACATCATCACGTCTTGGAAAAAACGAAGACAGGTGGGTCCCGGTTGCAAGACAAACAAAGCTGAGTTTTGGGTGCGGTGCCAGTGGTGTTCGCAAAGGTCAACCACACCACGTCCTATCCAGTGAGGTCTCAGGGGATGAGTTCCTCATTGACATCTTTCCATGCGACATGACTTTTGAGTTGACTCAAAATTGCGGCACCAGTGGTAACTGCAACGGTCAACCTCGTCACGTCCTATCCGGGAGACAAGTTCCTGATTGAGATATTTTCCCTTGCGAGGTGCACCCCAGCAAAGGTTATTCCTGAGTAGGGAGCTTGCCGTAACTGCAAAGGTCAACCTCGTCACGTCCTATCCAGGAGACAAATTCCTCATTGAGATCTTCCCTTATGAGGTGCACCCCAGCAAAGGTGCGCTCTAGAGTCAAGCCAAGCAACGGTGTACACTCTAGGGCCAATTCCAGCAAAGTTGGGCTCTAGAGTCAGTTCAAGCAAAGGCGAGTGCTTGTATCAACAGCGCAACGGTGAATCAAGCGGATGCTGTGGATGGAAGCTTCAAGGGCAACCTCGTCACGTCCTATGCTGTAGGTGATGTTTGTGTAATAAGTCGATTTTTTAGTCGACTCAAAAATCGACTTATTACACACGGACTATGCTGTAGGTGATTTTTTAGAAATTTCAAAAATCAACTGTGCAACGGCGAATCAAGCGGATGCTGTGGATGGACGTTTCGAGGTCAACATCGTCACGTCCTATGCTATGCGGGAGACAAGATTCTCATTGAGATCTTGCCATGTGGCACACAACCAAGCAAAGGGTGAGCACCTGTGAGATCTTCTCATTGAGATCGTGCCATGTGGCACACAACCAAGCAAAGGTGCGGTCTTTGTTGTGCTGATCCAAGCAAGGGTGAGCACTTGTATTAACCCGGCAAGGGTGAATCATTGGGAGCCTGTAGATGATCGCGGGAAACTGCGAAGGTCAGCCTCATCTCATCCTGGCCGACACGTTCCTTTGTCCTGTGCTTGTAGTGCCTGCCATTTCTCCTGTTACTGTTTCAGCATCTCTCACAGCTGCTCCTGCTTTTGCCCTTCGCAACACTGCTCGCTCGCACCTCTCCCTTATCACACTTCTTTATTTGACATGCAAATAACCTGGTTTGCATTTTCTTTGGTCCCTGATGTGCATTTGCCCGCCTCGCTTGTTGCCCGAGTTTCAGAATTGTGGCTTAGCTTCTGGGCCGAAGTGCACTATAACTCAGTCTACAGTGCTGAAAGTAAGTGAAGCTTGCTCCGGAATAAGTTCTCTTTCTACTAAACCGTCACCTCTCATTCCGAAATGCTAGCTAGCACTTCCTTGCAATAGGTATTCACTTCGTTGACTGGCATGTGGTGTTTTTGGACGTTGCAGGTCTTCCTCCAGTGCCACCCAAGAAGAGGCACTGGTTGTTTTCTTGAGTTGCATTACTATGTACATTTACGTTTCGGGTGTAGTCATTGTGAGAGAATTGTTTTCTACACCAGAGAACTGCAATTAAAACCACAGGCTAAAATAGCAAAGGGGGGCTTCAAGAGCGCCGTTCTTGAAGATGGCTCTTTTGAAAAAAAACGGGTTCCCAGCACTATTTTGCGAGGTGCGTTTTTGGGCAGCTGAACAATGATAGAAACGTAGTGGCGCCGATTTGACGCGTGTGCGACGAGGCGGGAAACGCGTGCGCGACTCATTTGACTTTTTGCCAACTTGGTGAAACGAAAAAAAAACTACTGTACCTCGGAAGTATTCGGCGTACGTATTAAGGCTTCACATTACGAAGCTCCCTCGACCGTGACTCGCAACTAGGGTGGAGGTGAACTGTGTGTCAGAAACCCGGCCACTAACCACTGGGTTAAAAGGGCTTGTTAAATAGCGGGTAAGTGCGCCCATAGCCCCCCAGGCTCTGCACCTGTGGCCCTTCCCCGAGGATCTCAAGGGCAACCCCAGCGGGTCACTCAACACCCCCCCCCCCCCCCGATGGGATACGTGGAAGACACGAGCGCCTCTGCAGCGCTGGCACTGGGAGTTGAACCCAAGACCTTTGGCTCTGATACCATGTCAGAAACCCAGCCACTAACCACTGGGTTAAAAGGGCTTGTTAAATAGCGGGTAAGTGCGCCCATAGCCCCCCAGGCTCTGCACCTGTGGCCCTTCCCCGAGGATCTCAAGGGCAACCCCAGCGGGTCACTCAACACTGTGCAACTTGTGTGCCGAACAGCCACATGGGTTGTACGAAATGCGACCCAGGTAAACCTCGGGTTAAAAACCTATTGCACACCCATGGAGCTCTTGTAAAAACTGAGCCGTGTGAGCGGTCAGTCGCAACTTGATCCGCCGAGCAACTGGCGCCAAATCAATCGCCGCGCACCAATAACGTAGCAAAGGTACTTCGCATTACAAACAATTTCGGGTCCCATACCATTTCAGAAATAGAAAACGCACCTAAGGGTCTGCCCCAAAACGAAGCATTTTTTCAAGAGCTCCGCTGGTGTGCTATTCTAGCCTGTGGTTTTAAGGAAAGGAAGGAATTCATGTGACATGTTGGCTAACAAAACACTACCAGGGGGGAATGGAAGGAGAGGTAAATCACGGAGCAACAGTTGCCTTGGGCAAAACATCGCGTTCAGCAGGATTCGAACCTGCGCGGGCAGAGCCCAACAGATTTCGAGTCTGTCCCGTTAACCACTCCGGCATGAACGCTTGTTTCAACGGTGAAAAATAAAGTACTTAAAATGTACTAACATTTACCAATTCTAGATTCTTCCTGACGTTTCCAGCTCCGGCACCTTCTAGATTCTTCTCGACGCTTCGCGTCCGTTCGTTTCGTAGCCCGCTTGAATTTGTCCGCCGCACCATGGCTACTCCGCAGGAGTCATTCATTTCAAGCTCAAACAGGACCACTCTGTGCTCATTTCTTCGGCTTCTCGTCACCTCGCCTTCGGAACTCTGTCGGCTTACTGCTGCGGCGCTCTCTCCTTGCCTCGTCACCGACGGTTCGTCGTGCATTTGACTAGATTCCGGTATCTTCCCGGCGTCATGCAGAATCTGGGCCCGGGCAGCAACCTGGAAGGCATTCTCAAGTGGAGCCTGACGCACTCCGATGGCACGGGGCCCGCGAGGCAAATCACGTGAGTGCAAATCACGTGAGTTCATCCCAAAAATGTTTGGTCCATATACTATGTTCAAACATGTTAGCAACATTGCAAATACAATGTCGCATAACATGCTCATACATAGTCCGGGGCCTCTGAATGTTTGGGATGTTGTTCAAGTTCAAGACACTTGAAACCATTTTCAGTCGAGTCAGGTGGAGCCTGGCCCACTCCGATGGCACGGGGCCCGCGAGGCAGATCACGTGAGCGCCGAGGAGCGGCAGTGGTTCAACCAGGCCATGCCGCAGTCGGCAGTGGTGGACGTGGTCCAAGGAATGAGGGAGATCAGCGTGCTCAAGGGGGTCACGCTGTTTTCCCTCCGCTTTCTCTCCTTGCCTTTTTTCCTCCACCCTCCAGTGACGAGGAGCGGCAGTGGTTCCCCCAGGCCATGCCAGGGTCGGCGGTGGCTTTTGAGACCCGCGGTCCCTCAAAAGTCCCCCAGGCCATGCCGCAGTCGGCGGTGGTGGACGTGGTTCAGAGAATGAGGGAGAGCAGCGTGCTCATGGGAGTCACGCTGTTTTCCCTCCGCTTTCCACGTGTTTCTTTCTCCATCGCCTCCTCCCCTTCTTGCGTCTCCCCCTTTCACCTGACCAGGCAAGAAGAGCGGCAGTGGTTCACCCAGCCCAGGCGATGCAATCAGCTGTGGTGGATGTGGTCCAGTGGACGAAGGAGATGAGCATGCTCATGGGCTCCTGGGGGTCACTGAGGAGGGGCTGCTGGCTCCCCTTCTTGCTGTCCTTACCTCCCTCATGGTTCAGCGGATGAAGGAGATGAGCATGCTCATGGGCTCATGGGGGTCACGGAGGAAGGGCTGCTGGCTCAGGGCTCACGGCGTTGCCCTCTCTTCCCATTTCTGTGTCTCCTTCCCTCTCATCCCCACCGAACAGAGAGGAGGAGCGGCAGTGGTTCAACCAGGCCGTGCAGTCGGCGGTCGTGGACGTGGTGCAGCGGATGAAGGAGATCGGCATGCTCATGGGGGTCACGGAGGAGGGGCTGCTGGCGCAGGGCGTGACGGTTGAGGAGATGGCCGGGATGCTGGAGGAACTACAGGAGCACGTGGAGTCCATCGACATGGCCAATGGTGCGTGTATGTGTAGACAGGCAGGTCAACGGTAAGTGTGACAGAGGAGGGGCTGCTGGCTCAGGCGTGGGGCTCAGGGCGTGGTGGTGGAGGAGATGACCTGGATGCTGCAGGAGCACGTAGAATCCATCGACATGGCCAATGGTGAGTGGTGACAGTCACAGTGACCAAGCGTGTGGCGCAGGGCGTGACTGTGGAGGAGATGGCCGGGATGCTGGAGGAACTGCAGGAGCACGTGGAGTCGATTGACATGGCCAACGGTGAGTGTTTTTTGTTTGTTTTGTTTTTTGGTTTTTTTTTCACTTCTCCTTCCATCATTTGCTTGTTCGGTCTTGAGGCTCCCGAGGATTCTGTCTTTCAAAAAAAAAAAATAAAAAAAAAAAATATATATATATATACATATATATATATATGCCTTTTTTTTAATTTAACCCTTAGACCCTGCTCCCCTCCCCGTTTCAACCTGCCAGATCTTAAAGCCATAGGCGGGCCGGAGCCTCTGCTCCGCTTCCTGCGCTCCTCCCACGCGGTGTTACGAGCGCGGGCGGCAGAGGTGGTAACCACGATGGTTTTCCCCCTACTCCCCCTCCCCTCCCCCCTCAATCTTTCCGTCCAGATCTTAAAGCCATAGGCGGGTTGGAGCCCCTGCTCCGCTTCCTGCGCTCCCCCCACGCGGTGTTACGGGCGCGGGCGGCAGAGGTGGTAACCACGATGGTGCAGAACAACGAGAGGGGCCAGCGGAGCGTGATGGAGGCGGGCGGCCATCTGACGCTCATGAACATGGTTATGCACGATGCTGACGTCACTGCCAAGGCCAAAGCCGTGGGGGCGATCTCGTGTGAGTAGAGGGGTGGGGGAAGTGGTAGGTTGTGGCATGGGCAGGCAGCCAGCCTTACCACGATGGTGCAGGGGAATCGGAGGAGCCAGAGGAGCAATGGTAAGCTGGGCCTAGCCTCGGACAGGTAAGCCTCTCGAGTCACGACAATGGTGCAGAACAACGAGAGGGGCCAGTGGAGCGTGATGGAGGCAGGCGGCCATCTGACGCTCATGGATTTGGTCATTCACGATGCTGACGTCACTGCCAAGGCCAAAGCCGTGGGAGCATTGTCATGTGAGTTTCTGCAGGCTGGGCCTAGCAATGTCATGTCAGGTGAGTAGCAAGGTAGTCTATTTTTAAGGCGCCTCATGCATTGTCATGTGACTTTCTGCAAGCTGGGCCTAGCAATGTCATGTCACGTGAGTAGCAAGGTGGTTTATGGGCTCGTAAGCATTGAAATGGCTTTTGAGAATTCTCAAAAACCACTTCATGTCATATGAGGTTCTGCAGGCTGGGCCTAGTAATGTTATGTGAGTAGCAAGGCTGGGCCTAGCAATGTTATGTGAGTAGCAAGGTGGTTTATGGGCTCATAAGCTGGGGACGTGGAGAGGTGAGATGGGGCATGGGCAGGCTACCAGCCTAACCACGGTGGTGCACGGGTGACTAGCCTAACCACAGTGGTGCAGAACAACGAGACGGGCCAGCGGAGTGTGATGGAGGCAGGGGGGCATCTGACGCTCATGGATATGGTCATGCACGATGCTGACGTCACTGCCAACGCCAAAGCCATGTGGGCGATTTCGTGTGAGTAATGCAACGGGGCATCTGAGAGTGGACGGATTTCTAGTAGACTCAAAGGTGGTTCTTTAATCGACTCAAAAAGGCAATTTTTTAGTCGACTTATAAGGCTTAGTCGACTAAAAGATCACGTGATGAGAGGGGGCATCTGAGAGTGGACGGGCTGACATGGTATCAAGTGAGCAGTGGGGTGGATGGATCATGCTTTTGAGTCAACTCAAAGCGACTTCAACTTAAAAGCGATTTCATGTGAGTAATGGGATGGGGCATCTGAGAGTGGATGCGCAGAGGTGGTAAGTAACAGGTGAGCAGTGGGGTGCGGTGGATGGATCATGGACAGGTAGCCAGGTAACCAGCCTAACCACTGTGGTGCACAGCCTGAGAGGTGGTAACCACAACGGACAGAGGTGGTAACTACAATGCACAGAGGTGGTAACCACAACAGGCAGAGGTGGTAACCACAACGGACAGAGGTGGTAACCACGGCGGACAGAGGTGGTAACCACACAGGTGCAAGAGTACGTGAGGAGCCAGCGGACTGTGATGGGGCGAGAGTCCATCTGACAGACGCTCGTGGATATGATGACGCACTATGCTGACGTCACTGCAAGACCAAAGCAGTTGGGGCGATTTCATGTGACTAATGGGGTGGGCTATATGGGGTGAGAAGCTCAAAGCTGGTTTTGAGGCGCCTAAAAAATACGATTTCATGTGAGTAATGGGGTGGGCTATATGGGGTGAGAAGCTCCAATCTGGGCCAGAAATAGTAAGGTGGGAGCTTGAAACCTGCCTGCCTTCTAATCTCTCCCCCTCACTCTCTCCTCCGGCCTTGGAACTGCCTGTTGCTTAGAAGTGACTCTTGAGTCGACTCAAAAGTCACCTGGCTTTGGACTGCCTGTAGTTCTAAGTTCTAACCTCTTCCCTGCTTCCCATCTTCCCTCCCGCCTCACTCCTTTCCTCTCTCCCCTCCCTCCTCCCCTCGCCTTCCCCCACTGTCAGCCTTGATTCGCCACAACCCCGAGGGCCTGTCGACTCAAATATCATCCCCCCCCCTCCCCCCAACCCCTCTCTCCCTTCTCCCCCCTCCCCCCAACCCCTCTCTCCCCTCTCCCCCCTCCCCCAACCCCTCTCCCCCCTCCCCCAACCCCTCTCCCCCCTCCCTCCTCCCCTTCCCCCACCGCCAGCCTTGGTTCGCCACAACCCCGAGGGCCTCGCGTCCCTCCGCGCCGTCATCGGCATCAAGGGACTCACCTCCTTAATCTTCACCACCGCCTCAAAATTCTCCTTAAACTCCGAATCAGACGCCAGCACAAGGCTCCTCCTTAAAGCCCTCCACCTGACACTCTACTGCCTGCAGCAGTGCCCCTTGGACCGCCCCCTCGCCCTCTCCTCGGGCCTCCTGACCTCCCTGCTGCAACCTGCAGTGGTGGGGTCTAGGGATGGGGACACCAGGCTCGCTGTGCTGAGACTGCTGCAGGATCTGGCTCCTGCTATGGCTACTACTGCCGCTGCCACTGCCGCTGCCACTGCCGCCACTCAAGCCAGTGATGCTGGGGGTGCGGCCAGCGAAGGTAGCCCTGTAGCAGTGGCAGGGGGCCCCAGCAGCCAAGGCGTAGGGAGCGAAGCCGCAGGGAGCAGCAAGGAGGATCAAGTGTTGGAAGCTGAAGCGGTGATTCAAGCTCGGATTGATGAAATAACCGCTCTTCAGAAACGCCCAAGTTCAGGTGAATCCTCAGGTGCTTCAGGTGGTGAAGCAGGTGTTGATGCAGGTGGTGTAGCAGAGCCAGATTCTGGGGATCTGCAGGAGGAGCTGGATGCCTTGCTGGCGACACGGCGCGCTCTGATTGGCCGAAGGATCGCTGCTGCTAGGGGAGAGAGTGGAGGGGGGGAGGCTTTGGGAGTAGATGGAGCAGAAGGAGCAGCAGGGGGGGCAGCAGCAGGCGCGGGAGAGGCGGGAGGAGTGGGAGGAGGGACTTCTCAACAGCCGTTGATGTTTCTGGGAGCACCGTGAGAGAGGTGGGAGAGTGGAGGGGGGATGCTGGGGGAGCAGAGGGAGCAGACGGAGCAGCAGGGGGGGCAGCAGCAGGAGATGCGATGATGAATGCACAACAGCCGTTGATGTTTCTGGGAGCACCGTGACAGGGGTGAGAGGTAAGAGAGCAGAGGGGGGATTCTGGGGTAAAGGGGCGGATTCTGGGGAAGGGGGGGATTCTGGGGGAGTTGAATCAGCCGGAGGGCAGGAGGAGCAGCAGGAGATTCTTCTGTTTTTGAGTTGATTCTGGGGGAGTTGAATTATCCGGAGGGCAGGAGGAGCAGGAGATTCTTCTGCACATCCCCAGCAGCCGTTGGTATTTCTGGGGTCACGATTCACCCCACCGTGTGCACCATGTGCAGCAACCCACAATAGTTAGACTTTGGAGTGTCCACCCCATTGTCTGATGCCACAACCATACATGCGTATAATTAAATGCTGGCTGGAGTATTTCCCTGGTGTTTCTTTGTGCCAGACAGTGATCTGTTGTTGGTCCTGGACAAAGAAAGACAGTACAATGTTGACCAGTGTTGACTTGATTAGTATGGCCTGCCTGGTGTCTCGCCATGAGTGCAAGATGTGGAATGTAGCACCAAGTTACGTCCCTGAAAATGATCTCCACCCTCTTCTCCACTAGTTCTCAATCATCTCTGCATCCTTGTGTCGTCGGCTATGGTATCATCTTTGATTCTTTGTGGAACCTAGGTCCTGCTGAATTGTTTGTTGCAAAGTTGGAGCCCTTTACTCGGCACTTGTAAACCTTGTAAATTGAGACACACAGGCAGCAAATGACCTGAGAGCGAGAGGGCAATTTACCCTGCCGAACCATTTGATGGCACAGTGATGACTTTCAGGGTTTACCACCCTTTTCAATGCCAGGAGGAAATGGCCTCCATAAAGCTACTCAAAGAAATATACCGGTCACCCCTCTGTTCGGGGACCCGTTTTATGTTACAATAAAAAAACTGTAGCCATTTATTCGCTGTTGCTTGGCAAGTCCGCCACATTCAGCGCACGCGCTCCTGCTGCCATGGCTTCCTTCAGCTGCGGCCAATCGGCTGCAAGGAAGCTCAGCAGCGACCCAGAACCTTCCTCCATACCTTCAATTGGGTGCTGCTGCTGCTGGTGCTGCTGCAACAACTGCAACTGCTGCAGCTGAAACTGGGTTGACAGGAGAGTGTCCAAATCTGAGCCCACACCCAGGTCCATTGAATCAGAAGCAGCAGCAGCAGCAGCAGCAGCAGCAGCAGCAGCATCCGCAGATGCAGGAAAGGAACTGGATGGTGCATTGCACTCAGCACGGATTTCTCCTGCCAGCATCTGAGCCAGGGCCTCAAGCGAAGGGTGCAGCATTGCCGGGTCTATCTCACCTACCTCCTCCCCCCCCGGACCGCTTAACTCCCCCGAGGCAGCAGCAGGAGCAGTAGCAGTTGCACCGGCATCCCTGTGGGGAATGCACATTCCAGCTACAGCCGTAGTACCTCCAGAAGAACGGTTGCCCATTGCAGCGGTTGTAGCACCTGCATCACCTGTAGCAGCAAATCCAGGGTTTGGCAGAGGAGCCACCGGCTGTAGTAGGTGTAGGGGCATCTGAGCCGCAAGATTGTCGAGCACCGAGAGATCGATGGTCAGATTCCGCTGGCCCAGCAGAGACGGGGCTGCAGCCGTTCGCTTGGCTCCCACCATCCGATCTCCCACCGTTGGATCAACGGGCATTGGGAGCGAGCTGTTGGGAAGGATTGATTCCCCTGAGAAATAACGCTTGTGGGGGGAGGTGGAGGACTGCCGCATGTGTGCACTCACTGCTACTCCTGCCAATCCTCCTGCTCCTGCTGCTGCTCCTGCTGCTGCTGCTGCTGCTGCTTCAGTTGATGCTGCTTGCTGGTGGGGCATGGAGAGGAGGCTCTCCCGTATGCTCTCTTTTAGGGTTTCGCGGAGGAGAGGGGAGGAGGAGGGGCCGGAAGGGGACTGGAGATGGGGCGGGAACGAGCCGAGCATGCTGCTGCTGGTGCCAAGACCAGTGCTGTTGAGCCCAGCGAAAGAAGGAGCGTTTCTTGCAGCAGCAGTGGCAGAGGCGGAAGCAGAAGCGCTTGCAAGGGCGGCCGCAGAGTCTCCTGAGAGGAAACGCGGCATGAGGGGGGAGGCGGAGTGAGGTGAGGGGAAGGGCGGAGTGTTGAATCCCGCAGCAGCAGCAGCGGCGGCAGCCATGGCAGCAGCATGAGAGGAGGGGGAGTCTCCGCCCATGGAGCTGCGCACACTGGAGGGGAAGCGCATCACGCCATGGGGGGAGGGGGAACCACTGCCCCCGCCCATACCACCACCGCTACCACCACCACCTACATAACTCATGTTCCCCGCCATACCTCCGCCGAGGTTGGAGAACGTGCCCCCAGAAAGGAAATTCTCGCTGCTCCCCCCAAAAGCGCCTCCTCCGAAAGCGCCTCCCCCAAGTGCGCCTCCGCCGCTCGCTGTGCGCCCAAGCAGGGAGTTTCCAAGAAGCGACCCTCCGAAGTTGGCAGGGTTGCCGCCACCATAACCGCCCATTCCGGCACCGATTCCCCTTAACCCTGTTCCGCCGGACGTTTCGCCAAGGCCCGCGCTTGCTAGGTTTCCCCCGCCAAAGCGCAACCGTTTCGACGCCTGAAAGTACTCTAGGTCATACTCCTCCGAGCCCGGCGCTCCGCCTGCCATTCCTCCGCCGAATGCCGCCCCGCATGCCCCCATGGCGGAAGGAACGAGCGGAGTGGGTTGGTCGCGAAACGATGGCCGGAGAGCGGGTGAGTCGAGGCTCCCGCTCCGCGGAAACGCGAGGCGCGCGGCGGAAACGGCAGAGGCGGAAGGAAGGGTCTGGTGAAGCGGGTAACCCGGGGCGCCGCCGGACGGAGGAGAAGCGCACGCGGAACCGGCTCCGCCGCCTCCGCTGGACGCAGTGGCAAGGCGGCGGAGGACTTCCGCCAGCATGCGCACGTTTTCCGCCTTAGCGGAACTTGCAGAACAGCCGTCCAGGCTACTGCGCCGCGAGTGCGCCGCGCTTCCGCAGCCCGCGCTGCCCGACGAAAGCGGCGAGGGGCTGTCCGGCATCGTCGCACGATGCGGGAAAAAACCCGCACCGCCGCAGCCGCCGCCGCCGTACATCGGAGCGTAGAGAGAGGCCCCCGCGTAGTAGGGGGAAGGGGAACGGCGACCGTCGCTTCCAGCGGAGCTGATTGGAGCGTCGCGCGGAGAGTCGATCAGGCGCGCAGTCTGGCGGAAGGGGGCGAACGCGAATGGCGGGAAAATCGCGGGTGAGAAGAAGAAATGCGGGATGCGCGAATGCATATTCATGATGAATGCGTAACGAAAAAGGTGCGCGAATACAAATTCGAGTGCAGGTTTGAAATTTGATCAAAGTGTGCCTGGAGCGAAAACAAATGGGTGACGGTCACCAGGTCGGACCGATAAAGCAAGCCCTCGCAACAATGATTGCTTCATCATCAAACTCGCCAACCAATCAGCTTAGGCCAGTCCCAACCAAGTGTAAATTACCAAACAATATGAGACTCAGCCGGATACCTAGCCATTATGGAAGCTCACCCTATTGTTGATGATTTCCGCAAGAATGGCGGGGTATTTCCGCTTGAGCGTGGAGTTCCAGTGGTTCTTGATCGCGTTGTCCGTGCGACCGCGCAGGCTCTTGGCGATGACGGACCACTTGTTGCCGTGCTCCGCGTGTCCCAAGACGATGATTCGGTCCTCTTCGTCCGTGAACGGATTTTTATTGACCTGAAGCGTGAGAAAACAAGCGGAGAACATGGCGGGTCATGCAATGCGAGCGACGCGAAAATTTCCAGGCTGCGGGAGCAAGAATCTGGACCACGCGGAAGGAACGAAGACCGCGCGGTGCGATTCGACGCTAATGTTGTGCGGTTCGACGAAAAATCATGGGAAAAACGAAGAGACGCCGCGTCGGTTGTACTTCGGGAGTTGCGATACGCACCTCGGGATTGAGCTGATTACACCACCGAAGTCGACAACTTTTTCCGGACCGCCCTTTAAGCCCTTGCGCGATTAACGACCAATTGCGCGGTCCGTACTTGGCGATCAACTCGATGAGCAGCTCGTCCTCCTCGGGGCTCCATGGCCCTTTTACGACGTCTGAGTCTTTCTCGCCACTCTCTTCCTTGTGCTCTTCTTGTCGTTGCTGCTGCTGACGCTGTTGTTGATCGACTTCGGCCATTGCCGCAATTCCTGCGATACCGAATAATATATATGACGACGCCTGATGGTAAGACTCGCGGCGCGCCACTCCGATGGGATATCAGGTTGTCGATGATCACGACTCAGTCTTTAATCGTCTCAATCACAGTCACGCTAGAGTCTATCGTGCTTATCAGTTTTCCTGTCTCGGATTTCCTTTTAAAAATTAGGCTGTGCCTACAATCTCCGCGTGATCGTCGGAAAATCGGACTGACGGTCTGGCCCGCTATCCACTGTATGCGAAACGCGAGGTGGGACTGATGGGAGTATGCTCCCTGCTGGCTACACCTTTCAAAGCTCGAGGTGAGTTTGCTGTCAACTCAACCCCGCGGCCCGCTGTCACTGAGTGGAACTTCTTCTGTTCCTCCCTCCCTACAGTGTGTGCTCCTCTCGCCAATGGCTCAAATTGTAGCTTTGTGCTCCCGTCACTAGAGCCTTGTCCCTGTGCTCACTATCTTTGTTCCCTCGCGCAAAATCGCGATCGCTCACTAGTGTTGGTGTCGTCGCAAACTTGCGATGCAGCTGCTGCCGAGTGAACAATGGCAATCTAGTGCCAATGGCGGCGTATTTTATGCTCTTCACTGACAACCCATCACATTCACCCCTTCACTCATCAACTCTCCGCCCAACCTAGTCTCCAGGCTTGGGAGGCCGAACCTGTCATGCCTGACGCGTTGAACACCTGCGTTGGCATCGCTGGCTGGCAGCAAGCAAGGCTGGGGAACGCTGGCTGGTCTACAGCTTGGAGTGATCTGGCTGGCCAGCTTGCGATTGAGGGACGAAGAGTTGGTGGATCAGGAGTGATGGTGGGGAGGGTTGCTCTGTGCGGTGGTGGTGCATTCCGGCGTGTTCCAGCCTGCAAGCTGGCTTTGGTGCACGCGTGCGATACATTGTGCCCTGGCGAAACTTCAACGACGCTTGCGATTGTGCGCGAAAGAGATATTTGCGCACTACACGTTGTGTCCACAAAATGTCCAGCTCTAGTCAGTCCCAATCGGCCTCTCCCTGATGTACATTCCCATCCAAAAACATTCAGCACGACTTGCAAACAATGTGTTCCAGTGTCGGGTTTCAGGTGTAGTGAAGCTGCTGACGAAGCTGTGCCCCATGACGTGGCCCTCACAATAGACTCTTCGCAACTTCGCACCTGCTGCGCTTCCAGCACATATAATTCACTTCTGGATGTACCCAAAACGTTTCATAACCGAGGGTACTTCATTCCCAGATTACACACACTCGACAATTTGGTGGGAGGTTGTTTGCCAGGTTGGATCATGCTCGGATTCACCAAAACAGACCAGAACAAGTTGTACCGGACCAAAGGAGAACTCCTATCGCCTGAATAGAAAAGACTAGACGAAGAAAGAGACGATAACACTGTGATTGTACCCAACTTTGACTCGGGAATACCAAGTGCTGATGATGCATGGCTGGCTGGAACATGAGTCCAGCCAGGGTGTGTGTGCGAAACGTACTTGGCGGGAAGCGATTTTTGACAGCTGGAGACGCGGTGGGGGCAGCCGAAGCTAA
Organism: Closterium sp. NIES-67; assembly: GCA_027943415.1. Taxonomy (NCBI): domain Eukaryota; kingdom Viridiplantae; phylum Streptophyta; class Zygnematophyceae; order Desmidiales; family Closteriaceae; genus Closterium; species Closterium sp. NIES-67. The sequence goes on along the minus strand of BQMB01001275.1, from coordinate 6,347 downwards.
TCGTAGATCCCCTAACCAAGCGCAACGATCGCTATCGCAGCAACAACCCACACGAGTTCAAAAGGACACGAACAGCCAATGACCACCGAAGATTTAATGCGGAGAAATGCGTTTGGGCGAATATATGAACCATATAGCCTCCTCGAGACTAGAGATCGATATACCCCGCAGTCATCCCACACCACCACCATCAAGGCCTCATACAACTACTTTTTTCTGCTGAAATAAAGTTTTAGTTGGGAAAACAACCTTGCCGAAGCTCATAGCACAAGTCAGGGATCCAATAAGAATCCCCTTTCCAGACTGAGTCCGCAAATTACGAATACAGAGTGGTGGGAGAACATCCATGATGTTGTGGCACTCACCAACCCAGATCTCTGGGAACTATCCAGCCAACCCCGAAAACTTTGGTCGAGCTTTCGACAAGGTCGGAAACAAATTCCACTATTGTACCCGAGAGGACCGGACAAATTGATGCATTGGGTGGATGGGGTTATCATCGCTACTCGAGTAATCAGGCCGTATAGGCAAATGAGTGACAGCTAGCAACAGCTGTCCAGGTCTGTCTTTGCGCTGGTGATCATCAGCTGCATTGGCAAGGTGGCGTGAAGGTCTGAGCCTTGCAGCCAGACCGACTCCTCGTGATCATGAAGCTTGTCCTTCTAGAAGTTGGGCTGGGTGCAAACACGACGCATAATAAATGAACAAGCATAGTTTTAGCTCTACCTGCATTTGAACCGTACACCTCGTTATGTCCGAGAAACCCGAACTTCTGCCAATGGATTCAACAGGCTTCCAGCCTAAAACACCATCCTGCTCCTCCCACAACAAATTAAGGTGCGTCGTGAGACTTCACTTAAGTGTGGTTTCGTAGGATGTTGCTGGTTATAGTTAGATTAGCTTACATTTAACTACGGTTTCGTAAGTTGACGAGGGGTTCTCTCTTACGAGTTCACCCTCGTAACCCTCCGTGAAATCAGCGTCATGGAATTGTAACGATCACAACGTGTCGATTCAAGCTAATCGCAATAGTTTTGAGTCGGTTGGTAGTCATATCCAGTCTGTGAAGGGTGACTAGAAATATTTGACAGAGTGTGGTGATTTATGTGTTCACGTGACGCGCAATTCAAGTTTGGACGTTTCTGGGCGCGCATGACAAACTCGTGCCATGTGTGAGAATCTTCAGGAAGGTCGTGTTGTGTGAGCATCTTCAGGAAGGCATGTTGTGTGACGCGTGCTTGCATGTTTTTGGTTCTACAGTGCTGGACGATTCACATGCGTTCACGTGCAACTTTAAAATTTCACTGGTCGACAGCTGGCTGCACTCCACAAAGTGTGACGTAGGACGAACCTCAGATCGAGTGCTGCAAACACTCGATCGAATGGCTGGATATGCTTCCGCAATCTTGCAAAGAGGGCGGCATCCAGTCCAACGAGGCAATCTGAACCCCACATGCAATTTCGCATGCCTACCAACCATCAACTCGATGGAAAAAACAGCCTGAGCTCCGACTTGACTGCAAAGTCAAAGGTGACCTAGCCCGCGTAGTTTCACCGCTTGAAAGAAGTCGCAAATAGAGTTTTGTCGCCACCCTCAACATTTCGGGAACCGCAGGTAGCATTCACGTCTTCACACTGGCTTTAGCCAATGTCTCGCAGTCTCCGACTTAGAATTCAGACTGCCAAAGGGGGTGGAAACCACGCTGTTCACTTTGTGCGACTAGAAATCCAGACCCGTTTTGTTTCGAGACCAGCCTCTGAGGACAGGCTTTTCTAGGGTGAATGCCCTTCCAGGAGGCTAGAAAAGCAAGGACGAGAATACCGCGCACCAGGTGTATACGAGGGCAACTGGTGCGCGGTAGCTAGAAATGCCAAATTGAAAAGAATGGCACAAGGGTGTTGCTATCAAGTAACGATAATGTAGCGGAAGTATAGAAAGTAGGCTTAAATATGCCTTCAAAGTGTGTTAAAATTACATTTGAAATATGGGTTTTAAATACTGTCAAATAGCTATATTGGGCTCTATGGTGATGTTGTTGAGCGCAAGATAGTCGGTACACATCCAATTTCCTCCGATATTTTTGGTGTTGAAGGTAATAAGGGCGGCGTAAGGTGACGTGGATGGGCGGATGAATTTCTTCTCCATCGTATAATAGAGTTGCGCTTGCAGTCCTTGTAAGTTCGGCTCGCTCAGACTCCATTGCGATAGGACGGTCGGGTGTGCGACAGACTCCAACTTGATGGTATGATCGTATGGTCGTTTGGAGGACACGCCGGTTGATAGGTCATGGGGAAATATATTCTCGTACCTGCGCATGATCTTCTTCTCGCCCTCGGGCACTGCAGCACGCAGCTTCTCGAGGTCAGTCTGCTCTGTCACAGCCGTAGAGGCGATCTATCGGACAACGTATGCGTCCACGCCCTTCACCATCACACGCTTTATGGTCACTTGATTAACAAGTAATGATTGAGGGTCGGGTGGTTTCCACTTCGTCAGTCGTCGCCACTCACCATCCCATTTCAGGCGAATGTCACAATTTCTCAAATCAATGCTCAGGATTTATGTGCGAATCCAGTCGCACCCCATGAGCACATCAAAGCCGTCCAGTATCGTCGCCAGCATCTGCATGATGAAGTTGACTTGGTTGTCGTAATCAATCCTTCTTACGTGTTCCACCCTGCTCCCGTATTGCACGTCGTGTGCTGTCAACCAGCCGTGCGTATTTTTCGGACATGCACTGCTCCATTTGCAGTCAATTTTTTTTCGCATTGGTCACACCCAATAGGTGTGATGCACCTCCATGAATGAATATCTTGAATCAAGTGTTGCCAATGTGCCATTCCACTAGAAAAGGGCAGTCGACATGGTAACTCCCCTTTAGCTAGGTGTGATCGATCGCATAAATGGGCACTACCACTCGGTGAGAATGATAATCTTCGGCCGGCGAACTTGTGTCAGTAGGTGGCCCAATTGCTATTGACCTTGCCCAATTATAACCCTGTTAGATGGCTTCCTTCGGTCTTTAGCTCCCAATTTCTGCAACTCATGACAGTCCCGCCTGAGGTGGCCCAACCGATTGCAATAATAACACCGACCCTAGGTTTTCTGACATGACGGTGCTGCTACGCCATTGATACATGGGTAGGTCTTCAGCCCTCGAAAATAATTTCCCTCGCGGAAATCCACCATCGGAAACATGCAGTTCTCTTCCCACGCATTTATGACCTCTGCATCTCTGGTTTCGGCCTTAGGATGTACCAACTCATTTTTTCCATCTCGTATAGGTTGTTGATCTCGTCAGAAATGACGAGGAGTGAGGTATTATATTATAGGACATATCTCATATGACGCAATCCGTCAAGCTTCACATGCGCATTCTCGCTTGCGGATACATGCTCGAATCGCTTGCGAAGCAATGCATCCATCATTGACTGGTTATGCTCTCGGCCACACCAAGCAGGGACACGATTTAAACGGTAGATATTCGTTGCTCCCTGTCCATCACCTATTGCCGGTCTGTCGAAGTCCCTTGCGACGTCATGTATTCACGCCACCAACTTAATGTAAGGCCTCGTAGTAAAGACACTGCCAATTTGACGCGGCGTTGTCGTTTAAAGCGCGTGGCCCAAGAAAGACCAAGAATCAAAGACTCTCAGTCTTGATCCTTTGCCAAGCCTACCAAAATATACAGGGATACCATCAAAACTCTGCGACGGGGTGGAATCCTCCTACGACATGAAGGGATTGGCTAGGCTCTTTCCCACACCAGAGCGTGCGACGACGAGCGAGTCCCCTACTCCACAAACTTACTCACTAGGCAAAACCAAGATCCATATTGTCTGGTGACTTGGGACTACCGTCCATGGCGCCAGCAGGGCGCGTGGAAGCTTTCCACCAGCGTAGCCAATAATGACTAGAGTCGAGCTAGTTTAGGGATCTAGCAGTGGAACCGCTGATTGGCCCCCGAAAATTGGCAGCACCGTATAAGATAGGCATTGGGAGAAGAGGCGACGGCGCATAGCAGCAGCGCAGCGGACATATCCTTATATCGGGTCTCGACGGCTCTGCGAGCAACGGTGGGTTTCCATCGCTCTCGAGCCCCGAGCCCTCATCGTGGGGGACGCGCGCTTACTCACCCTCCTCGTCGATTCCTGTTTCGCCATCCATACTCACTCTCCCGTCACTGACGCAAGGTCCCGTCGCATCTCTCACCTCCGTCGCACGCTCTCTCTCCCTTCGCGCTTCTCTTCCCAGGGCAATTCCCTCTCTCTCTTCCATCGAGCCTCTCCCTCCCCCTTGTCGCCCTTCTTCCCTACCCTCATCGGTACTTCTCCCTCCCCCGAGTCCCGCTTCTCCCTTCCCCTCAGAGCGCTTCTCCCTCGCCATGCCGCGATTCTCCCTTCGCCTCGTCGCGATTCTCCCTCCCCCACGTCAGTACTTCACCAGCCCCCTCGGTGAGCCTTCTCCCTCCCCCTCGTCTGTACATTTTTTTTCCGCTCTACCGTACTTCTCCCTTGCTCTCGTCGTGCTTCTCCCTCCATTCGTCGCACTTCTCCCCCCCCCTCGTCGACACTTCACCCTCCCCCGCGTTGGTATTTCCCTTTCCCCCTATCCTCCACGTTCCTTTCCTTTCGCTCTTTCCTAGTCCGCCGTGAAGCGATGAATAGGCATGGGGGGCAGGAATGGATAGGCGCTGGTATGAGGGAATAGCGAGCAGTCTCCTCCTCTCCCGCTCTACCCGTCTTCGATCCCCCCTCTCCTTCCCCCAAGTTTCCCTTCTCATTCCCTTCAGCTCCCCCTCTCTTTCCCCTCTATTCCTCCTCTCTTTCCCCTCTGCTCCCCCTCCCTTTTCCTCCAGCCTCCTCAGAGTTTCCCCCTGTTTTCCCCTATCCTCCTCTCTGTCTCCCCCTATCCTCCTCTCCCTTTTCCCCTATCCTCCTCTCCCTTTCCCCCTATCCTCCTCTCCCTTCCCCCCTATCCTCCTCTCCCTTTCCCCCTGTCCTCCTCTCCGTTTCCCCCTATCCTCCTCTCCTTATCCCCACTGTCCTCCTCTCCCTTTTCCCCTATCCTCCTCTCCCCTTCCCCCTATCCTCCTCTCCCTTTCGCCCTGTCTGCCTCTCCATTTCCCCCTGTCCCCCTCTTCCTTTCCCTCTGTCCGCCTCTCCCTTTCCCCTTGTCCTCCTCTCCCTTCCCCCCTGTCCGCCTCTCCCTTTTCCCCGGTCCTCCCTCCGTTTCCCCCTGTCTTTCCTCTCAGCACCCCCTCTCTGTAACCGCTGTGAGTCCATACCCCTCAGCACCCCCTCGTTCCACCCAGGTCCCCCTCTCTATCCCCTCAGCTGCCCCGCTCTTTCCCCGTCGCAGGGGAGAACCCCTTGGCAGGTCCCTTCCCCGTAGCTAGTCCCCTGCGGGCATTCTCAACCCCTTCTCCCACCCTGGCGCCTGTGGCATCTCCTGGTGTTCATTCCAGACCCTGGCTCCCACAGCCCCAGCTCCCCCTCTCTATCCGCCCTCCTCTGCCTCTCCCCTGCCTCTTATCCCCTCAGCTCCCCGTCGCTTTCCCCTCGCCCGTCTCATCCTCCCCCCGTTTTCATCACGCCCCTTGCTTACCTTCCCCCCACCTGCTCGCCTTCTTTCCCCCCTCACCTTGTGAATGTACAGGTCAAGGCTGTCGATTTTGGGGGCAGGACCTTAGGGCTGTCCTCGGCGTGCAAATGAATATTGTCTAAATACGCCATATACCTAAACACATTGTATAGTTTTTGTTATTCCTGTGTTTTGCATACTACCCGACACAGCGTGCTGTTATCTGAGTGCTGTTAAAATATTATATTGTTTCATCCCTATTTTGTTGCGTTATACCACGTACTGGGGTAGGGAAATTGCAGTGTTATAAGATTAGCGTATTATCCACACAAAGTGTTACACGGTTAGAGCAGGTTCAGGGCGAGACATGTTCGGGCCTGTTCCGTCTCAATTTTGGTTTCGGGAAATGGGTATTTCTTGCTTGCGGTTTACGCCTTACATGGTTGGTCCGTCGAGCCCGATATCAGTTTGAAGACTTGGTTCGTTCTTTGAACACGCCCCTTTCCGTGCTTCCACTCACTGCTTTCTCTCGTCGACAAGCGTCGCTCTGCCCTCGCTGGCATATTGGTACTGTTGAAGTAGGTGGGGCGGCAGGTTACGATTGGTTGACGAGGAAAAATATAAACGAAATGTTTTTGCGAAACTTCATACTCGTCCACCTCGTGTTTGCGCGGGAGTTCCCAAGGGCTACGCAACATGGCAGAGGTGTCAGGTTTGAGCCCCCGTCATTTGGCAGGGGACTCACACCTGCCCCTTTGCCATG